>JAUIMM010000570.1:7370000-7797500 GCA_031769625.1 Taudactylus pleione | reverse complement strand
TTAAATCAGATTTTTTGGATTTAAATAGGATTTTTTTTACTAAATTTTTTTTTTTTTTAAGTAAACATTTTACATTGTTAAACATAGGATCTTTTATTAAAACATATTTTACTATTTAAATCAAATAAATCTGTTTTTGATTTTTTATTTTTGATTTTAAATCCAATTTTATGCAACGCTGCACTATTCTATACAGGTAGCCAAGCAGTGATGATTTTAATGAAGCAAGTCAATGAAAAAAAACGGACGCCAAAGCGCTTTCTTGCTTACGCTGCCTAAACCGATATAGATATATCACAATGATGGACTTTATTTTATACCATGTAGCGATCAATACGTATAATCAGATTTCTCCAGAAAAATTGATGCAAGCTCCGATTACTGAAACAAAATTTAAGTTTTTCCCTTTTTTTTACCGTTCCTATCTCATTTATGTGAAAAACGATTCTTTAATTTCCAATTCCCGGTAAGAGTACCGTGGCTGGAGTTGACCTGAGTGGAGACTAATTTTCTCATTGACAATTTTACGTGGTACTTTTGCATGTCAAATTAAGGGCCGTATTCAATTATTTCTGCGTATGCGATAAAGTTTTGCATACCGGACTTTTCGCCTACATTGCGTATTTTAGCCACAGAACTTATTGTGCGCGTACCAGCTATTCGCCCTATTCAATTCCAACAGACGCGAAAAAACAGAGAGACGTGAAGTCAGAACAAGCGAAAAGTGGTGTCAGATTCGGGGAAATCAGCCTGAGCACTCCAATAAGATGCAGTAACATTAGGGATCAATGTAGTAGTGGCCGATTAGTCCTAATAAAACAGGTTGGGGTACTTAAGTTCGCACAATTGCCTCTAATTAGCGTCTTTGCACAAGTGGTGAAGAATGGCATAAAGCAGTATTTTTTGGTGAAAATAAGTAGTCCTGTCAAATTTGGGGTACCTGAAAATGGGTGCAAGCATCTTTTAATGGGGCAGATGTATGAAGCTGTGGAAAGTGATAAAGTGCAGAGTGATAAATGACCAACCAATCCGCTCCCACCTGTCATTTTTCAAGCACAGCCTATGACAGTTGTGAGCTGATTGGTTGGTCATTTATCACTCTGCACTTTATCACTTTCCAGAACTTCATACATCTGCCCCAATGTCTCTAAAGTGTAGTTTTAATAAAAGTGAAATTCCTCCCTCATAAAAGCACCTGCAATCCCAAAAACACTTGACCTCTTCTTAGAGCACCCCCGGAACCTTATTTTGCTAGTTTGCGAACCTGTCACCCCACTTTGTGCTTTTTCGCCCCAAAATGCAAAGTACTTTTTTGGAGTGTTCGTTAGTTTTTTCCTGGAATTTTTTTACGCAGTTGTCCTTTGGGGGGATGTTCCAAGGGTTCTGAGTGCTTTCCCCACCTTTGCACCCCAAAATAAAAATGTTGCACTTCTTTTCTCCTGCTATTCAGAGGCGAAAACTTTTTCGCCTATTACATTGTATTGACTTTTCGCGTACGTGAAAAGCGGATGGAATTGAATACGGAGATAAGTTTCCGACTGGCGAAAAGTCGCAATCGGTGATACTTTTTCATGGATCTCGGCTTTTCATTTGTAATTGCATTCGGCCCTAAATCTTTTCGTGTTGACGTCAGGAGGAAAAATGACTAACGTCGACTACAAGGCAATCATAAGACCTCGGTTGGAAAAAAAAAAAAAAAAAGACTTTCGCCGTAAATTCAATTATTATGATTTACTAAAAAGACAAGGTTCATATCAGTGTATATAAAAAATCAACACATAGTCAGTCACTTAGGAGTTAAAAATTAAAACATAATTAGGACACCAAGGAATAGTCCAAGACCACTAATTGATGATGGCAATAGGTGGTTAGTAAGGTGCAGTCACTCAAGTACCATATATGTTGGCCTAATAATGAAGCATTCGGATAAATAACCAGCATGTGGAGTAAATATCACCTGCAAGATGAAGAAAGTGGAGTCTGGGCAGTCGCTGCTAGCAATAATGTCTCGCAGGGTGGTGGGGGCTGACGGTAAATGCAGGCTACAAAGATGGCGTCCGCAGAGGTAGCAGGTCCAGGTGGATAATAGAATGGGTCCCTAGGTGTCCAAAGATTAGCAGCTTAACGTGTTTCATTGTGGAATAATCCCACAACTTCCTCAAAAGCATGCGATGGACCTTGAAATATGGCTGTCTTATATACCTAAATAATCATCCTAACAGGATAAAGGTGCAGCTCATAGACATATCTAACAGTCTTCCCGCTAGGCTGTTTAAGCAGGGTGCCGCGCCCTGCACGATTTTAAAACAGCAAAATGTGCCCTGCCCTACCTGCCGATGCCCTGACGACACAGGGCGCCATCCCCACCCACAGGCAGCACTGTTCCAGGGGGAGGGGCGGGTGTGTGAAATTGCGGTGCAGCGCTCGGCATCTGTTCAGAGTGAGGGGACAGCTTGGGGTCAGCCCAACATGTCCTTAAGTACTGGGCACGCCCCCAGGAGTGATGAAAAGGGGGCGCGCCTTAAGGATACGCCTCTTTTCAGGCACGCACGACAGCACCGGACCTAGAATCAAACACTAATCAACCAAGCAGTGCAATAAAGCATAAATCATGTGGGGTTATATAGAAGACAATCATATAGGGCCGTATTCAATTAGCCGCAAAAAGTGCCGTTTGGAGAAGAGTTTTCTCCGATTTACACTTTTCGCCTGTTTTCAGAGTATCTCTGTATTCAATTCCCTGGAGTTTTCTCCTATGTGAAAACGCCATAGGCAAAAACAGTCGAAAAAGTTTCTCCAGCAAAATCCATATTTTGGGGTACAAATGTGGGGACTTGGTTTAGAACCCTTTGGACATCTCCCCTAATGACTAATAGGGTAAATAAAATTTTTATTTAATTCACCCCAAAAAAACACGTAATTTTTGGGGCGAAAATGATAAAATGGTTGGAAAATGGAAAAAAAAAGTGGGGGGCCTGGTACTTTGGGGGGCTATATGGTTGGGACAGGTGTTTTTGGGATTGCACAAGGCTGCAGCAGGTGTATTTGAAATTTTTTTTAAATCTTCCTTTTAGATACGTCAAAATATACTAGTACCTATTTCAGGTAGCCCAAATTTAACCTCGATACTTATTTAAAAAAGAAAAAACATTGCTTTCTATCATTTTTCGACACATATGCAAATATGCATATAAGAGCACTTTGCAACAAAAAAAGTTCACTAAATACATTTATTAGGGCCACTACTACTATTCTATATTGATTCCCAGGGTCACTGAAGCTTTTTATGGGGTACAGACTGATTTCCCCCCCAAAAAATAGGTCCTTTTAGCTAGTTTCACTTTGGAGAACATTCGCCTATCCGCGTTTTCGTGTGTTTTACAATTGAATAGGGCAAAAAGCGGGGACGCCCAATGGAGAAAACATTGTGGCAAAACAGGCGAATTCAATCCGCTTTTCGCCAGACGGCACTTTTTGCGGCTAATTTAATTCGGCCCATAGTGTAAAATTTCAACAGAATTCTATAACAAAATGTATAATTAGCAATTATCAGTACAAGTGTATGTTTTTTAAATCGCCGGGTCCCTGTCAAATGATGTAAACAGTGAGGACGTGACCCGGCAGACCGATCTGCAGCGAGTACTGTAAAAGACGGGTCATGATGTAAACAGTGAGCACGTGATGCAGTCGACTAGTCCGCTGACGCATCATGGTAGATGTTCACGCAATATGCATATCTCCATTCAGGTTGGGTATGAAATCCCGCCTGTCGGGATGACGCTGGTCAGAATACCGACAGCCAGAATCCCGACACCCATAGAGAACACCGGTGAGTATTTTCTAACCCCTACCTTAACCCTCCCTGGTGCCTAAACCTAACCTCCACCTCCCCGCACCCTAATCCTAACACTCCCTCCCCGGTGCCTAACCCTCCCCCTAATGCCTAACCCCGCTACCTAACCCTAACCTCCCCCTAACAGCCCCCTAACAGCCCGATACCTTCGGGATGCCAGCGGTCAGGAAACTGGTGCCGGGATCCCGACCTGTCAGGATTTCGGCGCCGGTATTCAGACCGTTGGCATCCCGCATGGCGGAATGCCAACTACATCTCCTCCTGTGAAACTATCAATGGCGAGTGCATTCAGCAGAGCTAACTGGCCTAAGACTGGGTTGGCACCATGGCAGGTTTCTACTCTGATGAAGCCCTTGCTGTAGAACCAGCCTGTCTGACACAGGTTGGATATCAAATACAGACTGCTTAAAAGCCGCCGGTTCAAATCCCGACCCCGGATGCCGGACAGATCAAAGTCTCGACGCCAGCTGGTAAGTATATTTAACCCTCCACTGTCGTCCCCCCCCCACCCCCAAACTAATCGTAAAACCATGGGGGGTGCCTAACCCTAAGTCGACCCCCGTGGTGCCTAACCCCCCCTCCTGCCACCCTAAACCCAACCCTCCCGTGGGGGATGCCTAACCCTAACCCCCCCCTCCCCCCTAATAGCTTGCGATGCCCGGCTTACCTACGTTCGGTATGCCGGGGCGTCAGGAATTCGGCGTGGGGCTAATGATAGACGTTGGTATTTAGATGCCTAGCTTTAGTCCCATACCGGGCTTTCAGTGTCGGGATTCTGGCGGTCGGCACTTCAACCGCTGGCATCCCGACTACATCCTGTCGGACGAAGCCTAGTGCTGGTATTGGCATTTTGGTGGGACCCCACGCTTATTGGCATGGTTTTGTGGATAGCAGACTAGGCAGGCAGCTAGTTTTGTTTTTTTATGGGGATGGTAAGTTTCGTGCTAATGATCATCATCCTCATCAACATGGATCTTGCATGGGGTGAAGCAGCAACAATGGACACATACCTTCTAGGAGATGCAGAGAGTTGTGTTTGTGGGGTGGGGAATTATGCCCTTAATGTACTTGGGCTATTCTATCCTCTTCTCTCCTCTCAGTAACAGGAGTCATAGGCATAAGATATGCCCAACTCAACATATACGCAAGTCCAATTTACTATGCGGTGTAGGAATATAAAGCTATTTTGCACTTAACATGAGCCCTGTAATATGTATTAAAATTAGAGAAGCGAGATTTGTTTTTCCTAAAAAACTAACATCCGAACTGTGGGGTTCCAAGTCGAATCCCAGCTCAGATCACTTTTGGGGTTCCGAGTAAAACAGAGGGAATTGGTATGAAATACCGTCGGCCGCATGGCCGGCGGTTTGATTCCCGTCAGCGGCAGCCCGACAGAAGCAGAGTGCGACGCAGCGGAAGCCCGACAGTGCTGGAAATCCCGATCGTGGATAGGCAAGTATCCACTAACCTAACCTAACCCTCCTTAGGGGTGCCTAACCCTAACTTCCCCCCCAAGTGCCTAACCCTAACCACCCCCTTCCCCGCTGCCTAAACCCAAGTCCCCCGGGGGGGGTGCCTAACCCTAAGTCCCCCACGGGGGTGCCTAACCCTCCCTCCCCCTAGCCTAACCCTAAGTCCCCCCCGGGAGCCCTAAACCTAACCCTCCCCCCCCCGCGGCTGTCCGCTCGTGGCGCCCGGCATCACTACGATCGTGATGCCGGGCGCCGGCCTCATTTCACCCTTGCCGGGATAAGACAGTCGGGAAGCCGGCTGCCGGTATTTAGGCAGTCGGCTTCCCGATTGCCTCCCAAACAGAGTCCTGGCTCTTGTCTGCTGTAAGCTCGGAACTCAAGATTTAAAAACAGAATTTCTGGTTTTCAATTGCATATAAACAGGTCCAAATGACATGATTTTACATATTATTAAAGAAATCCAAAACCAAATCCGAACCAACATACCTGAGGGTGGTTTTGCCAATACCAACACATGTTGGTTCACGTGCACCTCTAATTAAAATATAGTATAATGAAGCGTACACTCACAATACCCCTGCTACAAGTACTTACTACCTCTGATTGTGCCAGTGCCATAGTACCAGTAAATACGTCACGTACACTTTGATTAATTTCAATGTGAGAGCTTTGAACAATTTAAAAGACTTTTGTTCACTCTTTGGGTGCTTACAGCAACCGAGCTGACCCTACCCCCGTCACATTAATCACAAATCAACAGATATCCATATTCTCTTTTCTACTTCCTAGAATTTGTAAAATCAGCAACAGGCAATACATTAATATTTAATGTGAATAGGAGTATGCACAACCGCAGGTCTACACTGAAATAAATTATCCAATCCACATGCATTAAGAACAAAATACACAGCAGGGAAATATACACAAGGAAAAAGAGAATATTACCAGTTATTTTCATTAAGTATCTGAAATAAACCACTGAGACAAAGAAAGTACAGCACAAACTCTAATGCTGGAAAAATAACTCCCACCCTAGACTCCAGCAGCTATTACGTCACATCAGCCAATTATACCATTTAATATTATATGCATCTAGCCAAAAACAAAGAGCCACCTCCCTCTTCTGAGTGTACACAGAAATAAACCAAGAAAAACTAGCTTCTCGACTCAGCTAATCAGAGGCCCAAACCACTACATGCTATAATCAAATCACTAAAAGGACTGGCACATCGTACTGTGCACAGTACACCACTAATAAAATGTTATATATATTTATATCCATGAATAGCCATACACAGATTTATCTGTACCCATGTATGGGGCAAATTCAATTGAACACTGTATCAGCCATTTAAGTCAGTGCCGACATCGTAAATTTCCTCATCTACCTCTATGGGACGTGAGCGAAAATTTGCTATGCCAGTGAGCGCAATGTTCCGTTTCCGTAACAGCACATTGCGTGGAATTGAATACATACACACATATACTATATCTCTATCTATCTATATATATATATATATATATATACACACATACATACACACACACATAGCAAAGATATTAACACAGTGATGGTGAACAGTCGACACCCAGAGTTGCTGGCTGCCGAATGTTTACTTTGTTGAGGCTTGTACAGATGTGTCCACATACATCCATCCTCCATGTGCTACGAGTCGCATTACACATAACTCGCGAGCACTGTGTGACTGAGTAGCGCCGAGCATCTTTTCATGTCGCTCTTTCCCTTAAACGCGACTTATTCGCAAATGCTGCTTTACCGTGTCATCGGCCGTGACACTAATGTAGTATTTGGAGCGCAAATACAGCCGGCGTCGACACACAGAATATAGGCATGCCGCATATCATTTTAATCCGCAGAAACCGCTTGCGCGTCCTATTCACATTTCATTGTGATTAAGGTGCATTTTTTAAAACGTAGCATGAAAAGATGCTCGGCGCTACATAGTCATACTACGGCATAGCGCAACTAGGACTGTTTAGAGCGCTAAGAGACTAGATGTGGACACATCCGTAACACTTAAAGGGCTGCAGATGTTATTACAGTGGTGCCGCTTTCATTGAATTTAATGTTCCAAGCTGTTATTGAGATTAAAGGTAATGTGCAGGCCTTCTGAAGGTATGAGGGCCGGGAGTGCATCAGGTTCTCTGCGTTTATTAGGACTGGCAGGCATACATCTATCCGCGCACACGACTTACATACTTTTATGCACAGAGCGGTATTCAATGGTTTCTACCCCCCCCCCCCCCCTTCACGTCCGGCAGAGCTATTCAATTGTTGCTCCAGTCGGGAGCGCGTTCAGCTGTCGGCGCACCATTGCAGCTCGCACCCTCCGGGGAGTGCGAGCTGAAGTGGGCGAAAAGCGGCCCGTTTGGGCGCCCGAATGTCACTTTTCGCCATCGCGCACAGCACTTTGGTCGAGGGTAGCCGTTTTTCACGGCTGAACCCGACCTCCATGGGCGTGACCAGCGCGATAATCGGCATCAATTGAATAGCGTCCTGCGATCTCCTGCCACTTTAGATGGGAGATCGGGCACGCTAAAACAATTAAATACCACCCATAGAGTTTCCAAATTGTTCCACACTAATGACATAGTACTGCTGACACACTACATACATACATACACATGTAGTTGCAGGCACACATGTACACGCCCATGTATCTGGTCCCACATGTAACAATGTCCCCCCCCAGCAGACTGCACATGACATATAACCATTATTATCTGCGGCCCTGGCCCCCCTCCCAGTCATTGTGTCAGCAGAGGGGATGCTGCATTTGTCCGGGCATCAGCCCCTGATGACGCAAAGAGCGGGTGATCCGGGTGTAGCTGGATGGGACACATCCCCGGCGGGTCACGGACACCCGGCAGAAGGGGGGAAGAGAGGAGGCGCCTCATTGTGCGGGGCCTAGGCTCGGTCCGGGCGCTCCCCTCGCGTGGCTGCAGGCCCTGTGTTCCTGGGCCCGGGGAGGGGGGGGGGGGCGAGGGCCGCGGACCTCGGTGTGGGGTTTACCTGCTCTCGCCGTGCGCTCAGCTCCTCTCAGCGGCCGCCGCCTCCTCCTGCACGGCGGCCATCTTACACACAGCAGCAGGCAGCCAGGCCGGGGGAGGGGAGGAGGGGGGCGGCGGGCGGCTCTCACCGGCTCCCGGCCTCGGCACCACGGGGAAATGCCGCCGATTATCCGCTCATTTGTTCGTGCGAATAGGACGGGCGGTCGAGGGACGGGGTGTTATAGGGGGGGGGGGATCGGTCTCCTCGTTCGGGGCCAGGGTCGGATTTTTTTTTTTTTGGCGGTAATTGGAGGCGGGGTAATGGCGGTTTCTGTGGTAAATGTCTGTAACGTGAGCCCTCCCCCTCCACAACACCGCAGGGACATCACACAAATAAATATATATATCTATAGATTTATGTATATATTTGCTGAGACACGTGTATATATATATATATATATATATATAATACATACATACACACACATGCACATATTATATTCAAGTGTATCAGCAACATCACACCCAGTATGGAAGGGGTTAATTACAGCCTTGGTTTCACCAGTGGCTGTGGAACAACAATTCCCAGCACGATTTACCACCCCGTTCCCCAGGCATCCCCGTCTCCCTCTACTAACATCTCCCCCCCTCCCCCGATAAGAAGTCATGCTTGAGTTAAATGGCAGTAGAGATGGCCGCCATGTGGCCATCGGAAGTCGAAGGAAACTAGTCGATGGTTATACTGAACGCCTGCACAGTATAAACAGGCACGTGCTCGGTGGCACAGTTCTGCGGTCACCACTTAGGGGTGTCCGTACCTGGAAGCATGTGGTTGACCATGGGATGGCCACCAGAAGCAAGCATGCGATGGTGGCAAACATCACAATCCCGATATTGAATGGGAAGAGTATTTCTATTGAATCAGGAACATCAGCGGTTGCCAACCATAGGTTTCCGATGTCCATCCCTGCACCTACTACACAATTAGACACCTCAAGATGTCCCCAAAGTTTGGCCATGTTTTGGCAATTGGTGAATGATATACAGTACTTGTCCACGGGAGCTACATTACATAGAACCCAGGTTCCAGAGATACTGTTAGCTCTGAATGGGACCCCAAGATTTAGACGGTGCTTTCCCTGGTGGACAAGTTTTTTTAAAAAAGATTGGCCAGTGCTCACATTACTAGGCCCCATATCACCGAAAAATGGCATGCCTATAATTAGTGGCAATGCAAATAATAGGGGTAACCATGGTGCATATTTTCCATGCTGTGATGTCCTAATCGATGCATTCGTACATTGTAGTGCTGGGCCTTGAAGGGCTTTATTACCTAACATGATACAGGTTGAGTCTCCCATATCCAAAATGCTTGGGACCAGGGGTATTTTGGATATTGGAATATTCCGTATTTTGGAATATTTGCATGAAATATCTTGGGACTGGGACCAAAATCTAAACACAGAATGCATTTATGTTTTGTATACATCTTATACACACAACCTGAAGGTCATTTTATACAATATTTTTAATTGTGCTTAAAACAAAGTTTGTGTACCTTGAACCATCAGAAAGCAAAGGTTTCACTTTCTCAGTCATGATAAAAATATTCTGTATTTCGGAATATTTGTATATGGGAGACTCAACCTGTAGCAGTAAAAGTAGGTTATCACCCCTATATCCCTGCAGTGTATGACACATGTCGGCAAATGCTCATGGGACTGCAACATGGATCCATTGTTCCTGTAGGCCTGGCTAACCTCTTGCTACACCACTGCATTTGGAGAAAGATACAGCAACTGTCTTAAAATGTAGTTAAGAGATATGACGTATATTTTAATTGCAACACAAAGGGCTCTATTTATTAACATTATTTTTACTAAAATAAAGTGAAAAAGGGTGTTTTCACACCCTTTTCACATTATTTTAGTATCACCTATAGTTATTACAGGGCAATTGGAGTAGAATTCGTAAAATTCTACTCCAACCCCTAAGTGTCACTTATTTTTAGTAAAGCAGATCGCATTTCCCATAACTGTAATGGGAAATGTGGTCTGACCAGAGTTACTAAAAATAAAATGTGAAAAAATATCGGGGAAAACCCTGTGGTAATAACGCCTGGCGTTATCCAGGGTCTCCCCCGGGTACCGGACTCCTGCTCCGCTCTGACGGGGAGAGCAGAGGCGGGAGCCGGTCCCAGTAATCAGCTGTGTGGTCTAAACAGACCGCAAGCTGATTACTGAAAAAAAAATTAGTAAAAAAATTTACTTACCTGACTCCAGGGACCGGTGATCGGGCCTCCGGTGATGACTCCCCTCCGGTCAGCTGGTCTCCCATAGTGCACTGCTGCCCGTTCATCAGGTGATCGGGTCCCAGTGCAGTATGGGAGATCACCTGACCGGAGGAATGGAGAACATCACCGGAGGCCTGGAGCATGCAGGTAAGTGTAAGTAAGGGAGGGGGGGTCCTAACGCCGGGGGGGGTAGCAGCGGCGACCGGTTGGCGCATGCGCGGGCACTTAATCACGGTATTTTTTGTGAAAATACCGTGATAAGGCTCCGAAGGGGATTCGCAGGGACAGAGCTTTATCGCAAGCTCTGTCCCTGCAAGGGATTTGTAGTAAATCCCTGTGATATTGCCTGAATTCGCAATGCGAATTCAGTCGTTAATATCACACTACAATCTGCATTCAATATGCGGATTGTAGTAAATAGAGCCCAAAGAGGCTATTAACTCCTTAATGGTATTCACTTTGTGCACCTTTATTGCCTTAATGCACAGACTATATACACCAGGAATCACTTTTATTCATAGTTTACTATTGGATTATTATTGCATATTTATAAGGTGCCACAAAATTGTAGATACCATCTATGTAAGTTCTTGTTAAGAAGTTACGGGACTGGGAGCAAAAGTACATAAATTAACTTTGCGTTTTTATTCAGATGTAAGATATGCTGGTACTGCACATGGGTAGCAGTACTTACAGGAAATGATTGGAGATGGGCTGACAGTATATGGAGTTTGTGGGCAACATTAATTGTTACATTTTTGTGTAAAAGTGTGTGATGTTCCTGCAAAATGCAACAGTTCACTCAATTTTTTGTTCTCCCATACGGGAAAATCAATTATTTTTCTTCCTCCCCTAAGGGGGCACAGGGATGACACTGGGTATAACCAGAGAGGAGAGTCTGGGCACCAAATAGTTAATTAAAATTACCCACAAGTTCAGGCTCCTCTCCTATATCTCCTGCCCAGCCACTGGACTTCAGTTTGAGTTTGGTGCCGGCAGGAGTTGGGCACCATTTTATAGGGGTGCTGCTTTAGGTGGTCCCCTGCAGTTTATTTTTTCTTTTTATTTACTTATTTTTTCACTTGAGTGGGCAGTGTAAGGCATCCTGAAGGATGCCCCCATTGCCTCTCCAGCGCCGGTGACCGCAGCACTGGCAACTGGGTCAGAGACTTCGGCCGCAGACTCCAGACCATCGGCAGCCGGTGCTCAGCGAGGATCAGGTAAGACGGCTCCCTGCATGCAGGGAGCCGCATGTTTGCGGCTTCTACCGCTGGAGTAGGAGACTTCAGGTGGTACTGGCAGTGGGGGCTCCCGGACTCCTGCGCTTCCCACTAGACCACCAGGGTAGCGTATGCAGCAGGGTGCTGCTTATTAGCAGCTGCGGCCATGTTCCCTGGGGTTCAACCAGATGGGGGAGACGGGCACTCCCAGTTGCCCCCCCCCCCCCGCACCCCGAGACACACCAGCAAGCACCAGGTTAGACCCTCCCGTCCTGCACGCTGAGCAGCTATTTTCCTTCATAGTCTCAGTGTTGGAGAGAGAAGCTGGGCTCCTGTCTCCTCACATAGCCTGCTCCCAGAAACTGCTACATTCATTGCTCCTTCCTGCTGTATTGGCTGGTTTGTTGAGCACCATTATCCCACATCTCTGCATTGAGTGGTCTGTGTCATGGGGCGTTTCTAGAGAGGAGGGGGCCCGTGTGCAGTCTCTGACACGGGCCCCCTCTCCGTCTGGTGGCCAGCTGCGCATTGAGCGGTGCGCGGCCAGCGCCGCACTTATAGACTCTGGGCACTAGAGTGTGCCCAGAGTCTATAGCGCGCATACACAGGTCTCCGGGAATAAGGCCGCGGCGTGGGACTCCGGAGAGGTAAGTTTTATGGGTGCAGGGTTTGCAGTGCGGGCCCCCCCTGGACCCGTGTGCCCCGCACACCCTGCACCCATTATAAATATGTCCCTGGTCTGTGTATATGTAAGTAGTTGTTCTTTTCTATGTGCCTCTGTACCTGCTGTGGTTACTGGTCACCTGGGGAACATTCCTAGCAGGGGTCAGTACAGCTCCCAGTATATTTATATGAATCTATACTGACACTGTTAAAAATACCCTTTTTGCTTGAACACATATACTCCATTATTTATTTTGGTGTGTGGGGATTTCCAGAAATAAGACTACCAAGGCGGTAGGCGCTACAGTATTACGCACATATAAGAAGTGTATTAATGTCATTTCTCAGGATCCGGAGCACGATGGCCTTTGTGTCAGCTGCTTTATGCAACAGGTGACTTCGCCTATTGAATCCAGTCAAGAAACAACTTGGGAGTCCAAGTTAATGCAGGTAATGTTGCAGTTTGTAGACCGGATGGCAGTTCCAGTGCCCCCTGTCGCTGTGCTGCAGCTTCCCATGGCAGAGCCACCCTGGATGCAGACTTTTGCACAGTCAGTCCAGGGGTTAGCTCAGGTATCCACGTCCTTTCAGCAGATGTTAGATAAGGATAGGCCTCCCAGACGCAGGCCTGCTGCACACGAAAGCTCTACTTTATCTGGTGGAGGTCAGACTCTGAAGTGCTTCCATTACTCTGAAGTTGCGATGTCTTATGTCCCAGAGGAGGCTATGTCCCCAGTAGACATAGAGGTTCTTATTGGAACAGTAAAGTCCATTCTCCTAGTGAAGGACTCAGAGCAACCTCCCAGGTACAAGGCACCTGTGTTTAAGAGGCAAAAGAAGACAATTACAGAATTTCCCTCTCCAGCTCAGCTAGAAGACCTCATAGTGGAGATGTGGACTCACCCTAGTAGGTGCTATCAGGTTTCCAAGCTACCTTTTACCTTCTCCCAGCATCGGTTAGGGCTAAGTGAGAGTCTCCTCCCCCCTTGTGGACGCCCGCCCATATTACTCGTCTTATTAGGTCATCCCTACTTCCTAGCACTGCATCTCTTAAAGATCCTACGGATAGAAAGCTAGAAAATTTCTTAAAATCTATTCATATTAATGCAGGTGCTCTGGCTCGACAGCTTGGGTGGCTAAAGCTGTAGGCAGCTTGGCAGACGCTTTGGAGGACGGGCTCACTTCAGGCACGCACAGAGGTGACCTGGTCTCCTTGGTTGTGCAGGTTAGAGAGGCAGCTTATTATCTCTCTGAAGCTGCCATAGATTCTGGTATTTTGACTTCTAAGGTATCAGCTTCTGCAATTGCAGCCAGAAGAGTGCTCTGGTTGTATACCTGGAGGGCCGACATGGAATCCAAGAAGGCCTTGGAAGCCCTTCCCTGTACGGGAGACATTCTGATCAGTCCGGAATTGGACAAGATAGTCGGGGGTATCCCTTGGCCAAGATGGCACTCGCCAGGGGAGCTAGCCAATGGAGAGTGCCGTCCTGCACCAGGTAGGTATACGGCTGCTTAGAGCACCACTCAGTGCCCGCCGCAGTGAAGGGTCCCACAGCCACTGGCATTACAATGAGTCACATTTACTTATATGCCGCTGCGCTGCCCACCAATGCCCCAGACTCAGATTCGCAGCTGCGGACGGAGGGAGGTGCCGCTCTCCCTTCTCTACCTCCTCTCTCCACAGATTCACTTAGTAATACTGCCTGCAGTGCAGGCGACAGTGCAGCGGTCCGTGCCGCGAGGGAGGGGGAGGAGGGGCCGTGCTCTCTTCTCTCCTCCCCTCTTCACCTTATGTTCTGTGCCCCGGCTTCCTCTTTCTCTCTCTAGACTGTGCTTGGGCGCTGGGGATCTGACATCACAATCTCGTGACCGTCTCTGATGCAAAAGAGCGGACACCAGTGTGACGACCCCCCCTTGCTTGTTGCAACCCTGCAGCTTGGCTAGGCCCAAAATTGGGTACATTTTACAGCCTGTTTTCTGCTTTCCAGTGTATGAAGGCAGGAAGGACAGGTAATCAGGAGAGGGCCCAGCTGAGGCAGCTCACTCTTTGTGTGAGTGGAACTTGGCCCATTATAACGCAGATGGAGTGTTTGTGCATCACATACTGTGTATTGGACATTAATAGGACCTTATATCAATGAGTCTGATCATGTTGTATTATTGTATATACAAGTGTTTGTGCCTATCACTGAATAATATCTCTAAAGCCTGATATGTTAATTACAGGAGGCATATGACATAGGTAAGGATGTTGTAATGTGTGTTAAGGATGCATGGGAAGACATCCCCTCTCCCACTGGAATGTACATGTTGCCAGGTCCTCTGTATGTCTGCTAGTATCCCTCCCACAGGAAACCATAGTTGGCTGAATGACATGTGACATCACAAATGACTATGAGGTGTTAACAGTGACTGGTTTTATGGCCCTGATATGCTAAACCCCCTTGTCAATGTGATGGAGTGGGCTTTTGTTCCAAAGGGCTCTGTGCCAGACTCCTGGGCACCGGAATCCTCAACTCTGGAGTGTGGGAAAACATCACCACTGACTGTACATAGCATTCAAATCACCCAATAGCAGGGCTCAGGGGTGTCACCTCATGGTGGAAAAATCAGAGGTTATAAAATAGCAAACAGGGTTTATCAGAGAGTTCTGAGTCTGGAGCTGTGTGGAGTCCCTAGCCGGAGTGGCAGGACTTGGGCAGGGCTGGGTACAGGAGTCGGAAGATCCTGCTGTCCATGGACCTTGCTTTCCCTGAGATGCGTGGAATCACACAGCAGCCTCTCTCAAGCATAGCGTTCCCCAGCCCAGGAGGGTAAGCATGATGCAGTAAGTGTTCCCAAATCTAATACTAAGGGGCCTCTGTTTTAGGAACATGATGGGATCTCCAAAGTCTAGCTAATACTACTGGCAATTTCTGTATATATACTGTATCATAGTTCATAGTTGCTGTTTTTACATGACTATAGTATGTGTGTAAAATAAAGGTAACATTGTACCTTTGCTATTGTGTCTTTCCTGTGCAATCCAAAGGGACTCAAAAAGGTACCTGGCTACTGTGCAAGGTGGTGAAGAAGGGCGATAGAGCGAAAATAACGCACGCATAAACCCGGTATCTTCAGAGCCAGCTACAGGGAATCGGTATGGAATACCGGCAGTCGAGATCCCGGCTGTCAGAATCTCGACACCGGCATCCCGACAGGGCTAGCATATCGACACTTGTTATTCGGTATGCTAGCCCTCTCTTTTTTGGTGCTTAACCCTAACCCCCCTCCCCCCCCGAGGTGCCTAACCCCGCACTCTAGCCCTCCCCCCCACCCTGCTGCTTACCTTCGGTATCCTGGTGGTCGAGATGTTGGCGCCGGGATTGTAATAGGTGTCGGGATTCCGGCGCCGGTAATATCAGTGCCGGCATTGCGGCCGTTGAGATACTAACTATATCCAAGCTCAAGGTAGGAAAAAAACCTGTTTGATGTGAGGGGTGGGGAGGAGGGGGCGTCAGTTCCTTACTTTACCTGGGGTGTTGGAACCCCTAGATACACCCCTGAAAATAGTGACCACGTTAGCAGCATTTAAGTCCACTTTCTTATCGTTAGTTACCATTCCCAGACCTATGTCTTTAGACTCTCGTTCCTTTCATCCAAGGCAAGGCAAAGCCAGAGGTCAGCCATTTTCCAGAAGCCAGGGTTTGGTCCTTAAAAGCTCCAAACCCAGAGGTGAACAACCCTGGTCCACTAGACATCCGGCTGACAAGCCTGCCGCATGATGGGGAGGGCCTCCTCCCGGGGGACCTCGGGGTGGGAGGCCAGCTTCTTCGCTTTTCGGCAGTGTGGATGCAGACCACGACAGACACTTGGGTCAGAGACGTTGTGTCTCAGGGCTACACTCACATTTCGGCAGCGTTCGCTTTCCCTTCCTTTAGGGCCAGAAAAGGCAGAAGCTCTCGAGGAGTCTATTCGCTCACTGATGGTCTCAGAGGTCATTATTCCTGTTCCCCCCTCCCAGAGGGCTAGGCTTTTACGCCAATCTATTTCTGGTTCACAAGCCGGATGGCTCTTTTCGACCAATCGTCAATTTAAAGCACCCAAAACAAGTTCCTCCAGATTCCCAAATTCCGCATGAAGTCTCTTTGGTCCATCGTTCTAGCCTTGGAACCGGGGGACTTTATGGCTTTGTTGGATATCCAGAATGCTTATTTGCATATCCCTATACGAGCCAATTATTAACAATTTCTTCTTCAGGGTCCACAGGGGAGACAATGGGGTGTAGGTGGGACTTGGAGGACCGGACACCAACAGCAAAGCTTTCAATCCCAGGATGCTCCGGTTCTTCCCCCTATACCCCGCCCACAACCTGAGGGCAACTCCGTTTCGTTGGTGTCCGGCAGGAGCTGGATCACCGTTTTAACAGAGGGCTGCTTTTAAGCAGGACAAGTTTTTTTTAATTTATCTACTAAGAGCAGCAGCACGAGACAGTCCCTGGGACATCTGCACTGGTGCTCCATCACCCCTCCGCGGTGCTGTGACACCAGCCCTCAGCTAGGTACTCTCGGCGGGGCTCAAAGGGGGACCTAGCTAGCAGAGGCTCCCCAGAGCCCAGACTGCAGCCGGGAATCAAGGGGACAATTAAGGTGGATCCCCGCTCGCAGGGACCCGCGTGTTTGCGCAGTCTTCCCTCCGGTCTTGGGAGACAGACCAGAGGCACTGACGTGGACATAGTTTCTTCCGGGACGCCACTAGATCACTAGGGCATTACTAGCACTGGCGCAAGGCATTTGTAAGGCCTGGGGACCCGGTGGTTAAAGTCAGAATAGGGGAGAAGACGCTCTCGCTGCGGCCCCTCCCCCAGCTCACGGTACCATTCCACTGCCATTTTCTGCATTCAGGTCTCCAGGAACGCTGGGTCTAGGATCCCAGTATACCTCTTCCAAGGTTATACAGCGCTATAGCCTACCAGCCACTGCAGTCTATGTAGTTGATTTTAGTGCCCACTGCAGTTATACTGTATTTTCTGCATTGTATGACTTTTGCTAGTGCTGATGTCTGTTTTCTTTTTCATATGACTGTCAGCTTATACCTTTCCCTTCTACTATAACCCTGGCATACAAAGGTATAAGGGGTTCATTGTACCTCACATCTCCATATATTTGTGAGGGCTATCACATACTACATATCGCTGTTGCGCACTACATTGTGCCATATTACACATACATCTGGGTTGCTCACTGCACTGTCAGATTGTGTGTTACATTATTCTTGCAGCTATGTCTGGCAGAGGCAAGAATGACTAACAGCCTCCTTCTCCCACTCTGGTGTCTTGTAAGTCCCGCTCAGCAGGCTTAACTTCAGAAGACCTCATTCAGTATGGTCTTTGTGTATCGTGTTACAATGTCCCGGGCCCATCAGCCCCGTTGTCCTTTCCTCAGGACCCACCCTGGGCTATTTTTTTCACTGGTACTGGCAAAAATTGTGGACCATCTGACGGTCCCTGTGGTAGCTCCCCCTATTGGATGGCCACAGCAGGTACATCCTGCAAATTCTTTGGGTAGACCAGGGGTCAGGGAACTTTTTTACCCCAAAATATATTTAGATACGCCGACGTTACCTCCTTGATTTGAAAGGAAGGAAGTCATATAGTAGTGCCCCCATATAATGCCCCTGTAGTAGTGCCCCCATAGTTATGTCCCTGTAGTAGTGCCCCCATATAATGCCCCTGTAGTGCCTATTGTACAAAAAAACCCACTTACCTTAATCCCCGCTCCTGCATCCGCCACCGTCCTGTCCGCCCGGCTGCTCCTTGGAACTATGGGAGAGAGACGTCATGACTTATTTGGGTGAAGCAGCTATGGATACGGCTCTCCTAGCCTCCAAGGCATCTGCCACTTCTGTAGTAGCCTGCCATATTGTTTGGCTCCGCTCATGGAAGACAGATGCGGACTCTAAAAAGGCTTTGGAGTCTCTGCCTTATTCAGGGGATATTCTGTTTGGCCCAGAATTGGACAAAATGGTGACTACCTTGGCAGCTTCCAAGATGGCATGCCTGCACTCTGCATATAATGCAAAGCTTCAGATGTCATCATTTTGTCCTCAAGGAAAAGCTAAAGGCCAGTCCTTTTCAAGGTATCAACTAAGGCTTCCAAGCCTAGGACCAACCAGACCTGGGCCACTAGACGTCCACCTACCAAATCTGAGGACAAGCCTTCAGTCTGACAGGACGGGCCTCTTCCTGGCGTCATTGTGTCCACCTTCGACATGGTAGAGTTCGCTCAGTTCCACTCAAGGCCCCTCAGCACCTATTGGCATGACACAGGACAAAGACTTTAGAGGATGGCCTGGTGTCAAGAAGGGCAGCAAAGAAGCCACTTCTCTCCAGGAAAAACATCAGTGACAGACTGATATTATGCAAAAGGTACAGTGATTGGACTGCTGAGGACTGGGGTAAAGTTATTTTCTCTGATGAATCCCCTTTCAGACTGTTTGGAGAATCTGGAAAAACACTTTTCCGGAAAAGGAAAGGTGAGCACTACCATCAGTCCTGTGTCATGTCAACAGTAAAGCATCCCGAGACCATTCATGTGTGGGGTTGCTTCTCAGCCAAGGGAGTGGGCTCACTCACAATTTTGCCTAAGAACGAAGAGCAACTTCTCCCAACCATCCAAGAACAGTTTGGTGACGAACAATGCCTTTTCCTGCATGATGGAGCACCTTGCCATAAGGCAAAAGTGATAACTAAGTGGCTCGGGTAACAAAACATCAAAATTTTGGGTTCATGGCTAGGAAACTCCCCAGACCTTAATCCCATTGTGAACTTGTGGTCAATCCTCAAGAGGCAGGTGGACAAACAAAAACCCACAAAATATGTTATCTCTATTTCTATGAAGTCCATAGGGTTCCACAGGATACCTTGGGGTATTGGTGATGACATCAGGCATCGGCCACCACAGAGTTAATTTTAAGCTTCCCAGGATGCACCCCACCCCCTAGCCAAGGCAATCAGTTTCGTAACAAGCCATAGGCTAGAGGAGGAGAACAAAGAGAGAAGAAAGTCTGGAACACACAAGAATCACATTCTCACCAGAAGGAGATGGAAAAACCGGTGACCAGATCAAAGCCCATCTTCAGTACAGGTGCAACAGGGCGGGAGTCCTGTGGAACCCTATGGACTTCGTAGAAATAGAGATAACAAGGGTAAGTTCTTACCATATCTCTTATTTTCTACATCAGGGTCCATAGGGTATCCACAGGATACCTTGGGGATGTCCAAAAGCAGTATCCTTTATGGGTGGGGACGCTCCTGTGCTGGAAGGAAAAATGCCGCCCAAAGGAAGCATCCTGAGAGGCGAAGGTATCAAATGCATAATACCTCACAAAGGTATGGACAGAAGACTACGTGGCTGCCTTGCACAGCTGAACTGCAGAGGCACCACAGCGAGCTGCCCATAAAGGACCCACGGACTGAGCTTTAAGAGAGGATGGTACAGACAGGCCCTCATGAATGTAAGCCTCAGAAATCGCCATGCGAATCCATCCTGCCAAGGTTTGCTTAGTGGCAGGCCAACCCTTCTTATGGAAACCATAGAGGACAAACAGAGTCCGATTTCCGAAATGAACTGGTACGGTCAACATAAGGAGGCCTCACCAGCAGATAGGTCTGGGAAATTAAAGGCCAGTACTATAATTTTCTCATTGATGTGGAAACTAGATACCACCTTAGGTAGGAACTGCCCTGTCCCTATGAAAAATTAGGAATGGGGGGCAACATGAAAGAGCCCCCAAATCTGACACTTCTGGCTGAGGCAATGGCCAGAAGAAACAGTCTTAGCTGTGAGTCATTTTAAATCCACTGAGCCCAGTGGTTCAAATGGCGGTCCTTGGAGAGCCCTAAGGACCACAGCCAAGTCCCAAGGAGCCACAGGTGGAACAAAGGGAGGCTGTATGAGAAGTACACCTTGCATAAAAGTGTGGACATCAGGAAGTGTAGCAATCCTACGCGGAAACCACACTGAGGGCGGAAACCTGCACCTTCAGTGAAGCAAGGTGAAGACCATGATCTAAGCCCGCTTGTAGGAAAGCCAAAATCCTGGATATCCTAAAAACCTGAGGATCATAGCCTCTAGGTCGACACCATTCAAAGAAAGTATGCCACACTCGGTGGTACATTCTTGAAGAAGCCGGCTTCCGAGCTCTGAGCATGGTGTTAACAACAGAGCTGAAAAAACCCCTGGACCTCAAGAGGGCAGTCTCAACAGCCACGCTGTCAAAGACAGACGGCCCAGGTCCGGGTGATGGCAAGGACCCTGAGACAACAGGTCCGGACGTAGAGGTAGCCGCATCGGAGCGTCTATGGATAGGCACCTGAGATCTGAGTACCAGTGCCGTCTGGGCCACGCTGGCGCTATCAGCAGGAGCGTGCCGCCTTCTTGCTTGAATTTGCGAATCACTCGAGGAAGAAGGGAGAACGGAGGGAAGAGGTACGCAAACTGGAAGGTCCACCGGACCGACAGAGTGTCTACCAGAAGTGCCTTTGTGTCTCTTGTTCTTGACCCGTACACAGGAAGCTTGTTGTTGTGTCGGGAGGCCATGAGGTCTATCTCTGAAAGGCCCCACTTGTTCACCAGTAGCTGAAACATCTCTTGGTGAAGAGACCACTCTCCTGGATGCACGTCTTGACGGCTGAGAAAGTCTGCTTCCCAGTTGAGGACTCCTGGTATGAACACTGCCGAGATGGCAGGGAGATTGCCCACACTAGAATGCGGGACACCTCTGTCAGGGCCGCCTGACTGCGAGTTCCTCCTTGGCAGTTTATGTAAGCCACCGTGTTGGCGTTGTCCGACTGTACCTGCACGGGCGTTCCGTGGAGGACATGTCCTGCTTGTTGGAGAGCTTTGAATACTGCCCATAGTTCCAATGTGTTGATTGGAAGCGCAGATTCTGCTGGTGTCCACCTTCCCTGGAAGAAGCAACCTCGGAGACCGGTGTCCATTGTCAGAAGGACCCAGTCGCAATCCAAAAGGGGCACCCCCTGTTCAGGTGAGTAGTCTGCAGCCACCAGGCTAATGACAAACGTACCTCCGGTGACAGAACCATTGTCTGTGTCCTTATACGGTGGGGCAACCCATTCCATCTGGAGAGGATCAACTTCTGCAGAGGTCTGGAGTGAAACTGGGCAAACTCCACCATGTCGAACATCGACACCATGGATCCCAGTAACCTCATTGCCGAGTGAATAGACACCCGGCGACTCTGCAGGCAACTGCGTACCTTTGCCTGTAATGCAGAGATCTTTTCCTCCATCACAAAGATCCTCTGATGTTGGGAGTCCAACAGGGCTCCGAGATGGAGCATCCTCTGTGATGGCACCAGGGATTACTTCTTCCAGTTTATCAGCCAGCCGTGAGCCTGCAACACAGAGACTATCAATTGCAGATGGCACTGAAGGATCTCTGGAGACCGTGCCAACAGAAGAAGGTCGTCCAGATAGGGCAACAAGTGAACCCCCTGCATCCGCAGATGGGCTGCCATGACTTTGGTAAACACTCGAGGCGCTGTGGCCAGACCAAAGAGCAGTGCCTGAAATTGGAAGAGTTGGTCTCTTACTGCGAAACTGAGGAAACGCTGGTGTGCTGGGACAATGGGGTTATGCAGGTAAGCATCCTGAATATCTAACAACACCAAAAAATCCCCAGGCTCCATCGCCAAAATGATGGAACGCAGGGCATCCATCCTGAACTGAGGAACCCTCAAGAATTTGTTGAGTGATTTGAGGTTGAGGATGGGCCTGTAAGACCCATTGGGTTTTTGTACCAGAAATAGATTGGAGTAATACCCAGATCCTCTCTGGGACAACGGTACTGGTACTATAACTCCAGCCTGGATCATAGAGTGGAGTACCTTCTGGAATTCCCGGGCCTTGTCTTGGTCTGACTGAAGGCCCGTGGTGAAAAACCGTCTGGGAAGTCTCTGACGGAATGAGGGCGTACCCCTGAGAGGCCACTTCTCTTACCCAAGGGTCCACTGTTGTGAGACACCAGCACTGGGCGAATTGAAGAAGCCGGCCTCCCACTTTGGGGTCCCCCAAGGGGAGGTCTGTCCCGTCAGGCTGAAGGCTTATCGTCCGACTTGGGAGTAGGACGTCTTGTACTCCAAGCCTGCTTCTTTGGCTTGGGAGATTTCTTGGCCCCTGCCTGCCTAGGAAAGGACTGCATTTTTTACTTACCCTGGGCCCTAAAGGACAAAGTACCATACCCTGATGGGACTGTTGCCGATGGCAGACACGCAGACTTGGCTGCTGCCAGAGTGGCCACAATTTTTCCCAGATCAGGGCCAAACAGGACCAGTCCATTAAAGGGCAAGCATTCCAATCCCTTTTTGGAGTCTGCGTCCGCTTTCCAAGAGCGCAACCATAGGGTGCGGCGAGCCGCCACTGCTGCTGAGGAGAATCTGGAAGAGAGGAGCCCTATATCTAAGGCTGCCTCATTAATGTACGTAGCTGAGTCTCTGAGGTTACCCACTAACTCCACCTGCTCAGGTGATGAGTCAGCGTCTAGAGATGTCTCCAAGCTATCAGCCCAGCGTTCCATAGCCATTGCCGGTCTGGATGCCCCCCTGCAAGGGTATAAATGGATTTTAGGCATATTTCAACCTTGCGATCCGTAACATCCTTTAGGGAGGGCATGGGCAATGTAGCACTCCTCACCAGGCGTGTGACATGAGAATCCACCTGTGGAGGGGTTTCCCATTTGGAAAAATAATTATCCGCAAAGGGGTATGCAAAGGCCAAACGTTTCTGAGGTTGGGACTGCTTACCTGGATATTTCCACGCCTCCTCTGAATGATCCATCAATTGACCAGATAGAGGCAATACAGTGGCATCACCTTTAATATCCTTAAAGAAGGCATATTTGGATTTGGCCACGGGGGGATCGTCTTCCTCAATAACCAAGGCCACACGGACTGCCCGTATAAGGCCTGGTGTATATATATTTTAGACTTAGACTCCACCTCCTTAGTATGGGGGGCTCCTGATCTGAAAAGTCAAAAATCTCTCTGTCATCAGACGTCATGTCATCATAATGAGCCGTCTGAGACACAAAAGGCTGCTTAGCAGGCCTCAATGATGACTCCCCCTGCAAAACTTCCGTTAGGTGCTGTACCGTATTGGACAGGGAATTCACCCACGCAGGCTCTTGCGAGACCTGGGGGGGCGAAAGTGGGAGACACTTGGGTACCATCAGCTGCCTGGGGAACCCCTGCATGGGAGATGACACTACCGACTGCTGTGATGACCCCATTTGGGGAAACGCTGTATGTGGCTCCCTTAACAGACAAATATTTTTACTGTGAGGCAGTGAGCACCCTGCAAGACCACACTGCAAGGGCTTTAGAAGAAAAAGAACAGGGATAGTAAAATGGCTGACAGGCAGATGTGAAAGTACAGGCAGACAGCGCTAGCATTAAGTCACATACAATGCAGAAAACAAGCCCTGCACTCTTAGCACTGTAATCAACTACTCAGACACAGAGCCTGGTAGGAAACAGCACTGCATACTCTGACCTTATAGGAGCAGAGGTATGCGGGGGGGACCCGGACCACTAAGCCACTTTCCAGCATCCAGCAGCATTTGTCACTTCCTAATGAAAGAAAATGGCCGCCGAGGAGCAGAGAGGAGGTGGGCCCAGGGGGGAACGCTGACAAAGCCCGCCAAACCGCTGTGGAGGCACTGTGCAGCGGGGGAGGCGCCGCCTGTGAACAGGGAAGGCGTCCTCCCCTGGCATGCATTTAACCCCAGGCACACTGGAGCCTGTCAGCTCTGCAGCCCGCTGTCCCTGGGGCCTGTGGAAATGCAGGTTAGTACCTGGCTTCACTCGCAGCCAATCCCCAGGGAGCCCTCTGCCTGGGGACTCAGGACTGTGTATTCCAGCGGGCACCTCCGCGGTACCCGCCGCTTACCTGTCCCCTTGGATCCGGCCACAGTCCGGGGTCACCGCTAGCCATGACCCCAGACCCCCACCAGCATCCCCGGATCGGTACCGGCGTTCTGGTCCGGCGGGGTGAAGGAACGACAGCATGGACGTCTGTACAGACTGTCCATGCTGTAATGCTCTAGTGTGCAGCCACAGCTGCCTTTAAAAACTTCAGGGGCTATTAACAGCCCCACTCTGTAGAAGGTGATCCGACTCCTGGCCAGGCACCGACGAAACTTATTGCCTTGGCTAGGGGGCAGTGCATCCTGGGAGGCTGAAAAATAACTCTGTGGTGCCCAATGCCTGATGTAATCACCAATACCCCAAGGTATCCTGTGGATACCCTATGGACCCTGATGTAGAAATTCTGACAGACTCAGCATTGATTAGGCAAGAATGGGCGGCCAACAGTCAGTAGGTGGCCCAGAAGTTGATTGACAGCATGCCAGGGCGAATTTGCAGGTCTTGAAAAAGAAGGGTCAACACTGCAAATATTGACTTTGCATAAACAATGTAATTGTCAATAAAAGCCTTTGACACTTATGAAATGCTTGCAATGTTACTTCAGTATACCATAGTAACATCTGATAAAAAGGTCTAAAAACACTGAAACAGCAAACTTTGTGAAAACCAATACTTGTGTCATTTTCAAAATTTAAGGCCATGGCTGTACTCGCTCTATGGGTCCCTCATGGGCAGCCCGCCGTGGGACCTCTGCTGAACAACTATGCAAGGCGGCTACGTGGTCTTTTCTCCACACCTTTCTTAAGGTGCCCACACACATACCGATCTGCACACGATCCCACGATGTGTGCAATTTCCCCTGAACTCTCCCCCGGCAGCTCCTACACACGATTTGGAGTAAAAAGCATCCAATCTGACTTAAGATCTATCGTGCATCTTAACTTTTTTTTTTTTTCCCAGTGCATTGTGTCCCAGATTGTCAGATCTGCCCTACTGCACGGCAGATCTGACGATGCGATGTGCGACCAGCGGGGACGCGCATCATGATCGTGAGTGGGGACTCACGATTTTCTCACGATTTGGACATATTTTACACGATCTGTCGTCACGATTCGTCGGAATCGGCCAGATCGTGTAAAATATCGCTGTGTGTGTGGGCACCTTTAGGTTCTGTGCCTTTGATACATTTGCCTCTCGGATGTTTCCTTCAGACGCAGGGTTCTCCTCTCAGCTCAGGAGCGTCCCTGTCCTTGAACAACTGCTTTGGGACATCCCCATTGTCTTCCCTGTGGAGCCCTATAGACCCTGAAGAAGAGGAGAGTTATGGTAAAACTTACCCTTGTTAACTCTTTCTTGAAAATCCATAGGGTCCACAGTGCACCTTCCAGGTGCCCATTTATACCATGGTAATAAAGACCTTAAAAGCTGTACAACAGGGACACAGGAGGAAGAACTTCTTTTTATATATATAAAAAAAAAAAGGCGGGGGTCCAAAAGTGGTATTTATACCATGTACTTTTCCATCTGGGCTTGCATCATTAGGTGCAACGTTATTTTACACAGACAGTCAAAATAGGGGCAGCTATTATGCATACGTGCAAGGTGAACATGTACACTACTTTTAAACATTCTGCAGGAATGCATTGTTTTCTGGGTCATAACTGATCTAATAATAAATCTAATCTTTTCCAGGATTTTTAATTTACAAGCATTAGAGACAAAGCAAAGTAACTTATATAAAATATATCAATAAAATAACCAGGGGTTATAGATTTCTAAATATCTACCGTATATACTCGAGTATAAGCCGAGTTTTTCAGCACATTTTTTGTGCTGAAAAAGTCCCCCCTCGGCTTATACTCGAGTGAAGTGTGTAGCGCTGACCGGACGGAGTCCGGTCAGCACTTCACAGCACAAACACACAGCCGCCGGAGCCGGCAGCTGTGTGTTTATTGTAATCAGCAGCTGCTGAGAGTCTGTCAGACTCATCGGCTGCTACTGCTCCCACTGCGGGAGCCATCTTCCGGCTCCCGCAGTGGGTAATGGGAGAGACGTCATGAGTAATGACGTCTCTCCCATGCAAAGCGGCCGGAGAAGCTGTTAGTGGCGGGACCAGGAGCGGGGGTTTCAGGTAAGTGATTTTTTATTTTATTTTTATTACGTCTCTCTCTACTGGGGGGGGGGACACGACTACTGGGGGCACTACCAGGGGGCGATTACTACAGGTTGCACAACCAGGGAGGAATTACTACTGGGGGCACTGAAAGGGGGGATTACCACTGGGGGCACTACCAGGGGGGGATTACTACAGGGAGCACTAAAAGGGGGGATTACTACTGGGGGAACTACCAGGGAGGTATTACTACTGGGGGCACTAAAAGGGGGGATTACTACTGGGGGCACTAAAAGGGGGGGATTACTACTGGGGGCACAACCAGGGGGAATTACTACTGGGGACACTACCAGCTGCTGCATTTCCCACCCTAGGCTTATACTCGAGTAAATAAGTTTTCCCAGTTTTTTGTGGTAAAAGTAGGTACCTTGGCTTATATTTGGGTCGACTTATACTCGAGTATATACGGTATTCACTGCAGGTTCTCTGAAGCAGCAGGTTACCATGGCAACAGTTACTGCATCTTGGACTGGTGGCAGCAATCTGGGGATTGGTAGATTCATAGAGGTAGGGCCAGTTATATCCAGTTCTTTATACTGGGGTGCAGTACATCTATAGTGCTCCCTTACAAGTCAACTATATCAAACTGTCCTTACTATAGTACTACCGAGTTGTTTATAAACAAGGTCATTAATAGTTTACTTTTTTTTGGCTTGTGCTGGGCAGCTTTACATTGAATTAAAGGGATGTTCCATGCACGATTCCATATCCTGTAAGTATTGAGAACAGCGAAAGCTCAACCTCACCTCCGCCTCAGACCTTCATTGCATGATGCTCCTACTGTATATGCCATCAAACCAGTACATTACAACTATTTAACTTTGAGCTCCATACATTTGAGGTTAAATTGATTTCACAGCTATTTCAACCTCACAGCCACTGCTGGTGTCAGGTTCTCCGTTAAAACTAGAGATGTGCGCCGACCCCCGTGTTTTGGATCTGGATTGGTTTTGCCAAAACCTCACCTCCGTATTTTGGTTTTGGATCTGGATTTTTTTCTTAAAAAAACAAGAGATATGGTAAGAACTTACCTTTGTTATCTCTGTTTCTACAAAGTCCATAGGTTCCACAGGGTTGACCTTGGGGTATAGGTTGGGAACCAAATTCGGGCACCACGCAGTTAAAGCTTTTAGCTCCCAGGATGCACTGGGTCCATTCTCCCTATAACCCCACCCCTAAGCCAGAGGCACCTCAGTTTGTAAGTAGCCAAAGGCCGGAGGAGGAGAGAAAGAGAGAGAAAAGTGGAACACTCACAGCGAAGGAGACAGGAAACCGGCGACCAGTAACACAGCCCATATGAAGCCAGGTGCTTCAGGGCGGGCGCCCTGTGGACCCTATGGACTTCGTAGAAACAGAGATAAAAGGTAAGTTTTTACCATATCTCTTGGTTTCTACTTCAGGGTCCATAGGGGCTCCTCAGGGTTGACCTTGGGGATGTCCGAAAGCAGTTCAACCAAGGGTGGGGACACTCCTGTGCTGAGAGGAGAATCTGACGCCAAAAAGGAAGCATCCTGAGAGCAAAGGTGTGGACAGAAGATCACGTGGCCACCTAGTAAGGCAAAACAGCCGAGCCGCCCACGAGGATTACATGGCCTGAGAAAATACAAGCATCAACAACAGAAAGGCCTACCCATGGGTAGGCCCCTGAGGAAGACATACGAGGCCATCCAGCCAACATTTGGTTATAGGCCGCCCATCCTTTCCTGTGAAAACCAGAAATCTCAGACCACAAATAAGGAGTCCGATTTCCCTAAGGAACTTGAACGGATCACAGAAATCCAAAGAGGCTGGACCACAGTCAATGAGACCACACCAGCCGAGAGGACTGGGGACTGAATGGCCGTACCATAAGTTCCAGAATAATATGGAACCTAAAAACCACTTTAAGAAGAAACACAGGGCGAGAGCAACTCACACCCTGACATGATGCCCTCCAGAAGAGGGAGCCACATGAGAACGCTCCCAATTCAGACACTCTCCTGGTTGATATAAACACCCTGAGAGAAAGAGAGAGCCTAAGCAATAGACCATGTAATGGCTATCACAACCAGCGGTGCCATTGACTGTCCCCGGAGGGAACGAAGAACCATTACTAACTCCCGAGGAACCCCTACGGAGGACAAATGGAGGCATAATCCAGAAAACACTCCAAAGGATGAACTGGATACCAGAGTGGAGCAATTCCATATCTTAACCATACTGACAGTGTAGAGATCCGCACTGTCAGGAAGGCCAGGCCGAGGGTGAAACCCAAGCCAGCCGGAAGGAATGCCAGAATATCTGGAAATCCTGGACACCGGAGGATCATATCGACAGGTACAATACCATAAGAATTATGGCTGCCCCAGTTTGTGGTAGGTCCCAGCAAACGCTGATCTATGTGCTCTAATCATTCCAATGATGACAAAGCCAGGGAAGCCGTAAGACCACTGTAGGGACGCAGTCAAAGACAAATGACCCAGGTCCAAGGCAAAACCAAGGACCCTGAGACAACAGGTTCGGGCAGTGAAGCATCAGGAATGGAGTATCGATAGAGAGACTCCGAAAATCCAAGTACCCCTGACATCTGGGGCAATCAGGAGCCACGAGCAGGAAAGCATCTCCGTCTCGATTGAAACACTTCCAAAGACCTTGAGGAAGAAGGGAGACTGGAGAACACAGGTACACAAAGTGGAACGACCACTTCACCGACAAAGAGTCACTGAAGGTTGCTTCAGAATCCCCAGAGCTGGACTGTAACACTATAGTGTGATAAAGACAGAAAGCAATGAGGGTCACCTCAGGGGGGAACCCCTGCTCACCAGGAGATGAAACCTCTCTTGGGGAAGAGACTAGTCCCCGGGATGCACGTCGTGATGGCTGAGGAATCCCGCTTCCCAATGGAGAGCTCCTGAAATGAACGCCGCCGAGATGGTCGGGAGGAGACCCTCGGACTATGTCCGAATGTGTGACATACCTGTCATTGCCACCCAACGAACAGTGTTGCTAAAAAGGAAGCCACTGTCCTGATCCTGTCGGACTGAACCTTTTCAGGTTCACCATGAAACAAGAGTTATGCCAGAGTGAAAGCCCAAGACAGGCTAAAGTTCCAACAAGTTAATAGGCAGGGTGGAGTCGACAGACGTCCAACTGCACTGAAATGGATGCGAACCAGACACTGTCCATAGCAAAGAATACCCTGGACGAGATGGCCATAGCGACCCGGACAGGGACCGACTTGCCTCCGGAGAGAGCATCGTCGTTTGAACATTGATCCGACAGAAAAAACTTGTTCCATCTGGAGATGAGCCAATTATGGAAAGGCCTGGAATGGAACTGAGCCCATTCCACCCTTCCAAAGGCAGACACTGAATATTTGACCACGCATCCCAGAGTGTAAAGACATATGTCGACTGCATAGACATCCATGTATTCCTAATGGAAGAGTGGAGATTCCGTCTTACGCCAGAAGAATTCTCAGATTCTGAGAATCCAGCAGGGCTCCTAGATGAAGAATACCCAGAGAGGGATGCAGGGAGGACTTTTTCCCCGTTGATTAAACGTCTGTATCCTGAAGAAGCCACGGTCATCCTGACCTGGCTGTAAAGTACCCCGGTGATCCCGCTAAGAGCAGGAGGCCATCCAGGTACAGGAGCATTGGGATATACTGAACAGGAGAACTGTCAGAAAATCCAAAACGCTGGTAAAACCCTGTAGGGCTGAGGACAGTCTCAAAAGGTAGAGCCCGAAAAATTGTAAGTGTTGCTGTGATACAGCAAACCTCAGCCCATGCTGATGAAAGGTCTCTATAAGTACCCATAGGCACGCGTCCTGTATATCCAGTGATACCATAAAGTCCCCAGATTCCAAACATCGTATGATGGAGCATAGGGATTTCCTCCTGAGCCCAGGTAGCTTTAGGACTGGTTCAGGGAATTGAGACAGAGAATAGGCCAAAGAGGACCATTCAGCCACTGCACCAGAAAGAAAGCAGAACAACCAGTCCCTCGCTGAGATAGTGGGGATGGCCTAATTAGCTCTGCTTACCGCATCACATGTAAAGAGGCTGCCTGAGCAATGAGAGGGCGTACCCTCCTACCCACGTAGCCGCAGCAACTTGACACTAGTACCGGGCGAACTGAAAAAAATCGGTATCTCCCAGTTGTAGGCCTGTCCAGTCAAGCTGAAGATATATCCGTAGGTTCAGAAGCAGGATCGGCTGGCAGTCCAGGCCTGCTCGGTACTGGATATGTCGGCCCCTGTAGAGGCCGACAGTCTACGAAGAAACAGACCTTTAGGCTGACCCTGAGGACAAAAAGACTTAGTCTGAGGCCTTGTAGTGGGCGTAGCTGAAGGCGGTAAACTTGTCGTTAGTAATACTGCCAATGTTACTACAATCTTGTCAAGGTCAGGACCAAACAAGATCTTCCCTATAGATGGTATCTGCACCTCTGCATTCCCAGAGCGCAGCCATAAGGAGACTGGTATCCAATATAGTTATTTCCACCTATGACAACTGCATATATGAAGTGAGCGACCAAAGACATTTGAACCCCAGACGTGTTGGAGTGGAAAAAACGTTACAAATGCATAAGCCCAGTATGCAATAGTATTAACCAACCATGCTATAGCCATGGTAGGATGGGTAACAACCCCTGAAAGCGAGTATACTGATTTCAGGCAGAGTTACCCCCTACGGATCCGAAGAATCCGACCACGCAGGAATGGGATGCGTAGTAACGTCTGTAATCAGACGAGTAACACACCCATCCACCCCAGGAGGGGCTCGTGATGACCCTCAGGGAATTTGGCACAGGAGGCCAAACGCTGTTGTAATATCTCGTATCTGGCAACAGCCAGAGTCCCGCCATGCGATCCACCCGCTAGTCAGCAACAGGGAACCCAAAGGCATGTAAGACTGAGGGTGTATGATACAGGTGCAGGTCAACATTCACTCTAACCAGAATGGACCTGCTACCAGCCCTAAAGCAGGGATAACAATACCTGAAATAGGCTTCCCCCCATGTAAGAGGGAAAGAGCCCAAAACAGTATCCAGTGCACGGCAGAGCCAACTGGGAAGTAACCACAGGGCGTCAACCACACCAATTTGCATTTCGTAGAAAACGACATCCACCCAGGGTGGCTGTTGTGTAATCCCTGCAAGGGGAATGACAGACTATTGTGGCACCAGGGGGAATTCATATACTGTGAAAACCCCTGCAGGGAGCGGTAGTCTGTGTCACAGGGGAAAAGTGCAAGAAACTGCGAGATACCCTGAGATGAAAAGGGCAGTATGGTGAAGTAACCCCAAGTGAGGTACAACAATGGGGCCCGCCCGGCGATCCGCAATTGAGAGGATCCTGAGAAAACAAACCGCCCAAGGGGGTCGTGAAAGGGGCCGGCACCAGATATTGCCACATACAGAACCCTTTATGAGTCAAATCCTCTGCACTAACACCTGCAGCACATGACTTGCAGGATAGTAAAAATGGGTGCAGTATCGTGCTCTATCTCCTGGTCAGACATATCCGACCAACCCTCTTGGCGGAAATATCAAGCAGCGCTATACTGATCCTGACTGATGCCAAAATTAGCTGCAGGGACCCATTTTCAGCGTATGCAACACACAGTTCCATCTAAAATATGGCAACATGCAGCACGCAACAGTATGTGACAAACCTCACAAATATTAACAAGTATATAAATGTGAGGTCTCAGAACAGCTGTATTAGGGCAGATTGTAAAAAAAAAAAAAGGGATAGATATATACTGACAGGTGAGAGAAAAAGCAGACAGTCAGCACTAGCATAAGTCACATACAATGCAGATATATACATATGTCATAATATATACTGCACTATGTCACTGCATTCAACTGCCCAGATTCAGTGTCTGGGAAGGCTACAGCGCTTTGTACACTGACCTAATGGTGAGGTACGCAAGGGGACTGGACCCACTGCCATCTCCGGAGCTCTGCTGCTGCATAGAAAATGGCCGCCTGGAGACCTCAGAAGAAGCGTGGCCCGCGGAGGAAGCAGCTCAGCGACGCCAGACTTGACACTGAAAGGCGCGCTGAGCTGAGGGCAGGAGCCGCTGTAACAGGGAAGGCTTGCTCCCCTGGCCGGCTATTAACCCCCGGGACGCCGGCTCCCTGCGCCGATCGTTAAGTCCCTGGTGGTGTAATGGACACACTGGGTATGGGGGGCCCGCCGCCACTGCCGGCGCCTCCAGTCTGTCCCCTGAGACCGGAGGCACAGGACTGCATTTGAAATGCGCGGATCACCGCAAGCGATGATCCGCGACCTTACCTGCTCCCCGTGGATCCGGCAGCAGTCCTGGGCGCCCACAGAGTCCGGCTAGTACAGACTCTGGGGTCCCGCTGAGATCCACAGATCTGTACTGGCGTCTCAGCGCCAGCGGGGTGACGGAGTGGCAGCTTAGACGTCCTATGGGCAGTCCAACGCTGCCGCTCTGAAGAGTCCAAAGTCCTTAGAAAAAACTTTGTCCCTAAAAAAATGAAAGAAAGCTTAGGGCTGCTAATCAGCTCCCCCTGCGCTAACGGTGACCCGACTCCGGCCAGGCACCAACTTAAACTGAGGTGCCTCTGGACTGGGGGTGGGGTTATAGGGAGAATGGATCCAGTGCATCCTGGGAGCTAAAAGCTTTAACTGCGTGGTGCCCGGATTTGGTTCCCAACCTATACCCCAAGGTCAACCCTGTGGACCCCCTATGGACCCTGAAGTAGAAATAAAAAAAACAGCTAAAATCACCTAAAATGGGCCTTTTTTGTTTCTACAGTCTTAATAACCTCAATAACATTTATTTCCACTCATTTCCAGACAATTTTGAACACCTCACAGCTCACAATATTTTTCATCTAGTTATAGGGCCAAAGGGTTGCATCCAGCTTGCTGGCTCAAAACTGATTGATATAATTATTAATGGAGTTGAGGACTGTGCAAAGATGATGGTTGGGATATCCTTGAGGATTGATGGTTAGTGCAGCCCCTGGCTGTAAAGTTGATACTAAATTAATTAAAAAACAATTCATTGGTGCAGCCCTGGGCTGAATAATTAATTTAATTAAAAAAAGTTAAAAACAATTCATTGGGTGCAGCCCCTGGCTGAATAATTAATAAAAATAAATTCATTTGTGCAGCCCCTGGCTGTTAAATTAATAAATTAATTAAAAACAATTCATAGGGCGCAGCCCCTGGCTGTAAAATTGATAATAATTAATTAAAAAACAATTCATTGGGTGCAGCCCCTGGGTGAATAATTAATAAAAAGCAATTCATTGGTACAGCCCCTGGCTGTTAAATTGATAATAAATTAATTAAAAAATAAATCATTGGTTCCTAAACCAACCATAACATTAATTTAAAATGTCAGGCAGCAATGCCCCGCTCAGCACATAATGGAATGGAAAAAGGTGCAAGATGAAATAGTCCTTGGGCCCTCCCACCCACCCTTATGTTGTATACGCAACAGGACAGTTTAACAAACCAATCATTTCAGCGACAAGGACTGCCAATTGTGACTGTAATGATTGGTTTGTTTGGACCCCCATAAAACAAGCTGCCAATGTGCATTGGACATGGAAATGAAAATGATGCCATACACAAACTGGCTTTACATTACAAGTTGTCGTCATCCTCTTCTTCAAACAATATTAATTCATCCACGCTGGATTCCACCATAGGCGCCTCTGTCATTTTTTTTAATGTAATTGTTGGTCGAGGTCTTCCTCATGGAATTTGTAATTCATTTAATGAAAATCATCTTTTCCACATTTTGAGGAAGTAACCTCCTACGCCGATCACCAACAAGGTTGCCTGCTGCACTGAAAACTCTTTCGGAGTACACACTTGAGGGTCAGCAACTTAAGTAATGCAAAGCCAGTTTGTGTATGGGCCTCCAAATTGCCTTTTTTTTTCCTGCCAGTACTGAATGGGACTGACATGTCTATTAGGATGGTATCTCTGAAATAGTCCTCCACCATTCTGTGAATGGAGACCGTATCAGACATAGTCACGGTAGAAGACATGTCACTAGTAGGCAATTCTCTCAGGCCCGACCAGATGTCATTTTTTGGTGACTGATCTGCATGACCAGCAGGCATTCTGTAAGGAAAATTGAGTATTTTCCTGGCAGTTGCAGAAACTGAAGGAGATGATGGCGTTTCACGTGTGGCTGCAGCTGACAATTTTTTTTTTTACCAACATCTCTTTGCACAGTTTTAGATTTTTGACTGTTGGAAAAAAAAACTCAGAAGGTAGGACTTAAACCTAGGATCCAGAATGGTCACCAAAATATATTTTTCAGATTTCAATAGATTGATGACTCTTGGATCCTGATGAAGTGAATCAAGGGCTTGATCCACCAGTCTGACATACTTTGCGCAATCGCTCCGTTTCAGCTTCTCCAGCTGTTTTTGCAAAAGTCTGATGAAGGGAATGACCTGACTCAAGCTGGCAGTGTCTGAACTACCTTCACGTGTGGCAAGTTTAAAGGTTTTGAGAACCTTGCACAACAATTATTCTCCACTGCGCTTGAGTAAGATGCATTCCCCCTCCACGGCCTATGTCATAGTCCGTTGTATAGGCATGGATGGCCTTTTGCTGTTCCTCCCTCCGCTGAAGCATATAGGAGGGTAGAATTCCACCGAGTTACTACCTCTTGCTTCAGCTGATGGAAAGGCAAATTTAACAGTACCTGCTCATTATGCAATCTTCGACAAGCGGTCACCGAATGTCTAAAATGTCCGGATATTTTGCGGGCCACCGAGAGCATATCCTGCACGACAGTGTCAGTTTTTAAAAAACGTTGCACCACCAATTTAATTGAGTGAGCAAAACATGGGACGTGTTGGAATTCGCCCAGATGTAATGCTCTCACAATATTGGTGGCATTGTCCGAAATCACAAATCCCGAGGAGAGTCCAAGTGGGGTAAGCCATTTAACAACGATTCCCTGAGGTTCTCAGCGGTATGCCTCTTAGTGAAACCAGTTATACAAAGGAGTAGCCTGCCTCTGTATCAGCTGTCTTTTGGTAGATGTTGCGGCTGCTGTTGTAGGCAATACACCTACCCAGTGGGCTGTCACAGTCATGTAATCCTTAGTTTGCCCTATCCCACTTGTCCACATATCAGTGGTCAAGTGGACAGTAGGTACAACGGCATTTCTGAGGATATTAATAAGGTTTTGTTTTTGTTTTTTTAAATGTCCTTGTACAGATTTGGAATTGCTCTTCTAGTGAAGTGGAATCTAGAAGGGATCTGGTAGCGAGGACACAGGACCTGAATTAACTGTTGAAAACCCACTGCAGTGATGACAGATACTGGACGCACATCTAATACCAGCATAGCCATTATGGCGCCAGTAATCCGCTGTGCAACTGTGTGATTGCTGTTAAACAATTGTTTGACAGTTAATTGTTTTTTTTGGAGGATACGCTACAAAGTAGTCTTCCTTCTGGGATGAAGATCCACTGACAGCAAGAGGTGTAGTCATCAAGGATCCTTCTGAGGAATCACGGATGACGAATGAGGATGTTGATGATGCAGGTGTTGGAGATCAAATGCATTTGGATCTCACAGAGAGGGAGCAGGTAGGTGACACTGGATTAGTTACGTTTTGAGTTTTGGAACTTGGCGACATACACTGATATTTGATGAATGCGCTCCAAGTGACGTAACAAGGAGGTTCCTAGGTGGTTTATGTCCCTCCCTCTGCTCACTCTTGCATGGCAACGGGTACATATAGCTTGACAACTGTTGTCCGGATCGGGGTGGAAATAATTCCACACGTGAGAAATGGGGTTTTTTATTTTTTTTTTGTCCTGGCATGACCATGGGCTTTGGCTTTTTCAATCCTTGGCCAACAGCTGTTGCCTTACTTACACAAAGGATGTCCTCGGCATCAACATCCTCATCCTTAGCGCCTTCAACTACCAAAATATCCTCCTCCATGTGCAATTCCACAGAAGCATCCTCACTGACTACATCTGCAAGATGTTGACTGCCCTTCCCCACATTTACAGAGGGAACACAAATGTTGGACCTTGGAGGATCCTCCAGTACACTAGTATTTAGGTCTGGCTCACACGTCACCCGCAGACACTTGCGCACTCTCCTCGGGGATTTGCGATTTCTCAGGGTACACAATTGTTTTTTCCGAAGGGCTATCAGAATCAGCAGTCTTCCTAAAGAAAGTCCAAGGCCTTATCCTTTCCTTGCCACTTTGTGTAGTGAAGGGTATATTGGCAATGTTTTGTTTATCTAAATGCAACTTGCCTTTTGATTTTTATATTTTTTTTCTTCTTTTCTTTACTTCTGTAAAAGTAGCGTTGCCATATCGATGGCGTGACTTAAGCCCCTGGGGCATGGGCCTTCATAGAGGATGAGAAAGGTGACGGCCTTGCACTGCTGGCGGCAGCTACAACATGTGGTTCTTGGCCTGCCCCTGTTGTCAGGTGATAGCCCTCCATATTTTCTGCGGTCTTGCAGCAGTTGCGTTGCATTACCGACTTGATAGACTTCGTGCAGCTAAGCCGAACACGCACAATTATGTATTAGAAAAAAAAAAAGTTTTTTAAATTTTTTCTGCTCCAGAACTTTGGGCTGGAGTCGGGCAGCACTAGCTTGCGTTGCCAACTTGCTGTATTTTGTGCCAGTGTTCTCCCCCAGGCTGTTTTCTGCGGGTGCATCGCCCGGCAGAAACAGCCTGCCGCCCGGCCCTTTTCCCCGCCGACCCCCGCTGTGGAAACAGCCTGCCGCCCGGCCCTTTTCCCCGCCGACCCCCGCTGTGGAAACAGCCTGCCGCCCGGCCCTTTTCCCCGCCGACCCCCGCTGTGGAAACAGCCTGCCGCCCGGCCCTTTTCCCCGCCGACCCCCGCTGTGGAAACAGCCTGCCGCCCGGCCCTTTTCCCCGCCGACCCCCGCTGTGGAAACAGCCTGCCGCCCGGCCCTTTTCCCCGCCGACCCCCGCTGTGGAAACAGCCTGCCGCCCGGCCCTTTTCCCCGCCGACCCCCGCTGTGGAAACAGCCTGCCGCCCGGCCCTTTTCCCCGCCGACCCCCGCTGTGGAAACAGCCTGCCGCCCGGCCCTTTTCCCCGCCGACCCCCGCTGTGGAAACAGCCTGCCGCCCGGCCCTTTTCCCCGCCGACCCCCGCTGTGGAAACAGCCTGCCGCCCGGCCCTTTTCCCCGCCGACCCCCGCTGTGGAAACAGCCTGCCGCCCGGCCCTTTTCCCCGCCGACCCCCGCTGTGGAAACAGCCTGCCGCCCGGCCCTTTTCCCCGCCGACCCCCGCTGTGGAAACAGCCTGCCGCCCGGCCCTTTTCCCCGCCGACCCCCGCTGTGGAAACAGCCTGCCGCCCGGCCCTTTTCCCCGCCGACCCCCGCTGTGGAAACAGCCTGCCGCCCGGCCCTTTTCCCCGCCGACCCCCGCTGTGGAAACAGCCTGCCGCCCGGCCCTTTTCCCCGCCGACCCCCGCTGTGGAAACAGCCTGCCGCCCGGCCCTTTTCCCCGCCGACCCCCGCTGTGGAAACAGCCTGCCGCCCGGCCCTTTTCCCCGCCGACCCCCGCTGTGGAAACAGCCTGCCGCCCGGCCCTTTTCCCCGCCGACCCCCGCTGTGGAAACAGCCTGCCGCCCGGCCCTTTTCCCCGCCGACCCCCGCTGTGGAAACAGCCTGCCGCCCGGCCCTTTTCCCCGCCGACCCCCGCTGTGGAAACAGCCTGCCGCCCGGCCCTTTTCCCCGCCGACCCCCGCTGTGGAAACAGCCTGCCGCCCGGCCCTTTTCCCCGCCGACCCCCGCTGTGGAAACAGCCTGCCGCCCGGCCCTTTTCCCCGCCGACCCCCGCTGTGGAAACAGCCTGCCGCCCGGCCCTTTTCCCCGCCGACCCCCGCTGTGGAAACAGCCTGCCGCCCGGCCCTTTTCCCCGCCGACCCCCGCTGTGGAAACAGCCTGCCGCCCGGCCCTTTTCCCCGCCGACCCCCGCTGTGGAAACAGCCTGCCGCCCGGCCCTTTTCCCCGCCGACCCCCGCTGTGGAAACAGCCTGCCGCCCGGCCCTTTTCCCCGCCGACCCCCGCTGTGGAAACAGCCTGCCGCCCGGCCCTTTTCCCCGCCGACCCCCGCTGTGGAAACAGCCTGCCGCCCGGCCCTTTTCCCCGCCGACCCCCGCTGTGGAAACAGCCTGCCGCCCGGCCCTTTTCCCCGCCGACCCCCGCTGTGGAAACAGCCTGCCGCCCGGCCCTTTTCCCCGCCGACCCCCGCTGTGGAAACAGCCTGCCGCCCGGCCCTTTTCCCCGCCGACCCCCGCTGTGGAAACAGCCTGCCGCCCGGCCCTTTTCCCCGCCGACCCCCGCTGTGGAAACAGCCTGCCGCCCGGCCCTTTTCCCCGCCGACCCCCGCTGTGGAAACAGCCTGCCGCCCGGCCCTTTTCCCCGCCGACCCCCGCTGTGGAAACAGCCTGCCGCCCGGCCCTTTTCCCCGCCGACCCCCGCTGTGGAAACAGCCTGCCGCCCGGCCCTTTTCCCCGCCGACCCCCGCTGTGGAAACAGCCTGCCGCCCGGCCCTTCTCCCCGCCGACCCCCGCTGTGGAAACAGCCTGCCGCCCGGCCCTTCTCCCCGCCGACCCCCGCTGTGGAAACAGCCTGCTGCCCGGCCCTTCTCCCCGCCGTGGAAGCAGCCTGCCGCCCGGCCCTTTTCCCCGCCGACCCCCGCTGTGGAAACAGCCTGCCACCCGGCACTTTTCCCCGCCGACCACCGCTGTGGAACGCTGACCTCTGAAGTGACTGGAGGCTAAAGAAGCCTCCGATCACTTCAGAGGCCAGCGTTCCCATTGATGCACTGCGCCGGTGACATCACCCGCGACGTCAGGAGCCTGCCCCGCGCGCCTGCTGGATCTAGTTAGATTCAGTCAGCACGTGGCAGCTGCAAGCGGGCGAGCGGCCAGCAAGCAACGGTAAGTGCTGGGGACAGGGCCAGTCTGGGGGCACTACTTCAGCCAGGGGGCAATGCATAAAGGGCACAAATACACAAATACAGGGGGCACTTTTGACTGAGAGCCAGTGAGGGAGCAGCCTGAGACATGTCTGGCTGGATTGGTCTGGGAGATACCCCTTTTCCCAGCGCACGCATAATTGCAAAGGCCCCCACCCAGCTACTTTTGGATGCCACCCGGCTGGAAAAAATTTCTGGGGAGAACACTGTTTTGTGCGGTTAAGCCTAACACACACACAGGCAAATATACTGTATATTACACCGAAAAAAAACAAAACAAAAAAAAAAAAAAAAAAACTTTATTTGGGTCCAGAACTTGGGCCCAGCTGGACACAGCAGACAGCAACAGCCCAGCTCGACACAGCAGACAGCACAACACCAGCCCAGATGGATCAGCAGCACCAGCACCTCTCCCCAGCCCTACACTGCCCACCCTCCCTGTTCAGTCTCCACAGCCGGAGTGAAATGGCACCCGCCGCATCATATATATATATTTGCGAGCCGCGAGATTAGTCTACGTAGTTTTGCCTCGATTTGGAGATCCGAGTCGGTGGGAACAATCCGAGCCCGCTTGGATCCGACTCGGATCTCCTTAGTTCGGGTGGGTTCGGATCTCTTAAATCCAAACCCGCTCATCTCTAGTTAAAACTCATTTTCCTTATAAAATAATGCAGCTTGATACTACCGCAAAACTGATTGGTTGCTATGGGCAACTGCTTCACTCTTTTTACTGCTTGATACATCAAAGCCTAAGGGGTTTTATGCCGCAAACAGCAAAAATCGTTGAGATGTTTGCCCATAGCAACTAATCAGCATTTATCAAGTACAGTCTATTAAAAAGGTAGGAACGGATTGGTTGCTATAAGCAACTTCTTCACTGGTCCACTTTCTCCATGCTTTTCATGCTTGATACATATACCCCTTTAAGGGTCGTATTCAATTAGGTAGCGAAAACTCGTAATCGATGATAATTTATCACCGATGTCATTTTCGCCTGTTTGCATTATCCCCGTATTCAATTTCAGACTTTGCCGGTGCGAAAAGTCTTGGTGAAAAGTTATCCCTGTTTTTTTACAATGTTTGACATGGCGAAAAAAAGTGCAGAATTTGGGTTTAGAGGTGCAGGCTTAAAAATAAAAAAAAATAAAAAAAAGTAGCCTGCACCCCTGGGAATGTCATTTAAAAATAAACTGTCAAAAACAGTTTAATAATAAAAAAAAAATTCGGGACACCCCAAAAAATTAACTTTCATTTTGGGGGTAAAAATAAAAAATTAGGGAACACACTTCTAAAATAGCCAAATTAAATTCAGAGGGGTTCCCAAGTATGCGGAATGTGTTTTCTTCATTGCGGGAGTAGCGGCAGGTGCAGTTTTGCAGAATTTGAAAAAATAATTTATGGACTTAAAAATATGCTTACCCCCATTTTCATGTACCCCAAATTTGATATTTATACCTAAAAAAAAAAAATATATATTGTTAAGTGCTATTCTTCACCCATTCTTTATAGCCACAAATATGCACCTGCAGCGGCTATTAGAAACCCCGACTTCCTTCAGCAGGTAAAATTGGGGGTACCCATAGGGATTCCCCATGTCTAGACACCTTTAGGGGAGTCCCTGGAAATTTCCCAAAAATTCCCGTTTTTTGGCGATACTTACCTTTCCGCCGTCTCCCGTTTTCGTTGACTTCTAATTGAATACAGGGATAAAGCGGGCACGCGCCCGATACTTTATCCCCGGAAAAGCTGCGATATGGAGCGAAAAGTCCAGCACGGACTTTTTGCTCTAAATTGAATACCCCCCAAGTCACCAGTGGAGAACACACAGGAACCCCATATACAGAATGACAGTCTTGCTCTGATACACTATTGAAAAAAAAGGCACCACACACCAAAATTCTTGAAGAGGATCCTTTAATGTCATCACAGTAAGTACAACTAAACAGTGGACCTCAGTCCATGAATAGAACTAACTGTGCGCTGTGGAAGGGTGAACACAAGAAACTCATCATGGGATAAACAAAAAGGAAGACACTGTGCACTTTTATATACATATACACATGAAATAAGACAACTTATAATATAGTGCCAACAGAAATGACCGATCGTCAGTCCGTAGCTGCACTAAACCCATCCAAATTTTGGCACAAGTGATGGAAAAAAGGTCGGCTGTAGACTAAAGGCGTGGATGGGGGTAATTCTGTATTTATTGGAAACAAGGGGGCCCAAGCAGTCAAAACAGAGTCCTACTATACATACCCCACCTTACTTCTATGCTTCACAGGAACATCACACAATGCTGTTACACATGCTTAGTGACCCAACAGAAAGTCACAATCACCTGCAGCACCTCCCAGTCCTCTATCGGCAGCGGCTCTGTAACAGTCATTATGCAGCAGTACCAGCGGCATATCCCAGTATTTTATGGCGTCTCAGTCATAGGACACTCACTGCAGGAAGAACGAACGAGGCTGCAACGGGCAAGTATGCATTTTGTTTTTTAGATGTACCAGTCATTCCCCACGTTGCTATGTTCTACAACTGTAAACATGCTCCTCATTAAATAGCAGTGTTCCTCTTCATTTGTGACTGTGGCATTTTCCTTTTTAAAGCTCTAAGCATCTCTTCTAGGAGGAACCTTCTACTTTGTATCATTGTATGTGACTATTCGGGACGATTCAATTACCATTGATCCCACCGGAACCGAATCTGCCCTTATGACATTAAAGCAATTAAACAGGCTTACTTTATTATGCTCATCAGTACATGTGCACATTTTAAGTTTGCATAAGTGTTTTGAGGTGTCAAAGAAATAAAAACCCTCACAATTCATGTATGCGGCAAGATGCAGTAAAAAGATAAGCTGAAGTCTATCCAAAAAGGTAGATATGGTCACCACACATACTGTATATACACACGGCTTAGGTCAAACTGCTTTGCAACAATCAAAAGCAAACAGTAATTCATATTGTATTTAAATGTTACAGTAGATATGTACAGTTAAACATCTCATATATTATAGTGAAATCTTAAGGCAATTTAAAATCTGTCGTCTTTGGCGCTCTCAGATTCTGAAAGAGGAGATTTCTCGCTCCATCTCCTGAAAGAAAGAAAACAACAAAGGTAAACAAAATGGACACAAAGGTGACTATATAACCATTTATTTCAGCAGCTATACAAAAAGGTAGGAACATGTACAAATGTCATAACAAGCTTAAGACAATGCTCTCATACTTCATAGGCATCTGCAACTGTTGGACAGAGATCGCTGTAGAGACCACTCATTTCCCGCAATCATTGTCTATACACAAGTAACATCTATAGAACAATATTTTCCTTTGCCGATCACTGGAGCGCCCTGAGCGTGACCAGTGTATCGCGAATTATACATTTTCAGTCTCGGGATAAATACCAACATAAAAACAAAAAGGTACAAAGACATCTGCACGAAGGGTAAGAACTAAATGAGTAAAATTCCAGTTTACCTATAGCAACCAGGGACTAAACTAGACCAAACACCTGTACAGGGGTACAAAATGGTAGTGTGACCAGAGTGCAAGAAAATCAAAGGGGTCTAGTTAGTAAGCAGTGTTAGGAGACAGTGAAAAGGGATAAGGTGCCAGCCAATCAGCTCCCAACTGTCATTTTTCAAACACAGCCTGTGAGATGACAGTTGGGAGCTGATTAGCTGGTACCTTATCACTTTTCCCTCTGTCTCCTAACACTGCTTAGTAAATAGACCCCATTGAATGAAAAGGGATCATCTATTGGCTTCAGAGGAAGAATTTAAAACTGGGTCATAAATAGACCATTCTAGTAATAGACGCTCAGTCAGATGGGGTTGTCGTCTCAGAATTCCATCTGTAACGGCCCACAATGAAAACATACCAATATTAACGTTGATTGTGTAGCGGACCAATCCAATGCTGCTGAAACTTCATAGAACCTCTCTGGACCAGCATCACTTATTTGATGAGATAACATATGGGATACAGCTCACCGACATGCAGTGAAGTTCCATCTTGCTTACCTCAAGGTCGCGCCAAACTTTACCCCCTCAAAGACCTTCTATTCAAAACGGTGCTCTCACCGCCAGGCGTGCTTATGGACACTAATAAGGAACTAATGGAGGATTCACCTGATCAAAACCTGCTCAGAGAGTCACTTAACCAGGAGCCAAATGTTCTTTTGAGACAGCAAACCCGAATAAAGAAACTGGACCTCAAAATGCATAACGTGCACATCCAGGCCATGACACAAAGTAGTCATCAACCTAAGACATAGTATTCATACACAAAACTGCACGGCTGGTAAAGTTGTTTCAGTTGATCTAGGACATGCTGCAGTGAGAAAAATACTCTGTACCTACAACACCGATCAAAACGCGCATCACTCACACCACAAACACCTACCTGTAGCAACTCAGCTTTGTCGTAGTCTTTGCGATGTCTGTAAATACACTGGCTCAGCACAGCGTATAACTTTTCCAATTGTAACACATTATAGCCGCTACTTTTATCGACAACTTTGTTCAAGAGTACCTGGGGAAGTGGAAAAAAAAATAAAAAATTGTAATGTTGTGCAGCTGACATGGATCAGTAAGTAAAGGTGACCATCCCTTTACACATCTACAAAACAAATCTAAGTTGGATTTATCACATTCATTCCATCGGTCCATAGGCAAAGAAGGGGAAGGGGAAGAGGAGCGAGAGAGAGCTACAAGCTCAGGGGTGGTGGCTATAGGTTATGCCTAATGAAAAGTAGAAGTGGGGGGAAATAAAATGTACATCACCAGGGTAAAGGAGAGCCATTGTGAAATCATTGTAAAAATACTTCGATTTAACATGATGGCAGGAACGGACATGACCTCACCGCATGTGAAGCCTTGGACCGTAATTACTTTTTTCTGTGGTTTTGTTTATGCAGCCTACTGTATATACCGAAACCTTATACAACTTACCTTCAGCTGCTGGTGGTCGATGTGAAAGGCTGGTGCTGGCTCAGACAGTAGGTCCATGATCTTGTCCACGTTGATGAGATGCTGTTGCTTGACTTGCATTTGTCGCCCACGGGTCATTCTCAGGACACATACATCTAAGTCACAGAATGAGAGGAGATCAGCTGTGTGATCATATAACAGTGGTTCTAATCACTACAGCAGAACCTTCACAAGAGCCCACATCCTCCCTTTATAACTAGATGACCACTTATAAGAAGTATATACTGATTCACACTGGTCAGGACAGGCACCAACTTGGTTCTGTTAATATCTATTCAGTAATCTAATTCTGCTGTGCAGTCAGCACCCATGACACGGGCTGGACAGCATGTCACCAAAGAATGAACGGTTATAGCCACCAGCGCTTAGACAGGATTACTAACATTTATGGTGCGTACACACTGGGCGATAAAGTGGACGACTGAACGATAACTATATCGTTCAGTCGTCCACTTTATCGTCCATTTTTAACACCAAAAAGATGAACGATGACGACGACGCGCGTTCCCGCGGGTCGTTCGTCGTTATCGTTCATCGGGCTGACATGCAGGCCAACCTGACGATCTCGTCAGGTTGCTGCATGTCAGGGAACGGGGGAGAGAGCCCGGCGCTGAACGATATCGTTAATGATATTGTTCAGCGGCTGTGCTCAATGTCATGAACGACATTGAGCACAGCCTGCCGGGGACACACTACATGATATGCTCCCTGAGCGATATCGTGTAGTGTGTACCCACCATAAGCCCTATAAATCTGAAAAGTGTTTTACGCTGCTGTTAGTAGGGTTTGCTAGCCAAAGAGAAGACACAAAAAAGAAATAACAGCACTGTGGAACACACTACACAATGACCTTCTATAACATTGGTTAAATGAATGATTGCGAGAATACAAAGAATTCAATTAAAAATGATCTGCATCTATTTGTACACCAAAGAATCAATCGATGCTCATATATAAAGAGAGATCAATAATCGATCACACATGCATATGAAGATAAAATGTATAAGATAAGAGAGTTTCTATTATAATGCAGTTGCAACCTCGCTTATATAGGTAGAACCACCAGGAATCTCAAAATTAGGTTTGGAGAACATAGGAGGAACATTTTGACCAGAGTCATGACAGTGTCTACAGACATCTTGCTCTGTGTCACAACAGCAGCAATCCCGAAAGTCTCACCATTACTGGTGTGGTGGAACACATTAAACAAGTAGGGGACAGCTACAAGCAACTTGGATTCATGAGTTCAATAGCCATTTTCCTGAAGGTCTTAATGAAACCATAGAACTCAAGGAAGTTCTTTGAAATTAATCATATTATTTAGTTCCACTTTAGCACCAGTGGGTTTTTATACCTATGTCCCCTCTTATGCCTGGTTGCCCTGTCAGAACGTCAGGTTATTTGAGGTCTTCTTTAATTCAATTGTTATCATTGTTTCCCTTTATTTATTCTTTATAATTCATAATTATAATTTTTCATTATTTATCCTTTTTTATTATCAGTTTTCATTATGATTTTCCACTATTACCCACTCCTGTCGTTGACCAGTGTCTTCACTGAGTATACAATTGACCTTTTTCTATGATAGATATATTTCTTATGTTTCAATTATTACATTGGCTAATTTTTGTGTAGATTATTGCTAAATTCTCTAGATTTCATATGCATAAATGTTGTTCACATGTTTATACATTTTTCCCGTTTTACTAGATGACACGGAACACTCATTTGATTTAATGAACTTCATTTAACGGTTAGACACCATAAGATCAGAGTGGACCGATGCATCCTGGGAGCTGAAAGCTTTAAACTGCGTAGTGCCCAGATTCCAGATCAATCACCTACACCCCAAGGTCTCCCTGTGGAGCCTAATGATCCCTGAAGAAGAAATACAGGTATATCTAAATTGGAATAACACTTTGGTGTGTGATACTTGGAAAGTTATCTACATGGTACCAACTTTGTACCAATATTTTTACATTTTCATACAAGTGCTTAATAGACTTTAAAATATTTTTTTATCTATATGAAATTCTAATTAGATAATCATTAAGAGGTAAATAGATAATCTCTCCTAAATTGGAAAAAAAATTGCATTCCTCATGGATATGTATATATACATATGCTTTTGTACATTATATATGAGTATATTTTTTAAGTATGAGAAAATATATATTTTATTATAATTTTTTTTTACAATGTATGGTTATATTTAATCATGGCAGTGTAATTTTAAATGCAGCAGCATTGAACTACAACGAGTTAATAACGCACAGGTGTCTTTGGAATCAGACTTAGCATAATAAGGGTGGATTTACCTTCCCCTCGACACACCCCTCTGAGGAAATACGCTCCTCTGCATTAGGGTATTGAGACCTGCTAAGCCTGTAGCCGGATGCAGCTATATGCATGATTATAACACATATACACACACACACAGTCAGTGACTGGTCATTACAGAACAAAATTTGCTTGGGGAGTTCCAAAAGCGCTTACCGCTCACTTATCAACTTTTAAATATATACAGAAGATGTATGCAATTGTAGTGCTGAAAGCCCCTTCAAAAAATAAATCAATATTTTTAAATCACAAATAAGCTAAACCCATGAAAATGTGGTGATCTAAGATTATATGAAGAAAATCAGCAATTTTGTTTTATTATTATTCATTGATGCCAATTGTTGAACGGTCTGATTTTCTGCTGTGGTATATGATCAGACATCACACAGCTATTTTACCATTTGTTTTTTAGTTCCCATTTATTTTTCATTACCTTGTGTGATCGATTATTGATCGCTATATATGAGCATCGATTGATTAATTGCTGTACAAATAAATGCAGATAATATTTAATTGAATTCTTTGGATTCTCACATTCATTCATTTAACCATTGCTATAGAGGGTCATTGTGCTAGACAGCGCTGTTATTTCTTTATTTTTTACTTTTTTGGACTGCATGCCAGCACAGGGCTTCACTCTGCCCATTCCATAATGGTTCAGGTGCCATTAAATCCGCTATTACAAGGCGGTAAATACACCCCCGTCTCACTTTAGTCTCCTTAGCGGTGGTGAGTGTCCACAATCTTAACTCCATTACGGTGACACTTAAGTACTAGCTTTCAGTGTAGGATCAGTACCTCCTTCATTGACTTATTTATAGATCTACGCTACCAGTATGTGTGCTGGCTACTTTGTTGTAATTGCCGGCTAGACAACCTAAATTGGCTTTGAAGAATGTAATCACTAGTCTCCAACAGTCTCAGATTCCCTTGTCGTGATACTAGACCATGGCTGATAGAATAGCAATTGTTCATAACTCCATCCTACAAACCAATAGCAATCTTTATGGGTGGGCTGCTGTTTCGGAGGGTTACAGTTGAATTTCTGTATCTGATCACAGCAGAGCTCAAGACTAGAAGCCGGACGATTTTCCATGCAATGCGGCCTCAGTCATTACAGTTGTTCATTATTATTATTATCGTTTATTAATATGGTGCCACAAGTGTTCCGCAGCGCCTTACAAAGTACATAAATAAATAGATTGATTTACAGTGACTTACAGTACAGTACAATACATTACAGGGCATGGATAATATACATTGCTACATTCGCGACCATAACACGCAGATATGCAACAATGCAAAGCAACCAAGTGTTAGGTGCCCTGGTAAAGAGTAAGAAGTAGATGAAGGTAGAGTAAGAAGCACAAGAGGGTAGAGGGCCCTGCTCATAGGAGCTTACATTCTAAGGGGGGAGGGACAGACAGACAGGGGTGAAACAGATGGGGTAGGCAGGGAGAGAGGAGTATGTAGCAGCAAGTTAAGATGAGAGCTGAAAGGCTTTGATGAAATAGTGGGTCTTGAGAGTTTAAAGGATTGAAGAGAGGTGGAGAGTCTGATGGGAAGTGGGAGATAGTTCCAAAGGTGGGGAGCAGCGCGGGCAAAATCTTGGAGGTGGGAGTGGGAGGAAGCAATCAATTGGCATGAGAGGCGGCGTGCATTTGTTGAACGAAGAGGACGGGCAGGAGAGTGAAGGGAGAGGAGATTGGTGATGTAAATGGGAGAAGATTGGGTGAGTGCTTTGTAAGTGAGTGTGAGAACCTTAAATTGGGTTCTAAAAAAGAAGGGGAGCCAGTGGAGAGCTTGTATGAGAGGGGAGGCAGATGCAGAGCGTTTAGAGAGGAAGATGAATTGGTTGTTGCCCCTCTCCCCACAACCCCCATGCCAACTATACAGACACCTGACCCTCTATGGTTCTAATCCCCCTCCCCACCCATCTACCTGCATAACCACTCCCACCCTACCTCGCAAGAGCCCCCTCTTTGCATTTTATGACCCTCCCAAACTTGTGTTTCTCCCCCTGGGATGATCCATCTGCATTGGTTGTTGACCCTCTCCACACAAACTTGATCCCACCTCCCCTTCTGCTCAGTTCATGCTACTTAATAAGGACAGACAAAAGGTACTGTAGCATAGAAGTCTATAATTGGCCGTTATGGACTGCACTAGCAAAAACACATAACTTAGAGTATAGGACATACCACTTGGCTCGACATGATGACCATTTTCTTGGGCAAACTCCTCTGGTTGTTTCACCGGTTCCCCAGATGCTGGGGTACTAGATGCATTTGTGCTGGGTGGGACTCTCTCTAATTCCTTTGTGAAATGTTCAGAGTCCAAGGTACCGTCCTCCACTTCTATTGAGGACTCATCTACGAGTTCTAGCTCAGTATGGTCTAGACTGGAGCCTTCTAGATCCTGGTCAACGTCGCTCTCCGTTTCTTTGTCAGTCTTATCCCGGAGAGTTGGCATAGGCCTCTTCCTTTTAGCACAATAGCCTGAACTCCAACGACTTTTTCTCTTATATTTTTTTTTCACTATGGCTGCAAAATGAAATGATAAAGTATAATATAGATTATATATTTTGGGCCTAAATGACTAGAATAAAAATGTGAGCTACTTAAGGCATGCTACAAGCTCAAACAGCAAGTTTTATCTGTATGTATAAAGGGGAAAAAAAAAAATTAGATTTTCTAGTCAGATAAATCAGTGTTCAGGTGCCTGTAGATGAGCTATCCCAATAACACAAACCATACACTAGTAACGGAGCAGACATGCCGGGGTTAATTGCCAATTTAAATTTCTAGACAGGAGTTTAAAATGATGGACAGCCATGTTTAAAGACAAAAGTATCTGCATAATCCTTAAAATGTCCCATTGTAAAAATACAGGTAAAACAGGGCTCGACAAATTTTTGTACAATCTAGGAGCCATCTTAAAAGTTGAGGAGCCAGACCATTGTCCATTACCAAAATATATGAAAGATTTTATAGACCACCACAAATACCCTTTCAGTGAACCTCAACCTCCCCACATGCCATCAAATCACCACACATGCCTCTTTAATGGTCATCAGATTCTGTAACATGCCCAAACCAGCCCCTGTAAAAGTGCCCCCAGTAGTAAGCCCCTTGTAATAGTGCCCCTTGTAATAGTGCTGAACGAACACACAAAAAAACCCAGAATACTTACCTTAAGCCCCAATCCTGTGTCCGCTGCTCCTCGCAACTATGGGAGAGACGTCATAACGTCTCTCCCAAAGTGCCCGTGGGGGGAAAGGAGTTCAGGAGGGAGCTCCGGCGCAGAGGAGTCGGGCGCCCGCTGGTAAAATCTCAGCGGGCGCCAGGCAAATGTAGCCTCCCTGCATGGCCGGGGAAGGAGTGTGGCGCTAGGGATTTGTCGAGCCCTGAGGTAAAAACAAGCGATATGGTAAGAACTTACCTTTGTTATCTCTGTTTCTACGAAGTCCATAGGGTTGACCTTGGGTATAGGTTGGGAACCAAATCCGGGCACCACGCAGTTAAAGCTTTTAGCTCCCAGGATGCACTGGGTCCACTCTCCCTATAACCCCACCCCCAAGCCAGAGGCACCTCAATTTGTAAGTAGCCAAAGGCCGGAGGAGGAGAGAAAAAGAGAGAAAAGTGGAACACTCAATAACCATACTCACAGCGAAGGAGACAGGAAACCGGCGACCAGTAACACAGCCCATATGAAGCCAGGTGCTTCAGGGCGGGCGCCCTGTGGACCCTATGGACTTCGTAGAAACAGAGATAACAAAGGTAAGTTCTTACCATATCTCTTGTTTTCTACTTCAGGGTCCATAGGGGGTCCCACAGGGTTGACCTTGGGGATGTCCCAAAGCAGTTCAACCAAGGGTGGGGACGCTCCTGTGCTGAGAGGAGAATCCATCGCCAAAAAGGAAGCATCCTGAGAGGCAAAGGAAACCAATGCCTAGAACCTTAAAAAGGTGTGGACAAAAGACCACGTGGCCACCTAGTAAAGCAAAACAGCCAAGGCGCCACAGCGAGCTGCCCACGAGGGTTACATGGCCCGAGAAAAAAAACAAGCATCAACAACAGAAAGGCCTACCCATGGGTAGGCCCCTGAGAAAGACATACGAGGCCATCCAGCCAACATTTGGTTACAGGCCGGCCATCCTTTCCTGTGAAAATCAGAAATCTCAGACCACAAATAAGGAGTCCGATTTCCCTAAGGAACTTGAACGGATCACAGAAAACCAAAGAGGCCGGACCACAGTCAATGAGGCTACACCAGCCGAGAGGACTGGGGACTGAATGGCCGTACCATAAGTTCCAGAATAATATGGAACCTAAAAACCACTTTAAGAAGAAACAGAGCGAAAGCAACTCACACCCTGACATGATGCCCTCCAGAAGAGGGAGCCACATGAGAACGCTCCCAATTCAGACACTCTCCTGGCTGATATAAACACCCTGAGAGAAAGAGAGAGCCTAAGCAATAGACCATGTAATGGCTATCACAACCAGCAGTTCCATTGACTGTCCCCGGAGGGAACGAAGAACCACTACTAACTCCCAAGGAGCCTCTAGGGAGGACAAATAGAGGTATAATCCAGAAAACACTCCAAAGGATGAACTGGATACCAGAGTGGAGCAATTCCATATCTTAACCATACTGACAGTGTAGAGATCCGCACTGTCAGGAAGGCCAGGCCGAGAGTGAAACCCAAGCCAGTCGGAAGGAATGCCAGAATATCTGGAAATCCTGGACACCGGAGGATCGTATCGACAGGTACAATACCATAAGAATTATGGCTGCCCCAGTTTGTGGTAGGTCCCAGCAAAAGCTGATCTGTGCACTCTAATCATTCCAATGATGACAAAGCCAGGGAAGCCGTAAGACCACTGTAGGGACGCAGTCAAAGACAAACGACCCAGGTCCAAGGCAAAACCAAGGATCCTGAGACAACAGGTCCGGGCAGTGAAGCATCAGGAATGGTGTAGCGATGGAGAGACTCCGAAAATCAAAGTACCCCTGACATCTGGGGCAATCAGGAGCCACCAGTAGGAAAGCATCTCCGTCTCGATTGAAACACGTCCAAAGACCTCGAGGAAGAAGGGAGACCGGAGAACACAGGTACACAAAGTGGAAGGACCACTTCACCGACAAAGTCACTGAAGGTTGCGAGATGGCCATAGCCACCCGGACAGGGACCGACTTGCCTCAAGAGAGAGCATGTTCACGGTTCAATCTGGAGATGAGCCAATTATGGAAAGGCCTGGAATGGAACTGAGCCCATTCCACCCTTCCAAAGGCAGACACTGAATATTTGACCACGCATCCCAGAGTGTAAAGACATATGTCGACTGCATAGACATCCATGTATTCCTAATGGAAGAGTGGAGATTCCGTCTTACGCCAGAAGAATTCTCAGATTCTGAGAATCCAGCAGGGCTCCCAGATGAAGGATACCCAGAGAGGGATGCAGGGAGGACTTTTTCCCCTGAAGAAGCCACGGTCATCCTGACCTGGCTGTAAAGTACCCCGGTGATCCCGCTAAGAGCAGGAGGCCGTCCAGGTACAGGAGCATTGGGATATACTGAACAGGAGAACTGTCAGAAAATCCAAAACGCTGGTAAACCCCTGTGGGGCTGAGGACAGTCCCAAAAGGCAGAGCCCGAAAAATTGTAAGTGTTGCTGTGATACAGCAAACCTCAGCCCATGCTGATGAAAGGTCTCTATAAGTACCCATAGGCACGTGCCCTGTATATCCAGTGATACCATAAAGTCCCCAGGTTCCAAACATCGTATGATGGAGCATAGGGATTTCCTCCTGAGCCCAGGTAGCTTTAGGAACTGGTTCAGGGAATTGAGACAGAATAGGCCAAAGAGGACCATTCAGCCACCGCACCAGAAAGAAAGCAGAACAACCAGTCCCTCGCTGAGATAGTGGGGATGGCCTAATTAGCTCTGCTTACCGCAACAACTGTATAGCTTTCTGGATTTGTAAGGCCCTGTTCGGGTCTGAATAAGGGCCCGCGTACCATCACATGTGAAGAGGCCGCCTGAGCAATGAGAGGGCGTACCCTCCTACCCACGTAGCCGTGGCAACTTGACACTAGTAGCGGGTGAACTGAGAAAATCAGTATCTCCCAGTTGTAGGCTTGTCTCGTCAGGCTGAAGATATATCCATAGGTTCAGAAGCAGGATCAGCTGGCAGTCCAGGCCTGCTCGGTACTGGATATGGCGGCTCTTGTAGAGGCCAACAGTCTAGGAAGAAAGACCTTTAGGCTGACCCTGATGACAAAAAGACTTAACAGACTTAGTCCGAGGCCTTGTAGTGGGCGTAGCTGAAGGCGGTAAACTTGTCGCTAGTAATACTGCCAATGTTACTACAATCTTGTCAAGGTCAGGACCAAACAAGATCTTCCCTATAGATGGTATCTGCACCTCTGCATTCCCAGAGCGCAGCCATAGGGTATTACGGAGGATACAGTCGCAGCCGGAACTCTGAAAGTTAGGAGACTGGTATCCAATATAGGTATTTCCACCTATGTAAACTGCATATATTAAGTGAGTGACCAAAGACATTTGAACCCCAGACGTGTTGGAGGGGAAAAAACCGTTACAAATGCAACAGCCCAGTATGCAATAGTATTAACCAACCATGCTATACCCATTGTAGGATGGGTAACAACCCCTGAAAGAGAGTATACTGATTTCAGGCAGAGTTACCACCTACGGATCCGAAGAATCCGACCACGCAGGAATGGGAGGTGTAGTAACGCCTGTAATCAGATGAGTAACATGCCCATCCACCCCAGGAGGGGGTCATGATGACCCTCAGGGAATTTGGGACAGGAGGCCAAACGTTGTTGTAATACCTCGTATCTGGCAACAGCCAGAGTCCCGCCATGTGATCCACCCGCTAGTCAGCAACAGGGAACCCGAAGGCACGCAAGACTGAGGGTGTATGATACAGGTGCAGGTCAACATTCACTCTAACCAGAATGGACCTGCTACCTGCCCTAAAACAGGGATAATACCTGAAATAGGCTTCCCCCCGTGTAAGAGGGAAAGAGCCCAAAACAGTATCCAGTGCACGGCAGAGCCAACTGGAAAGTAACCACAGGGCGTCTAGCACGCCAATTTGCGTTTCGCAGAAAACGACATCCACCCAGGGTGGCTGTAGCGGTAATCCCTGCAAGGGGAATGACAGACTATTGTGGCACCAGGGGGAATTCATATACTGTGAAAAACCCCTGCAGGGAGCGGTAGTCTGTCACAGGGGAAGAGTGCAAGAAACTGCGAGATGAAAAGGGCAGTATGGTGAAGTAACCCCAAGTGAGGTACAACAATGGGGCCCGCCAGGCGATCCGCAATTGAGAGGATCCCGAGAAAACAAACCGCCCAAGGGGGTTGTAAAAGGGGGCCGGCACCAGATGGCGCCGCATACAGAACCCTTCATGAGTCAAAACCTCCGCACTAACACCTGCAGCACATGACTTGCAGGATAGTAAAAATGGGTGCAGTATCGTGCTCTATCTCCTGGTCAGACATATCCGACCAACCCTCTTGGCGGAAATATCAAGCAGCGCTATACTGATCCTGACCCATTTTCAGCGTATGCAACACACCGTTCCATCTAAAATATGGCAACGTGCAACACGCAACAGTATGTGACAAACCTCACAAATATTAACAAGTATATAAATGTGAGGTCTCAGAACCACCCTAAGTACAGCTGTATTAAGGTAGATTGTAAAGAAAAGGGATAGATATACACTGACAGATGAGAGAATAAAGTACAGACAGTCAGCACTAGCATAAGTCACATAAAATGCAGAAATAATAAATATATATATATATATATATATATATATATATATATATATATATATATATATTACACACACACATACATACGCATGACATACAATATACTGCAAAAATGTCACTGCATTCAACTGCCCAGATTCAGTGTCTGGGAAGGCTACAGCACTGTGTACACTGACCTGATGGTAAGGTACCCAGGGGGTCTGAAACAAACGCCATCTCCGGAGATCTGCTGCTGCACCACAGAGAAGATGGCCGCTGGAGACCTCAGAAGAAGCATGGCCCGCGGAGGTAGCAGCTCAGCGACGCCAGACTTGACACTGAAAGGCACGCTGAGCTGAGGGGAGGAGCCGCTGTAACAGGGAAGGCTTGCTCCCCTGGCCGGCTATTAATCCCCGGGACGCCGGCTCCCTGCGCCGATCGTTAAGTCCCTGGTGGTCTAGTGGACACACGGGGTATGGGGGGCCCGCCACCACCTCCAGTCTGTCCCTTGAGACCGGAGGCACAGGACTGCATTTGAAATGAGCGGATCACCGCAAGCGGTGATCCGCAACTTACCTGCTCCCCATGGATCCGGCAGCAGTCCTGGGCGTCCACAGAGTCTGGCTAGTACAGACTCTGGGGTACTGCTGAGATGCCCAGATCTGTACTGGCGTCTCAGCGCCAGCGGGGTGATGGAGCGGTAGCTTAGACATCCTATGGACAGTCCGACGCTGCCGCTCTGAAGAGTCCAAAGTCCTTAGAAAAAACTTTGTCCCTAAAAAAATAAAAGAAAGCTTAGGGGCTGCTAATCAGCTCCCCCTGCGCTAACGGTGACCCGACTCCGGCCGGGCACCAACTTAAACTGAGGTGCCTCTGGCTTGAGGGTGGGGTTATAGGGAGAGTGGACCCAGTGCATCCTGGGAACTAAAAGCTTTAACTATGTGGTGCCCGGATTTGGTTCCCAACCTATACCCAAGGTCAACCCTGTGGACCCCCTACGGACCCTGAAGTAGAAACATTAGGTTTCTGCAATCGCATCATGGTAAAGTATGTTCTACTGATGACACAGTGTGATAACTGCATTTTATTAATTGATAAAAATATACTAAGTGAATGAACAAAAGAGAAATCTAAAATCAATATTTGGTGTGACCATCCTTTGCCTTCAAAACTGCATCAATTCTGCTAGGTAAACCTGCAAAGGGATTTTGTAGGATTATAGTCATGTGTATGATTAACCAATCATATTAAAACAGATTATAATGATCATTTTCATATGTAGGTTGAAACTAACTGAAACAGAAACCGCTGTGTAGGAGGTTTAAAAACTGGGTGAGGGACAGCTAAACTCTGCTACAAAGGAGAGGTTGTGGAAGACTGTTTCAGGTCACACCATGGCAAGAGTGAGCACAGCAACAAGACACAAGGTAGTTATAATTGCATCAGCAAGGTCTCTCCCAGGCAAAGATTTCAAAGCAGACTGGGGGTTCAAGATCTTTTAAAGAAGCACAACGAAATGGGCAACGTTGAGGATCGTAGACGTAGTGGTCAGCCAAGGAATCTTAGTGCATCAGATGAAAGACACATCATGTTTACTTCCCTTCACAATCAGAAGATGTCCAGCAGTGCCATCAGCTTAGGGGGACCTAAGTACACCAATCTATTGTTCGGAGAAGTCTGGCCTGAAGTGGCCTTCATGGATGAATTGCGGTCAAAAAGCCATACCTGCGACGTGGAAACAAGCCCAAGCAACTCAACTATGCACAAAAACAAAGGAACTGGGGTGCAGAAAAATGTCAGCAAGTGCTCTGGACTGAGGAGTCAAATTTTTGAAATATTTGGCTGTAACAGAGGGCCGTTTGTTCACGAAGGGCTGGAGAGCGGTACAACAATGAGTGTCTGCAGGCAGCAGTGAAGCATGGTGGAGGTTCTTTGCAAGTTTGGGGCTGCATTTCAGCAAATGGAGTTAGGAATTTGGTCAGGAATAATGGTGTCCTCAATGCTGAGAAATACAGATAGGTACTTCGCCATCATGCAATACCATCAGGGAGGAGTCTGATTGGCCAATGTCATTAAGAGCCATCTTCAGCGTAAAGAAGAGTATATTTACTAAAGTGAGAGATTTTAGACGTGGAGATGTTGCCTATAGCAACGAATCAGATTCTACTTAACATTTAAATATGGGCAACATCTCCACTTCGAAAAAACATCCTCACTTTAGTAAATATACCCCAAGGAGTCCTGGAAGTGATGATATGGCCCCCACAGAGCCCTGATCTCAACATAGAGTCTGTCTGGGATTACATGGAGACAGAAGGATATAAGCAAGCCTACATCCACAGAAGATCTACGGTCAGTTCTCCAAGATGTTTGGAACAACCTCCCTACAGAGTTCCTTCAAAATCTGTGTGCAAGTGTACCTAGAAGAATTGATTCTGTTTTGAAGGCAAAGGGTGGTCACACCAAATATTGATTTGATTTAGATGCATCTACATCCACTATGCATTTGTTAATTCATAAAAGTAAACTATTAACACTCATTTTGAAAGCATTCTTACTTTGCAGCATTTTTCCCACAGTACTGTTTATACATATATATATATTACATACCTGCACTAGGCGTACTTGCTGCTACAGGTGTTGCAGATCCTACCGGCTTCTCAGCGTGCTCCAAGTCAGTTTTCTTTCCATCCTGAGCGTTACTCTTAGGAAGTACATGGTAATAAGATGGGGCATATTTCGCGGCAGAAAAACCTTTGATAAAAGTAATTTGTAATTAGAGTTTAAATAGAGAAAAAAACAGCCATAAAACCTAGAAATACAAAGGGCAATACATAGACCAAAGTGCATTATATTGAAAAAATCTATTGCCGGCCATTCCGATTTCTCATTCATGCTATGGGGGCGGGGAGGGGGAGACGACAACACTGAACTCTGGGACTAAGGGGATTCTTAAAGACGTTTAAATATTGTAAAGGGTTTACCTTCCCACTCTATCACTCTCTTCCTTTAGTAGTTACCAAAAGAGGATATGAATAAATATGAGAAAGAACACACCTATGTGTATGCCCATTAGAACCATTATAGTACCATTTCTGAACCACAACTATTCCAGTTACTAACGTTGCAGTCGTCCCAGCAGAAGCAAATCAGGGTAACTGCAAAGTTTCCGGCCAATGTAATAGAGTTAATAGTGGAGCCAAAAGCTAAATCAGGGTAACTGCTTCCAGGGAATTTCTACATGAATTCTGCCAGACATCATTATCACAGTGCCAGTGGTATACATCAACCATTCGGGAGGCAGAAAAAACTACCTTGCAATGGAGGAAACCAGCAGAAACATGTTTTAGACAGAATAAAATGTTCAGGCAATACTGGCTATTTTTCATGCCAGGGGTGTAACACTGAGGACTATCGCCTCAATAGGCACATCCTGCACCCCACAGAGTGCTCAATCCACTCTGAATGTCTGACATCTTCCAGCAGTTTGCAGAGAGATGGGGGCAGCCAGACGTTATCGTGAGGGCTCCCCCAGTTGAAGCATAAGGTGGAGAGATGTAGCTCAAATACCAGGGGATTATCCATTTACTCCCGTGGAGATGCTTCTACGCATTCTCTAAAAGTTAACAGGTACGAGTCCATGTTGCACCAGAACGGCCAAGGTGGTTGTGGTACATGGACATTTTCAGATTGTCAGCAGGTCCATTATGGAGTCTCCACAAAGAGACAGGACCTGCTAAACTCAGGGACAGTTTTATAGTTGGAGTTTAGCGAGACTGTAGATGCTGAAGCCATGATTATTCTGAAATGCTCAGAGACAGAGAACCTGTTTTGGGAAGACGTAGATCAGTCGGTCAGTCTTTCCAGTTATTTCATTTACAAGATAACTTTAAAAACTGGTTCAAATTTCCCCGTATCTCATCAATTCTTTGTACAAAGCCATAGGTCATCCTCCACTAAAGAGGAAGAGGGATCTCCTCACAGCTCATTAAGGCCTTGAAAAATCTATATAGCAAGAACCCTCTGGTCCTGCAGGATCCCGACAAAAAGGGGTTGTCCTACATTTAACACAAATTATTGCATGACGAATCATGTCCATTATTCGGCACCCTGATATCGCAGTAGGAAAACCCATTCCTGGCAGGTCATGAGGAACAATTTTGTTGAATCTGTTTTTCTTGAAAACCAAAGATAACAATACAAGTGGGCAACATAACCGAGAAAGTCTGATTCTACCAGATCGGTGAGCGTACCGCAAGTGTCACGGCATGGAGCTTCAACCGAGCATCTGTGTTAGGTAATCATGTGGCTTTCGGTACATACTTTTACTTCAGTTTACAGTCAAAAATATCTGTGGCTAAAGACGCCAGTTTTGGGCATCAAGTGCACCGATGGGGCAACTTTGAGATATCACCAGGGTGCAAGTGCCAGAAACATTATTTCACGGATAGGTTTCTTTAAATTGGTTTCTGCACAAAAGGTCTTTATTAGGCAGTGAAGGGGGAGGGTGGCAGGAAGGATGGGAGTATGAGGAAGTAACTCAAACACTAGAATATTTAATTTAAACATGAAGGAGACTATATATACCAAGGGATACAGTGTACCCCAAAGGTTTTATAGAAAAGAAATTACCAGAAGTATAATAAAACAAACCTGTTATTTGATAATCAAGAGGACACTTGTCCATGCGTGTTTAGTGGGCCTGATTCTCTACAGAACGCAATACTGCATACGCACACAGTTCAACTGCGACATCAAGCTAATCTACTGCGATCGCAAAGCAAACTCCGCACAACATAAGGACGCCCACTTTACCTTACACACATCCGTAATGTTTAGCAGAATAGCGAAACCATCGGTACAATTGAGTACCATCGCAGCCTCAGCACAAGCCCTGACCTTACTCAAATTGCCAACAACCACACACGCTATGAGACCTAATTTATGCACGCCCCTGCAACAGCCTGCGAACACACTGGCACGCCTACATTCAGCAGACACCCCCTTCACCACCCACAAACAGTGCTTCCAGTCAATCACCTTGCGAGGGGGTCTGCGTAGCCTCTGCGATCGCAGTCCGATGCATACTCAGAATGCAACAATCGGCCGATTGCGTGCGTATTAGCGACTGCCATCCTTGCTGAATCAGGCCCAGTATTATTTAGAAGTTGCATGGATACAGATCGTAACTTACCTCTCTTCTTGCGCGATTCTTGAATTTCTTCGCAAAGTTTCTCAAACTCCTCGTCCAATTCCTGTTTAATAATGGCATAAGTGGCGTCTTTTAGAGTGCACGCTCTATGGCGGATTAAACGATCTGTTGGGGAGAGTATTTAAACAATATAAAAAAAAAAAAGCTAAAAGACTGACATTTCCTATTTAGATACAGGGCAGGCATTGTAATGTTATGTAACAGACTTACAAGAGAAGGCAAGACATCTGTTTAAGTCACCCATACATTAACGATGCTATTTTGGCAGCAAGGAATAAGGTAACTCACCCCCAGGGTCTTTGTCTGGATTGTATTCAAGTGCATTACTGCATATAAGATCAACATCTCTTAAATATTCTTTCACGGTCTGATACTTGTGCAAATCAATTTTGCTTAGGATAGTTGAAAGGTCCATTGGCTGTGCAATAACAGTCACATAATCAGGAACCTGTCCAAAACAAAAAGTATTGAAACCTTGAAAGCTGCAACCACGTAAGCTGATCTCCAAGGACAAAAGTCAAAATAAAACAAAAAAAACTTCCCCAAATCTGTAAGTGAATATATGCATCAGCATGCCATAGGTCGGAGTTTTCCAATCTCAGTCTAGGGTTTAAGGCTATCCATGCTTGAGCACAAAAAAATGAATTAGTACCACAGGCAATTTGATTTAACCATCTGGTCTCAAGCAGAGATCTTTAAAACCTGGACCTGAATAGCCAAGGTTGGAAACTGGCAACATGGCAATTTTTTTTAAATACATTACCTCTTCCAGGTCCACTGGCTTTGTAAATGCTCTAAAGCGTTTATCAATGGCAAGTCTGTGGGTGACATCCCTCAGGAAGAGCCTCAATTCACGAAAGGTCTCCTCTTCCTGCTCTTCCAATCGCTTCAGCTCCTCTGCAGTCAGTGGACGCGGCTCGGGAGGAGGAGCGACCGGTAATACCTCGAGTGCCTGCAAAACTGAGGATCACAGAAAATATTTATTCTTAGGAAACCTATCCAAAATTTAAAAGCACCAAGAGATTTCTAGATCCAGTTTACCAGACAGACAGGACTAACCTGCCTTCTTTTTTGAAGCGGGAGGCTTGGCAGCTTGGTTCAAAATAAGATCCTCGAAGAACGCCCTCCGGTCCTCCTTGCTGGGCAGCTGAACACAGACAACTTCGCCATAATCCTTAAGGAAAAGTTCTTTTAGCTAAAGGGGAAAAAAATCAGCATTACGTTATCTTTTACCTAACAGGAAGCGGCCAACTAAGGCACAACATGTGAATTATAAAGGGTGCATAAAGATAGCCTGAGAAAGGATTCATTTAAAGATAGTAAGTACATGGTTATTCTATTACCTCGGAGGGCAGATGAGAATAATCCACATCACATGTTGCAAGCAGAAGGATTGGTGAAAAGGATGGGATGTTCTTCAGTAGCGTGATGAAAGTGGCCTTCAGGGTGTCGCCAACAGTCTCCCACCACAAATTAATATGTGGAATATACAGGATGCTTGGAGCAGTTCTTTGTGCTTCACGAAAATGCTGCAGACAGACAGGTTACAGAATCAGTCACGCATAAACTTTGTGGCACTGCAGTCCCCTGCATATCTATATTATCCACTGATAGGTGTTCAAATGGCTCCTGCATGCACCTCCCAGCTGTTCATATGGGCTCAATCCATTTACACGTCTTACAAGACTTATACAAAACACAATGGGTCTTAGTCAGTTTCAGATTGAAATTTAAAAAAAGTTAACATCTCATCTTAGATTTCTAGCACTGCATGGTAAGCAGTTTTACCTGTGCACAGGTTTCTTCTGGGGAAGTCACACTAACACCAAAAAGAACAGCCAAATCTAGCGTGTACACCGTGAACTTTTCCAAAGCATGTATGACTGCTGGTGCCAGGTGCGTGCCCTGACCTAGTCCCGACCTGCCAGATAGCAAGAGCCTGGGTCTGTAAGATGTCGGCTGGCGATTAGCGTTCCTGGAACACAGAAAATAACAGTAGCATTAGCATGTTAAAACCATAAGTAAGGATTGTGCATGATATTTGTAAATCACAGGCCTAGCGACACCTTACATCAAATTTACCCCATTTATACAATTGACGAGAGACCACGTTTTGAAAAAACACATTTCATGCAACGTTAACACCTTGACCAGTGTCCATTTAACACATTTGAGATGTGGATTTTTTCTTTTATACCTATATTAAAATTCCAGAGTACATTTTGAGACACAGGGGACACTGTTACAGTGAACCCAAGAGTGTGCTGTATTTCCTGTGAAAACATCTAGATTTCTGGTTAAGCCAAATTTCTCTGAAACACAACTGGAAGACACAAATCCTGCACCTTCAGAGAATGGCATGTCAAACACCCATCCAGACCACCTTGTAACAATAGCAGAAACCCCGGCTAACCTACAGGACATAGTAGGAAACCCTTGCATCTCTCACCAGAAGATAAATCTTGCACACTTCTTGTTCTAGATGAAAACCTTGTTCCTGGCCCTAAGCCTGGTCTGTATCACCCTCTCAGACAGGCCCTTTGCTGTTAAAGTCAGCCACTTTAAACTCCAGTGAAGGAAAGCACCCTAGCTTAACAGTCCAGGACAGGTACTCTGCCAGGTTGAGAACATCCATGTAAAATGACCTTTCGGCCCAGCACATTGCTACGAGAATCACGGTCTTTATTTTTTTTCAAAGGGAGGGAAGTTCATTAGACTTAAATCCCACAAAATATAGAAAAGGAGACTTACAGTGCATCCGGAAAGTATTCACATCGCTTCACTTTTTCCACATTTTGTTATGTTACAGCCTTATTCCAAAATGGAATAAATTCATTTTTGTCCTCAAAATTATACACAAAATACCCCATAATGACAACATGTAAATATAGTTTTGAGATTTTTGCAAATTAAAAACTAAAATCTTTACAGATGCACTGTATAGGTCTTACCCGTTAAGTCCATAGAGGACACAGGGACTACACTGTGGTATAGGGTGGCAGGTGGAGTCTGGGCACCAAACAGTTAATTTCTTCAGAGATATGCAGCTCAGGCTCCTCCTCCCCTATACCCCACCCCAGGCGGGCAAGTCAAGTTAGCAAGCCCAAGGCAGGAGCGGGAAGGAGCAGAAAGACAGTCACACAGAGAACACCTGAAGAGACAGGGAAAACAGAAAACGAGGAACAAACCCCACCAGTCAAGTGCGTCAGAGTGGGCGCCCTGTGTCCCCCTATGGAGTTCAAAGAAAAGGACTTAACAGGTAAGACAGAAGTCTTTTTTTCGGGTCGAAATCCCGACAGCTGAAGGCAAGTACCCTAACCCGCCACTTCTTGGCCTTCTGTGATGTCCCAGTGTTGCACGACCCCAGAACTTGCAGGGAGCTGGGTGCGTGATCTTGTTGCAGTTCAAGCTGACCTCCTGTGTATGGAAGGCAGTCAGCCAGGTACCCCCCCTTGACATCCTCTATGGGTGCCCCAAGCGAGACTCCATGGTCACATCCAGCAGCAGGCCTCCTGAGCACCTGGGGCCGGGCACATGTGCAAAATGAAGTCAGTGAGTGCACCAGAACCAGTTTAGTGCTGACTGTCAAGCAGGGGGATCGCTCCCCCAGCACTCGTTCCTCTGCCACTAGTGAGCTGTTGGGAGGGCGGGCATCTGTCACTGCATCCCTGTGCCATGCTCCTGGCTGCAGCAGTCAGTAAGTCCCAGCTCACAGGACTTCAATGAACGCTGGGGGCCATCAGCTGCGACATGCCCCCTGCAGATCCCACAGTCACTCAGCGCTACTGCCCTCTGCAGCGCGATGACTCTACTGCGCAGCTCCCTGGTGATCACTACTCTCTAGCGCCAGAGGTAATGCAGCCCGCGGCGCAGCTATTCTCTTGTCCACTGCATTTAGACAGACACCATGATCTCCACCTACTCCACACTGTTTATCCCCAATTCCAAAGACTCCATCTTTAATCTGTTCACACTGAGCTGCGTGTTTAAGGACTTCCGCGATTCCACCCCCCTGAAGGATTTTGGGAACAGGGGTGCTATTGTTGGGAAGATGGCGCCAAACATTGAAAGCAAAGACTATGGCAAGGTGCTCTTCTACGCACCTGCACCATTTTCCTGAATCCCTCTGGGAAGATGGTGCCGTGGAGGAAGGGGGGTAGGGGAAGATAGAGCAGCTTGCCGGCACAAGAGATTGTTGCACATGTGAAAGCTTTTAAACCCCTATTAAAAAAAACAAAAACACACAGTTCAACTTACACACTAAGGTGAAGAAATGGGCGACTTTCTTTCTGTTTACTGTTATTGAGTTTATGGAGGAATCCATTGTCGAACACGGAGGGTCCTTCATCATCGCTATATAGGAAGTCTTCATCCAACAGGTTACTTGAAAACACTGAAGATCAGAAAAAAAAAATAAAAAAATGAAAAAATCCACAATGGTGCAGGGAACTTGTGACTCGATGGAAAACCGATATTGACTTGGGAATTAGCATGGGCTGGCTCCATCACTAAGACCTCACACCTTCATGCGATAAAGAACGATTCATATTCTAGGCATTTATTGCAACTTAACATGGAAAAGGAAATGGAGAGTGGTTTAGGATATGAAGATGGATTAAGTTACAAAAAGTTTCTACACACCCGATTCGCTCTTTTTCTGGAGCCCTTCATCTACATGTGGGAAAACCTTCCATAAATCCTTCAAAATGCTGTTAAGCGTGTTCTGAAGCAAATGCTTGATTATGGGTGAAAGAGCCCGTCCGGGAGAGACCTGGGCCCGCTGTGATGCCGGAACAATTTTCTGCATCGCTAGCATAAAGTCTCTAGCAGTAATTTTAATAGAAGACACATCCAGCACCAACTTGTCTGTTGTGGTGTAAATCTGGGGGTAACGCTTACGCACAGCGCACAGGGCTGCTTCAGCGCAGACAGATTTTATGTCCGCCCCACAGTAACCTGCAGACAAAACAAAGTTGAAAAAAAAAAAAGAACAAAATATATGACACTACAATTCTACATAAAAACACACCCATGATATAAACCTATGTAACAATACTTACCAACACATTTTTCAGCCAGTTCCTCGAGAAACACTACCGACGGCTTTGGAATCCATTCTTGTGTGTGTATTTTTAGAATTTCCAATCTTGCCTGGAAATAAAAACAAACAAAACATTACAAAAACAGGGATGCAAAATTGCAACCACTCTTGATACAAAATTAAATCAAAAGGAAGGCAAAACAGAAGTGTTCATCATTTAGTAATGAGCAAAAAACAGAGGAGATTATGTTTTTGGTTTTGAAGATCTTACCCCGTTTCTGGGTGAAAAACTTACAGCAACTCTCTCCTCTCCCCCACCCCCCCCCCATGCCTCTTGCAGATGCAGAAGATGCTCTAACACAGACATGTCTGCTTCAAAGTTAAACATTTTAGCTTTAAGGCCTAAAACTAGTCTTATAGGGGTATTCAATATGGGAGCGATAACATCGTTTTTGCGTTAATATCGCACCTATGACGTCATTATCGCAGGTTTCAGTTTTACACCGTATTCAATTTCAAAGACTTTTCGCAGGTTAGAAAAGTCTTTGATAAAAAAACGGGGATAACTTTTCACCATTGAATAGGTGTCGAAAAAAAGTGCAGAATTGGGGTTTAGGGGTGCAGGCTTAAAAAAAATAGCCTGCACCCCTGGGAATGACATTTAAAAAAGAACTGTTTTAAAAAAAGATAGGGACACCCCAAAAAATGAATTTAAAAATTGGGGTAAAACAAAAAGAAAAAAAAATTGGAAAAAATTGATTAACAATAGGGAAATAGGTTCAGGGCTATTCTGCAAGTATGCGGCAGGTGTTTTCTAGAATAGAATTATAGCGGCAGGTGCACAAATGCAGAATTTTTAAAAACTTACTTTAGGGACACCAAAATATGCTAGTACCCATTTTCATGTACCCCAAAATTGATGGCACCACTTAAAAAAACTAAAAAAATAACCTAAGTGCTCTTCTGCATCACATCTTCAATGTCGGGAAAACACACCTGCTGCGGCTATTTAAATCCCCAACTTTCATTTAAAGGCTATAACGGGGGTACCCATAGTGATCCCCCATGTTTTTACTACTTTAGGGGGGTCCTATAATTTTTTTAAGGAAAACTTCGGAACTTTACGCAAATCCAACTTCGCAGGCTCCCGTTTTCGTTAATTTCATATTGAATACGGGGATAAGCGGGCGCACGCCCGATACTTTAACGCAGGTAAAATCTCCGATATGAAACGTAAACTTCGACAGCGAAGTTTACGTTTCATATTGAATACCCCTCTTAGTGGCAGGCAATATATATTTGGTGTGGGGTGGCACATAGGGGAATAATTTGCCCATGTCTTTGACCAACCGTTCAGGAATGCCATTTTCATAATCATCTAATAGAATAGACAGAAATGCTTTACGCCACATCTCAGTGCACTCCTTCCTTTACTCTGCACAGAATAGTGTGCTTGAAGAGAGGAAAGTGAAAATAGTGTGAGCCCCCACTCCACGCAGCTGTAAATAATGGGGACAAGTAACATTGGAAGAGTAGCAGCTGCACAGATGGGTTAGCAAAAGGAACCTATATGGTTTCCCCTCTCTACACTATAAAATACCGAGCTGACAGGGAGCTCACCTGGGGCTGTAGACAGATTCTGCGTGCATCAATTTTTAAGCTCTGTACTTACGTCTCTGTCCGGCAAACTGAAAAGAAATTCTCTGTCAAAACGTCCAGGCCGCCTGAGAGCTGGATCAATAGAGTCAAGTCTATTGGTGGCTCCTATGACAACAATCTCCCCACGGGCATCCAATCCATCCATAAGAGCTAGCAATGTGGAAACTATGGAGCTGAGATTACAAAAATAGACTCAAAAGTTTTGTAAATAAGAATGACAAACTCTCTCCCCCCTCCCCCCCCCCCCAAACAAAATGGAAAAAAATAACACTTGGGCCAGTAAAACTTAATTAGCAGTGAAATAGAGGAGTGGGGTTGCAGCATTGATAGATCTAGACAAAGCATGTACATGTCTAGTAAGAACACCTTTTACCATTCGTTTAATTATAAGCAAACCATTTCCTTCTAAAACTTAAGCCTTCAAACCAGGTAGGTGGAAATGGTTTACAAACAAACCAATGTTCTTAGTATGGTGGCTCCCTGATAATAGTGCCCCATTTATAAACACTCCTGTTGCATTGATGTAATACTGAAACAACCCCACATCCGCTCTTTACACATGGGTCAAGACTAGTGACAGATACAGCTGGAGGGCTAAACAACAGGGTTCAATACACCACAAATTACCTGTGGATTTGGTCCTGTCTGCTGGATCGGACAGGTGCCAAGCCATCAATCTCATCAAAAAAGATAATTGAAGGACGCATTTGATAAGCCTAATCAAAAAGATTTTATTATTGGGGGGGGAAAAAAAAAAAAAAGTTGTATACATATCTACAACATAAATTTTAGTTTCAGTAGAGCAAGTCATTACCTGATCAAAGAGCAGCCTCAGCTGCCGCTCAGACTCTCCAACCCATTTACTCAAGCAGTCGGCTCCTTTCCTCATGAAGAAAGCAACTCTTCTGTCACCCACTCTGCACTCGTTAGCCAAGGCTCGGGCAACCAAGGTCTTACCGGTACCAGGAGGGCCATAGAACAAACAGCCTCTGTCATCAAAACAATCACAAACAAACCCATAAAGCTATACAACATCGTTCGGTCACAGACAAATGTTACACATCACTCAAGCTCTCCGGACCTCCAGTACAAGCTGCTATTGGGTCATAAGGACTAAAAGGTTCCATCCCCGGTCTAAAAGGTTCCATCCCCTCACAGTTCACACACTTTAAGTATTCTAAACACTAGTAAACGCATGACTGACACTGTGGGTAAGGGGGCAAAGTGTGAAATGCGTTTCGTTGCATATGATGCTTGGGCGGTGTGTGTAGCTGACACAAAATGCTCAGTATTCTACAGCAATAAAAGACATTGCCATACTTACATTACATCCTTATTTCTGAATCCACGGCACCATGGGGGATTTAGAGCTCCCCATTACAATCTTAGCACTTAAAATCTGGAGGAGTTTAAGCTCCTCCCTGTACTCTATCACCACTGTGATGTGACCTCTGCTCACTTTCAAACCAAGCACGTAGAACAAACCAAGAGAGATGATACAGACTCGGGTTGCCAGATGAGCCCTTCAATGAGGGACACCTGAATTACACAGCTTCTGTGGCCGATTAAAATCAGGTGAAGTGGAGACTTTGAGGGGTATTCAATAGCTGCGGGGTTCACCCTGTGATTAGACTAATTACCAGCAAAAATCCCTGTGGCGCGGGGATAGGAGTTTCAATTAACTAACCTTTTTCCAGTGCCGAAAAATCTCTATTCGGGCATGGAAACCCACCAGTTCCGCGTAGACTGCTGATCCAATGGTTTTTTTCTCCCCGCATGTGAACCGAAATTTTGTTTTTTGTGCGAACTTTACCTCGCAAATTCCATGAGCTGCCAGGTTCAGTACGACTGCGGGGACTCGCGTGCGGAAAAATCCCGCTTATTTAATACCACCGGCGTGGTAATTAGCCACGTGGGAGTAAATCCTGCGGCTAATTGAATACACCCTTTGAAGTCGGCCAGGCACAGAATATATGAAACTCATACGTGTCCCTTATTAAAAAAGGGATGAGGTGGCAACTAGGGAGGCCAATCCCGGGATCGGCGGGATCCCGAGATTTTGGCCTAAAAGGGGCCGGGATCGAATCCAGAGATTAGAAGCGGCCATAAACAGCTTTTTTTTTTTTACATGCCGGACAGCGCTGAGAGCTCAGACGCTGCCGGCTCCTCGTTCACCTGGCTTGCAATGCGCAGCGAGAACCGAGGACAGAGGTCACGCCTCGCCGGTTAGAGGGTTCCACCCATCTCCTGAGAGGTTATTGAAATCCGGGAGCCCTGCACGCTGCCCGGTAAGTAACTGAAGGCTAGGCGGGAGACTTTTAGAATGAGGCCAATCCCAGGTATTTCTTTTTAATCCAGAATCCCGGGGATTGAAAAAAATGGGCCCGGGATTGGCCTTTCCTAGTGGCAACCTTAATACAGCCCCATTCAATATAAAAAGCAATTAACTTCAAAAACAGGAGGACTAAAGCATAAAAGGGTGTTTAGGATCTTGTAAGGGATCAAAGAAATTAAAATGATTATAGAGTTTCCTGGAATATGGAGGAGAGCGGATCGTAAAGTTTAAAAAAGTGCCAAAGCCCTAATGGAGGCTCTATACCCCTATGGTGCAATGATACCCAACTTGATGAATGAAAAAACAAGACTTTTGTACTTACCAGTAAAATCCCTTTATCAGAGTCCATGGGGGACACTGGCTTATGTTGGGCAATAGTGAGTGGTGTATGGTGCCTGGCACTTTAAATCTTGAAGATTTGCTGGGCTTGGCTCCTCCCCCTCTATACCCCACCTGACCTCAGTTTTAGTTAACCATGCCCAGAGGCAACAGAAGAATAATAGGGATAGAAAAAAAAAGAAAAAAAAAGGGTTTGGGGAAACAAGCACCACCACGCACATGGCTGTTTTTTGTTGTGGTGACTATTTTTAAGTTCCAGCAAAACCAAAACACACAACAGAATGGGCGGCGCAGGCCTCACGGGTGGGAGGGTGTTGTGGCAGCAGGAAGAACCCAGTGTCCAAAGCAGACCTCAGAGTACACCTGCAGAAAAGTCCACGGTATGGAGAGCCAAGCCAAAGCTCCCGTAATCTCTGGCCTAGGTAGTTCGATTCCACATTTTCAACTCTGAAGACTGCTTCTATGGTCAGAGCACTTCAGGATGCAAACCACCTCCCTTCATGGCCCCTTTGCTGAATTATGTGTGCCACGGCTGTGGCGTTGTCTAGCATTACCGCTAGGCTATATTAGCGGGGCGCGGTGCCCTGCCCTCCTTATGGAGAGCAAAAAGCACCCTGCCCTCCTTCAGAAGGGCAAAAAGCTCCCTGCCCTCACAGCCTGAGGTTGGGGAAATGTGCGGTGACGCGGTCACCGCCGGTGAAGAGACGCCGGGCGCTTGCGCCCGGGATCTATTCTCCCTGTCAGAAGCACTTGGAGGCTGCCTGGCGTGTCTGTAAACGCCGGCCCGCCCCCAAGAGTAACGAAAAGGGTGACACGTATTATAGACACACCCCATTTTCAGGTGCGCGCGCAGCAGTGCCTTCTTTAGCTCCGGCACCCTGCCTGCCGCCGGGGCTAGAGTGAACACGAGTTGTCAGACTTGAACTTCATCGGATACCCAAAAGGAGAGGCTGGGTCGCCATCAGAGCATTGAAAATGGCTCGAAGTTACAGGACATTGACTGGCAGAAAAGCCTCAGTTGTGGACCAAAGCCCCTGGAATTGATGTTGAAGGACCACTGGCCCCCCAGCCTGAGGCTGACGTCCATGGTGACCAACGTCCAGTTACAAATTATGAATGGTCGCCTTACCTGAAGATGCATGGAGTGCAACCACCAAAGGAGAGAGAGTTGTGTCAGAGGGAAAAGATGGATTAACCTGGCCAGATGAAGGAAAGCGCCATCCCACTTTGAGAGGAGGTCGAATATAAACACCCAGAAATGAAAAAGGCTGAACTAAACCACTTAGAAAGCAGAGACTAGTTTACCCAAGAGACTAATGCACAAATGAACAGAGACTGTCCATCCCCATGAACCAGCCTCACAAGGGATTGAATGGTTTGAATTTTGTCCGTAGGAAGAAATATCCTGATTATGGTGCATACACACGATCAGATTTTTTCTTCAGATATGGACGATAACGATTTAAAAATCGTTCAGTCGTTCATATCTGATGGAAAATCGTTCATATCTGACATGCCTGAACGATGGACGATCAACGATGCGCGTTCCCGTTTGTCAGATAACGATATCTGACATCTGATGGGTTTGCAGTCAGACTTGGACGATTCCATTCATTTTAATGCAGTCAAAAATCGTTCAATCGTTCAAATCGTTCAAAACTTTGGTCAAATCGTCCAAATCGTTTAATCGTTCAGTCGTTCATCTGACAAATCTGACAAATCTGACCGTGTGTACGCTCCATAAGTGTCGAATGCCATTTACAAAAAGAGCAATTGCTGAGATGGAACTAGATTGTACTTCTTGAAGTTTACAATCCATCCTTGAGAAATGAGTCTCCAGGCGAACATGAGAAATGAAAACATCCACCACAGACTAGATGTGCAGTTATAGCAGCCTCTCCAAGGTAAAAAGGCAGGCTCTATAATGAGGTCGACCAGTAGCAGAATATCCATCCTAGGGGTACCGGAACGCAAACGTCCAAAAGCAATTCCGCCCAACTCTCAACTGCCTTGTTTACCCAAGTGAAGGTCACAACTGGTCTCAGAGGCCACAGCTACTACATAAAATAGATTTCAAGGCATTTTCCAGGTTTAGCTCCGAGCCATGTTTTAGGGAGGAGGCCCGCGGAAACGTAAAAGTTGTCTTCTTGAAAAGGTGAGAAATAGAAGGATCCACTAATGGAGAAGTTTCCCACTTTTTTCGATCTGTCGCAGGCAGTGGGTACAAAGAAAGCATGTGTCGAGAGATCTGGAACTTAGGGTCTGGATGCTTCCATACTGCAGGTGTAAGTCCTCCAGGTGTGAAGTAGGAAAAGTAATCGGTTGTTTCCGCTTCCTCCCGCGTGTGAGGTTTCCAGAGACTCCTGGGAACCTGCATTAGAAATACGTAACACCTGGCGAATGCCCGTTAAAAGTTCTACCAACGGTGAAGCTGTAAAATCCACCTCTGTAAAAGAAGAAACCATAGTCTAAAATCTCCTCCCCTTGCGAGGATACCTTCTAACTGGAATCCTCCTCTGACTGGAGAACCACTGGAAGCCTGCTCTTCCTTTGAATTCCTAACTGGGGCTCACTGGGTCTGGAAGGTTCCAAAAGTTTTCCCAAGGAGGAGGAAACCTGTACTAGTCCCTGAACAGACCTAGTCTAACCCTGAGCCCAGGGGGGGGGGGGGGGTTCTTAAGAGGGAGGTACTGGAGGGGACAAAGGTCTCACTCCAAGAGCTGCTGCAGGTAGGGGAACGGCGCTTACCTAGAGGCTGCCAACTGTTGGGACAATTCACCAAGCTGGAGTCTCCATATGTGGGGCCCTGCTGGCAGAAACTACAGTAACAGAGCTCCACAGCACAAGACTCGAACTCCCCACCCATTCGGATTTGAAAACTTTGCCTTGCACTTAGCGCAAGCAAACACCTTTTGAATAGCGCCACTATCTTTTTGATGGGGACCCCAGCATTGCCCTTCCCTGTAATAGTGAGGGAAAAGGAGAGGGGAGAGGAAGAAATGCAACTATACAGACACAGCAAGAAGCTAACTTGCAGAAACTAAACTGTCTGAAGAATCTGTCTAGCATACATTCAAATAACACACACAGGCCACCCCACATGTACAAAAAACACAACTCCGTTATGGTACAGAAAAGGGGGGCACAAGCCTGATCAGCCGTCTGTATGCAGAAGAGCTGTCACTAGGTAGCTGTAGCGCTGCGCTGCGAAGGATGGATACTGCACCACTGAAAAGGAAGTAACTGAGCTTGTCTCCGTAATGGCGGCTGCTGGATTCCTGCTAAAGGCTGCTCTCCTCAGAGGCTGGGACAAGCTCTGGCATGCTGTCCTGCAGAAAGGAGCGTACTCAGCAGAGAGGAGCCTGACTGAAGCACTCCCTCTAGCGGGGTCAGGGATCCAGTGCCTGTAACAGAGGCATAATCCTCAGTGAGGCCGCCTAACACACACTGCTGAGCAGCCGTCCTGGGACCATCCCTTCCACAGCACCCACGGGACCGGAGAGGGGAACAAACCACAACTTCCGGAGACTGACCCTACTTTGTGCTCAGGAAGGCCGGACACTATCCTGCAGCGGAACCATCCGGAGGCAGCCCATGTTGTAGGCAAGACTCCCGTTAGGCTCCAACTGGCACTTAATTAAAACATAAATCAGGTGGGGTATAGAAGGGGAGGAGCAATGCCCAACAAATCTGCAAGATTTAAAGTGCCAGGCTCCATACACCACTCACTATACCCCAGTGTAAGCCAGTGTCCCCCATGAAGGTAGGAGAAAAGGAAGGCAAGTGCACACCGGTCACGCACACAAGGGAAACAGTGTATGCAACTTAGGATCAAGGAGTCATGTGTAGGGTGTTCTGTATTCCCTCTGTCAATATGGGTTTCCTCTAGTTGCTGTGATTTACTCTCATATGCTATATCATACATATCGGTTCATTAGTATGACAAATGAATTCTAGAGCATGAGAATTTAATCCACACGCCATAAGAGCAGAGGCTGATGAAAACGATTACATGTAAAGCTTTACGTAAAATGTAGGTACAATATAAAAAGATAAATTAGGAAGTCACCCCACACACAGATTGTATAATTGTGACCCGACTGAACAAAAATTACTTAACTTGATCAGAAAATAAAAATGGCTATCATACATACTGTCCTGTGTGTATACACATTTAGTGAAATAACTTAAGACATTCGGTTACTAAGGCTGACACTTAAAAACTTAGCGCTTACTTTGGAACAAGAAAGAAGGCCAAACCTACCTTGGAGGCTGAATTTTAAATCTTTCAAAGACTTCCGGGTAGAGTAAAGGGAAGACGACCATCTCTTTTAGAGAAGCAATATGTTTAGAGAGGCCTCCCACACTAGTGAACCGCACCTAGGAAATAAAAGGCCACACGATTACATAATACATTGCCTACATTTTTTACAATCATCACTCAAAGGGTGAACATACTACAAATAATGCCCATATCCATGCAATAAAAGGCGCTGTATAAAAAAGTTGGCAGAGTCTACCATTGTGCTCCAGTCTATATGGCAACAAGCACATACCTTTTTTTTGTGGATTAGTTTTTACATCAAAAGAATACCTAGATGAACAACGATACCATACAAATCCCAGGTTATAAGAAAGCAGAGATGCTTCTCAGACTTACAGATGTATCTATCTGCATTGGATCCACATCTGCCAGGCTGGCACCAATCTTCATGCGATCCTTATGGATTCCCTTTAAATCGTCTCTTTGCAAGTTCATCGGGAGACACCTTTATTAGGAACCATTAGGAAAATTACATACAGAACCCGGCAAACCGCACACACAATGCTACAAAAGCACATTTTTGGTTATTCCTGCCAAAAACTATGCTCGACAACAAAAGTGGCATAAGCCGTGCCTTTAATTAGGGAATGCCAACGTACCTGCTAATAGCCTTGTTACGGCTCCGATTGACACGTCTTTCAAAGTGTTGTTCATCATCAGATGAAGACGATGAGGACGTGGAGTCACTGCTGTGTATAGCATGTCTTCTCCTAGTAGGACAGATGGGGGGAGGATGAAATTTCACGTAATGTTTTCTTTACAAAAAGTTGTTATTGTGCACCCAAAGCCCAGGAAAAAAAATCCACCAGGTTACAAGTGTTAAAAGGGATTGCTCCCAAGTTAAGTATTTTTTTGTCAACCCGTGCATATATTCTATGATAGGCCATCTGAGAACAGATGTTTCTATGGCTAGTAAGAACTATTATCACTCCCCTTCTAACAGTTTAACCTGTTCCAAATACTGTATACAGGCACGTGCCTTCCTAACCTGTTAAGACGCCTTTTGCAGTAAGGACTTCTCGGCCCAGCAGATCCAAACCTGTATCTTCGTCGTCTTGCAGGAGATGGTGAGCTGGTGTAAAACATGCCTCCCTTCTTATGGTTTCTGGGTTCTGCTCAAAAAGTTTTACCAGTCATAAAAACACAGGTCTACCAAACATATACAAACACAAAACCCTTTCAGAGAGCAGTAGGCAACCCACACAATGTTTCTCATGGTCGGCGGTTAGACCCGTAGTCAAGAAGCTATTTGGAGGAAGATTAGAGGACTATCATGTATCCCCTCATTACTACTCTCTAGCACCCGAGCATCTGAAGTATTTTCTAACCACATGTCCATGAAAAGAAGCATATGGGCTCCCTTTGGGTAGCTGCTGGTTTATCCAGGTCTGTGAGCTGGACATGCAACCATAGGGATTAGGAGACAAGTGAGGAGTCAGATGGCAAACGGTCACTTAGCCGCTCCATCATCCTGAGTTGCAGTAGCAAAAGATGGCTGCTGGAGTACTGGAAAGAGCGCCTGGCTCCACCGTGTAGTTACAATAATAAAAAAAAAAAAACAGAGGGAAGCCAATCAATCAATGTATAGAGTAGGAGGAGCAGGAGTTACACCTCTTTGCCCATTCTCCTTGTACCACTGTAACAGATAAAAAAAAAAAAACCCAGCCAACACCATACAAAGGATGTGGCAATATGAAATGTTAGTTCATTACAATACACCTGTAGAAAACCACTGACAGCCACAGCCAGCATGTGCACTCTCCTCCCCCCCCCCCGCACCTTGTAATGGGACTTGATACGGCACAACAGTTTTTCTTTGTCTCAGCTCATAACGTTTTTGATTGTCTTCTTCTCCATCCTCGTCCTCATCTTCGTCCTCATCCTCATCCTCCTCTTCTTCTTCATGGTCTTCCTCCTCCGAGGACTCTAGCAAATCACACAGCAATTCTATTTAACAAAAGTGTACACGATACGTAGTTAAAAATACAGACCGATATGAAAACTCAGAAGATATCCGAGAACATTAAAGAGGAACAAAGAATGACAGCAGAAAATCTATAGGTCCATATTGTAGATCTAGGTCACTGCTCCCAATGAATGTTTTTAAGCAGGGACCCTGAAGAAGAAAGGAGAGTTATGGTAGACTTACCTTTGTTAACTTTCTTTCTTCGCAGTCCATAGGGTCCACAGGGAGCCAATGGTGTGTAGGTGGTGGATAGGAGGACCGGACAGCAAACCGTTAAGCTTTTGATATCCCAGGATGCTCCGGTCATTCCCCCCTATACCCCGCCCACAGCCTGAGGCAATCTGTTTTGTCACCAAGCCCAAGGCAGGAACAGGATAGGAGAGAGGGCAGACTGGTACATGGAAGAATCACACTCACAACAGAGAAGGAAACCAGTGACCAAAAGAAGAAACCCATAAAAGTCAGGTGCGTCAGGGCAGGTGGCCTGTGGACCCTAAGGACTTCGAAGAAAGTTAACAAAAAAGGTAAGTCTACAAAAACTCAGCTTTTCTTCTTCAGGGTCCATAGGGCTCCACAGAGAAAATGGGGATGTCCCAAAGCAGTTCAAGGGCGGGGATGCTCCTGAGCTGAGAGAAGAATCCGAAGTCCAAATGAAGCATCCCAGGGCAAATGTATCAAAGGAATAGAACCTAAGAAAGGTGTGGACAGACCACGTGGCCACCTCGCACAGTTGTTCGGCAGAGGCGCCACGGCGGGTTGCCAACAAGGGACCCACAGAGCGCGTAGAATGAGCAGAGAGTTGCCGGCACAGGAACACCAACCTGCGAGATAGTCATGCAAAGCCATCTGGCCAGAGTGTTTATTAGCTGGACAGCCCTTCTTGTGAAACCCATATAGGACAAAGAGGGAATTAGGTTTCCTGATGGAACTCGTACCGTCCACTTAGATCCTCACGAGCACGGACCACATCAAATGAGGCCTCATCTGTCGAGAAGTCTGGTGATATTGAAGTTCCAGCCTTCCTTTCTTCATTAAGGTGGAAACTAGAAACCACCATGGGAAGGAAGCCAGGGCGAGTCAGAAGAAAAGTCCTGTCCTGATGAAAGATCATAAATGGGGAGCGACAGGAAAGTGCTCCTAAATCCGACACCATACAGGCAGACGAGATAGCCATAAGAAAGTCTCTGCATTGAGCCATTTGAAATTTGATTCCAGGGGTTCAAACGGAGGGTCCTGAAGTGCTTGGAGAACCATTGACAAATCCCACGGAGTCACTGGAGGGACAAAGGGGGAGGTTGAATATGGAGGAGGACACCCTGAAGGAAGGTGTGAACATCCATCAGTAAAGCAATTCTGCGCTGGAACCAGATGGACAGAGCAGAGACGTGCACTTTCAGAGAGGCCAGGCGGAGTCCGAGATCCAATCCAGTTTGAAGAAAGGCAAGGAGTCTAGAAACCCGAAAAACCTGAGGGTCAAAGCTTCTGGCAGGACACCACTGGAAGTATGTATGTCACACCCGGTGATGGATCCGGGTGGAAGTTGGCTTACGCTCTCTAAGAATCGTCTGGCCCACAGAGCCACAAAACCCTTTGGACCTTAGCAGGGATGTCTCAAGAGTCACGCCATCAAAGACAGACGGACCAGGTCCAGATGTAGACAGGAACACAGACAACAGGTCCGGTCGTTGAGGAAGTTGGAGAGGAGCGTCTATAGAGACACTTTGAAGAGTGGAGCACCATTGGTGTCTGGGCCAAGTCGAAGCTACCAACAGGACTGTGCCCCCCTTCGTGTTTGAACAGGTACGCCAAATGGAAGGTCCACTTCACTGACAAGGCGTCCACAAAGGCTGCTTCGGGGTCCCTTGTCCTGGACCTGTAGACTAAAAGTTTGTAGTTGTGTCTTGAGACCATGAGGTCCGCGTCCGGTAGACCCCATTTGTCCACCAGGAGCTGAAAGAATTCTGGTGTAGAGACCACTCCCCGGTGTGCATGTTGTGTTGGGCTTAGGAAATCAGCCTCCCAATTGAGCATCCCCGGGATGAACACTGCGGAGATTACGTTCGGCCCATGTGAGAATGCGTGACACTTCTGCCATTGCTGACAGACTTTGAGTGCCTCATTGGTGATTGAGGTAACCACTGCCGTAGCATTGTCGGACTGTACTTGTAGTGGCCTGCCCTGAAGAATATCCTGAGCCAGAGTGAGGGCTCTGTAGATGGCTTGGAGTTCTAGGAAGTTGATTGGTAAGAACGCCTCGGTAAGAACATCCAGCATCCTTGGATGGAGTGCTGGCCAGTCACTGTGCCCCACCCGCGGAGGCTTGCGTCCCTTATGAGTACCCATTCCGGGATCCAAAAGGGCGACCTTTGTTTAAGTGGAATGTCTGTAACCACCAGCAGAGGGAAAGGCGAACTGCCAGAAAGAGGACCATCATCTGGGATCTGATCAGATGGGGCAGCCCATTCCACCTGGAGAGGATTAGGTGTTGTAGGGGCCTGGAGTGGAACTGAGCGAACCCCACCAAGTCAAAGGTGGATACCATGGACCCCAATGTCTGCATTGCTGAGTGAATTGACACTCGGCGACTGTGGAGTAACCTGCGCACTTGTTGCTGCAGTGCAGAACTCTTGTCTGCAGTCAGGAAAATTCTGAGCCTGTGAATCCAGAAGAGCTCCCAGATGTACCATCCTTTGTAAAGGGGTCAAGGAAGACTTTCCAGTTGATCAACCAGCCGTGCCACTGTAGAAAGGCACTGGTTACCTAAAGATGGCAGTGAAGGACCTCTGGAAAGCGTGCTAGGAGCAAGAGGTCGTCCAAGTATGGGAGTAGCCTGATTCCCTGACGCAGGTGGGCTGCCATAACCGCCCTGATATTTGGTAAATACCCGCAGAGCTGTAGAAAGCCCAGAGGGCAGTGACTGAAATTGGAAATGTTGCTGCAGGACAGCAAACGGAGATACTGCTGATGGGAAGGCGCTATAGGTACATGTAGATAAGCGTCCTGAATGTCCAGGAGATACCATAAAGTCCGCAAGTTCCATAGCTAGGACAGGTTGAGGATCGGCCAATGAGACCCATTGGGCTTCTGAACCAAGAAAAGGGCGGCATAATAACCGTTCCACGCTGTGACTGGAATTATTACCACTGCGTGCAAAAAATTAATGGGATTCTGGAGGAGCAGGTCTTTGCTTGGGTCTGATGGAGGGCCTGTGTAAAAGAACTGCTGGGAGGGACCTCTCAGGAATGAGAAGGCGTACCCGTGAGAGACCACTTCTTGTACCCAGGCGTCTGTGGTGGTCTGACGCCCGAATTGGGCGAAGTGAAGTCAGCTTCCCACTCTGGGGTCACACATGCGGAGGCCCGCCCCATCAGGCTGAAAGTTTATCCTCGGATAGTTGGACGTCTCATGGTCCAGGCCTGCTTGGTCCTGGGCTTGGGGGCCTTTGTGGATGCAGACTGCCGAGGAAAGGACTGACCTTTAGCTTTTCCCTGGGAAAGAAAGCATCTAAAGGATACCATCCGAGGCCTCGGTGTAGATGCTGGAGGGCAGAAAAGCAGTCTTAGAAGCCGCTAAGGTTGCCACAATCTTGTCCAACTCTGGGCCAAACAGGATCTCCCCAGTGTAAGGCAGTGATTCCAAAGCCTTCTTAGAGCCGTGTCGACCTTCCATGAATGAAGCCCAATGATACGGCGGGCTACCACTGAAGTAGAAGGTGCCTTGGAAGCCAGGAGACCAGTATCCAAAGGCGCTTCTCCCAAACAGGAGACTGCATCCCTGATGTGGGAGATATAGGACAGTTGTTCCCAGGAGGCATCAGAGGGAAATGTGTCCTCTAGAGCATCTGCCCAGCTCTCAATGGCTTTTGCCACCCAGGCAGTGGACATTGCTGGATGAGTAATAGCTCCTGGAAGGGAATACACAGATTTGAGGCAAGCTTCAATCTTCTTATCAGTCGTGTCCTTTAGGGAGGATGCTGTAGGAATGGGTAAAATAGAGGTTTTAATGAGAAACGTCACATGGGAATCTACTGCTGGGGGAGCTTCCATTTAGCACAATCAGCTGCTGGAAGAGGGTAAAAAGAAACCAGGCGTTTTGAAACGTTTTACTTGGCATATTCCATGCTTCGCTCATGAGCTCAGAAAGCTGATCAGAGTGAGGAAATTCTGCTAAAACCACTTTGTCTCTTAAAAAGTGTGTTTTGTTTTAGGAGCAGGCTCAGCATCTTTTATCTGAAGAATTAATTTGACAGCCCACACTAGTGCAGGTACATTTACTTTAGACTGAGGCTACTCATCCCGAGGGGGGACCCAGTGAGAGAGAGGTCTTAGTCTTCTGCCTCCCCAGATGACACCTCAATCTGAGAGCCGTGTAGATTGTGAGGATTGCACAGTAAGCTTAGGAAATGCTGAACAGAGCAGTTAATTTATTAAACTTTGTTTAACACAGAAAACATCTAACAGGGTGGGGCACCCCAAAACACATTTCCATTTGCCAGTTAAATTCAAGTGGATTTGAGATTATAACCAACAGATTCCATTTTCAGGCATGTGCTCGAGCATAGGACAAAGCACAAATATGACGCAGCGGAACTTAAGATTCAAGGTCTTTGCCTTTAATGTCTACACAGACATTCCATTTACCTTAGCTATAAAAGGTACATTTCACGAAAAGCAGCACGTACACATGTCCTCATACATTATTGCTGCAGCCACACCAAAAAGCCCTTCTCGTCACACCAGGGCCTGCGCAAGTCTGCTTGAGCTGATCATTTATCGCTCAAAACCACATCTTCGTTGCACAGCACGGACAGATCTCAGTTGGTCTGTTCCTATGTCGACACTTCCAAGAGGAAGCAAAGTTGCTGCTTATAAACGGCATCCATATTTACACATTTGTTCTTTTAATACCAAAAAGAACAAGCCACAAAGCTGGGGGTAAAAGTTCAAAACATAGATTAAACAATAGGAATTACTCATTAGCTCCTGGCTCACCTCCACTTTCCTCTTGGTTGTCTGTGGTTTCCTCATCGAGTGGTGGAATTTCACGTTTTCGCTTCACACGGGAATACATATCAAGATTCTCCTTAGCAATAAGAAACAAAAGTCTGTCAATATTTGCCTGGTCTAGATCGTGCCACAAGGAACGATACACCAAACTGGTACCACTAACTAGTATGAATTTCATGGTGCGAAGAAAACTGGATGACTGATAACCCAGAGATTAGAAGGAGAGTGGTAGGTAGGCGTGTGTACAGTTTTACCGCTGGCTTACACAGGCATGTAAACAAAACACATGTACAGTAAACTCAGAAAATAATGAGATTAACTTCTAGATATTAATAAAAAAATTAAAAAAAGACAATACCCAGCAAGGCCACACGCAAGACCCATTTCAATAAAGTTTTCTATGTTTTAAAAAATAGTGACCTCTAGTTCATACAAATATCACAAGGGTCAATGCAGAGGGGCAGTACTAGTTATGGCAATGGTCCCCAAACTCAGTACCCAAGACACACCAACAGTCCAGGTTTGAAGGATATTCATGCTTGAGCACAGATGGTTTAATCAAATTAACTGAGGTGCTAATTAATCCACCTCTGCTTAAGCATGGATAGCCTTAAAAACCTGGACTGTTAGTGTGCCTTGCGGACTGAGTTTGGCAACCACTGAGTTTTGGGATGGTACAACGAAGTGTTCAACACTTTGTTGAATACGTCACTTATAATCAGGAAAATAAAAATAAATAATTTTTACCTCTCCAGTGTCATTGAAAACGGCGAGGTCATCAAGCTCCCGCATACGGCGGCGTCGCATCTTTTTCATGTCATCCATTTTTTGTAGAACAGCTTCAGCGGTGCTGAAAAAGACATTTTAGTAGTGATTATTAAAAAGAAAAAATGCTGAAAGTACGTTTAACACTGGCCTGTATCGTATAACACTCTTATACACGTTTATAGAGGACATACAACTATGGCAACATTTCTACAATCTCGTATGAGCGGCCATGTTAACACAAGTGTGTATTGTATTTATACCGAGAACCAAGGGGATCTTCACAGTGTCGGATTGTGGCGTGAATAGCGGTCAGGTGGTTTCAGTAACAAGATACAACATATAATGAAACTATGGCATTCAAACATCCAAAGAATGGACTCTGGACAGATTTTGGGATATCCCCAATCTGGAGTCAGGACCAAACAAATTACTCCGTCTGCTTCTAATCTTAACCAAACAGACTGTGCTTAATGCAGATAAAGTTTAAGCAAACGCTGCAGAGGGCCATTAGTCAAGACACTATATGACAAAGAAAATAACATTTACATACTTTGTGATCAACTTATCAAACAGCACAGACTGATTTGTGGTGCTGTATCTGCTTCTCCTGATCCTGCCGCTCCGGCGAACTTCAACATCGCCGTTTTCGTTGTCCGCGCTAGCTTTCTCTGCGCTTCTTGTCCTCTTCAATGGCCTGTTGCCCGCAGATTGCAACTGGTCTAAAAAATAAAAAGTTGCGAGTAAATTACTTTTCTATACTATCAAAGCCTGGACATGTGCAGAGAATTAGACACATGAATCTGATTCTATAGCCCCATTCACAGTAAGGTAACAACTGGTCCTGCATTTATAGTAAAGTAACACCAACTTAGGCCCGTATTCAATTAGAAGCGAAAAGCAGAGATCCGCGAAAAAGTATCGACGATTGCGATTTTTCGTCTGTCGAAATCTTATCTCCGTATTCAATTCTATCAACTTTTCGCTTACGTGGAAAGTCAATGCAATGTAAAAAGGCGGAAAAAATCAGCTTCTGAATAGCAGAAGAGAAGTGCAAAATTTTTATTTTGGGGTGCAAAGTTGGGGAAGCCACTCAGAACCCTTGGGACGGAATCAGTATGAAATACTGCCGGCCCTGTGGCCGACAGTTTGAATCCCGACAGCAGAAGCCCGACAGCGCTGGAAATCCCGATCGTCCCTAAGGTAATTATCTACTAACCTAACGCCCTAACCCTCCTTAGGGGTGCCTAACCCTAACCTCCCCCTTGCCCGCTGCCTAAACCTAAGTCCCCCCCGTGGGTGCCTAACCCTGACCCTCCCCCTAGCCTAACACTAACTCTCCCAGGGGGTGCCTAACCCCAAGTCCCCCCGGGTGCCCTAAACCTAGGGGGGGTGTTCAGGCTGATTTCCCCAATTCTGGTACCACTTTTCGCCTGTTCTGACTTCGCGTGTCGCCATTTTCGAATCTTTTGGAATTGAATAGGGCGAATAGCGGGTACGCGCACAGTAAGTTTCCGCGGCTAAAATGCACGATGTAGGTGAAAAGTCCAGCATGCGAAACTTTATCGCGGGTGCGAAACTAATTGAATACCACCCTTTGACTAAGCAGAGATCAAAATTCACAATGTAACAGGATGTAGACAAAATAATATCAAAAGGCTAACCTTCTTTGCTACTGCCATTTGCTGTTGCATCTGACTGCAATCTAGCCAGTCTCCTACAGAAATAGAAAGTATTAGTGATTAGGTTAGAATCTGAGATAAACATAATATATGATATTCATAACTCGTAATCAACTATTAAAAAAACAACTTATGGTTATTACCTTTAGCAGCTTAACAAAATGGTTTACCTATAAAAGGCACATTAAATGAAAGCCTATCAATTTGTGTGCCGTTATTAAAGATGAATAACCGTGTGGCTTGGTACTCCGTTGCATTTGAATTGCAATTGGCAGTTTTATTGATTTTCGGCCATTTTTATTTCTTTTTACTTTAAATGCACTGAACAGAGCCAGGAGCGCTCCTGACGCTAGCAAATATGGGATTAGAGTGAGGCTGGGATTCTAAATTCACACCCGCTCTTGTACGTGGTACGATACGTGATTTTGACGCCAGTGGGTGTGAAGCTTTAATGTGGTTTCAATTCCATTTAATGCCTTCATGGCGAGTAAGGGAAATGTACAAGTGTCAAATGCGCTATAACCAGCGCTATTTGGCACTTACATCAACATATGATACAAATCACTTTTCTGAACAGTATCGGCAATCCTCTAATTATTGAAAAGTTATTCAGATGTTACTTTTGTGGCTTATCATTTTTATTCTTCCACATATCGGCAGGAGGTCCACCTGCACACAAGACGTTACGATGTTTGTGAGCACGCGCAGTGGGGGGCCAGCCAGAAAGCGAGACGCAGAGCATCAGCTCTACGCTAATGCGCTGCAGGATTTGCACAGATTGCCTGAGGGCGGCTGAGATCTCAACACATATAATGTAATTAAATAAGTGCTGCTATAATACAAGACAATAAATACACGTGACTATCATGTGGAGGAAAAAATAATTTATTTAACCATTGTTTCCTACTTTGTGAAATATTTTGGAAAAACACATTTAATATATTAAAATAAAAAAAATAAAAAAGCGCGACACTAATACTGTAAAATAATCCGCCATACCTACTAGAAGTAATAACAGCTATTCACTATCTATAAGGTCACAGGTCAGCACCATGATCAATTCTCACAGTCGGGTGCACATTATGTCAGTCTCACCTAGTAAACCTTTTCTCTTCTGTATTATTCATGGTCAGCGCTTCATGACTCTTGTCCAGGCTGGAATCGGAGTAGTTATGACCATTTTGTGCATTCCTCTTTGTTATCGATCGCAGAGCATGGGAACCGTCATTACCATCTTTTTTTGAGGAGTTCTAGCAAGAAATAAAGCAACTCAATACATACAGTGCTCTTTGCGGATCCCATAGATTTTGTGCGTGTTCATTCACGTTTAATTTTAGTATTTTCAATGGCATCAGCTCAACATAGCATATTTACAGTACATTACTGCAACACTTGGGACAGACTCAATTTGCCACCTTAACAGGTACCAGCAGTCTGGTGCGTTACCTCCCGCTAGCTGAATTCTGCACGCGCAGAAATTATCAACTAGAATAGGCTGATAAATAAGTCAGCCTGTGTCTAAGTGTATCTGGTCCTTAAAGTAATGTCATCTCACAGTTCCATGTTTATATCAGACTATTAGGCTGCAAGAGGCAACATACACTTAAGGGACACATTTTGCAGCCCTTTAACCTTCAAAATGGCCATAACTTGACCTTAATCTCATTCAAAAATGAAAACCACAGGTTTAAATCAAAGAAAGACACCTATCAGAAATAACATCAGTAGCGGTTTTAAATTCAGTGTTACAAATAATAAAAATATTGGACAATAAAACAGGGAGGAGCTGAGGGCCACATTTAAAGGCTCGGAAGGCCCATCACCAATAAGGAAAGTTGCACCTACACCTTTGAAGAACAGTAACAATACATGCCTAAGCTAACTGAGGCAAAAAACGTGTCAATTTTAAATATTTTGTTTTTAAGAAATATGTTGCGAAATGATTTTTAAACGGCTACTAAAATCCAGGCCCACTGAAATGATACACACTGTCTAATACCACAAGCATCAAAGCAGCATCCTCTGTAACACATAAAGGTTTATAGGATCCACTCCTAAAGTATGGTGACCTTTTATTAGAAGCAGAAGAAATAGGATTATAGTGACAGGTGTTAACAGCAGCCAAATTTTTTTTTTTTAGTATGTGTTGCCCAGGACAAAAAAAAAAACAAAAACAAACAACAAGTACACTAATTGGGATTGTGAAGCACACACACAAGTGTAAGAGGTGTCACCAGAACAATGGGGGACACTCAAATACTCGCACATGAGGAATTAAATATGGCATAGGCAAAAATGCCCAATATCTATAATTGAGCACACACGGTCAGATTTTTCTTCAGATCTGAATAATAAGGGCGGAATTCAATTGATTCCTGCCGGAGCTATTCAATTCTTGCTCTTGTCGGGCACGATCAGCTGACAGCGCTATATTTCAGCTCGCAGCCCCAGGGGGGTGAGAGCTGAAATGTGTGAAAAGTGACATGTTTGGGCCCCCAAACATCACTTTTCGCGATCGCGCCCAGCACTTTGGTCGGGTTTAGCTGCTTTACGCGGCTAAACCCGACCACTTTGGGTGCGATCAGCACGAAAATCTGGAACAGTTGCATAGCGGCCCGCGATCTCCTGTCACTTTAGACGGGAGATGCGGGCCGCAAAAACAATTGAATTCCGCCCTAACAATTTAAAAGATTGTTCATATCTGAAGGAAAATCTGACATATCTGTCGTGTTTGCAGTCAGACTTGGACGATTCCATTCATTTTAATGCAGTCAAAAATCGTTAATCTGACCATGTGTATGCTCCATAACTCTTCCATGTATACAACACACCCACAAAGCACAACGCCATAGTATTACGCCAAACCTGGCCTGGCAACAGACATGCTCCAGCTTTTATCACGCCAAAATGGTTTCTAAATATCAAACTGCAAACCTGCCAATAGGTTTTAAACCATTTTAGATATATATTCAGGTGAGAGCTGGATAAGTGTAAGATGTCAAAGTAATTGTGACTTCTAACATGGAAACATATCCCACAACAACCAAATACCAAAACTACAACTCTACTTAGTAACTACTTGTTTTTCTATACAAAAGAATGAACAGTTAGGCGTACACCGCCAGGGGGAAGAGGTGGCGCAGGTCCAGGAGCACACACCGCCAGGGGGAAGAGGTGGCGCAGGTCCAGGAGCACACACCGCCAGGGGGAAGAGGTGGCGCAGGTCCAGGAGCACACACCGCCAGGGGGAAGAGGTGGCGCAGGTCCAGGAGCACACACCGCCAGGGGGAAGAGGTGGCGCAGGTCCAGGAGCACACACCGCCAGGGGGAAGAGGTGGCGCAGGTCCAGGAGCACACACCGCCAGGGGGAAGAGGTGGCGCAGGTCCAGGAGCACACACCGCCAGGGGGAAGAGGTGGCGCAGGTCCAGGAGCACACACCGCCAGGGGGAAGAGGTGGCGCAGGTCCAGGAGCACACACCGCCAGGGGGAAGAGGTGGCGCAGGTCCAGGAGCACACACCGCCAGGGGGAAGAGGTGGCGCAGGTCCAGGAGCACACACCGCCAGGGGGAAGAGGTGGCGCAGGTCCAGGAGCACACACCGCCAGGGGGAAGAGGTGGCGCAGGTCCAGGAGCACACACCGCCAGGGGGAAGAGGTGGCGCAGGTCCAGTAGCACACACCGCCAGGGGGAAGAGGTGGCGCAGGTCCAGTAGCACACACCGCCAGGGGGAAGAGGTGGCGCAGGTCCAGTAGCACACACCGCCAGGGGGAAGAGGTGGCGCAGGTCCAGTAGCACACACCGCCAGGGGGAAGAGGTGGCGCAGGTCCAGTAGCACACACCGCCAGGGGGAAGAGGTGGCGCAGGTCCAGTAGCACACACCGCCAGGGGGAAGAGGTGGCGCAGGTCCAGTAGCACACACCGCCAGGGGGAAGAGGTGGCACAGGTCCAGTAGCACACACCGCCAGGGGGAAGAGGTGGCACAGGTCCAGTAGCACACACCGCCAGGGGGAAGAGGTGGCACAGGTCCAGTAGCACACACCGCCAGGGGGAAGAGGTGGCACAGGTCCAGTAGCACACACCGCCAGGGGGAAGAGGTGGCACAGGTACAGTAGCACACACCGCCAGGGGGAAGAGGTGGCACAGGTACAGTAGCACACACCGCCAGGAGGAAGAGGTGGCACAGGTACAGTAGCACACACCGCCAGGAGGAAGAGGTGGCACAGGTACAGTAGCACACACCGCCAGGGGGAAGAGGTGGCACAGGTACAGTAGCACACACCGCCAGGGGAGAGGTGGCACAGGTACAGTAGCACACACCGCCAGGAGGAAGAGGTGGCACAGGTACAGTAGCACACACCGCCAGGGGGAACAGGTGGCGCAGGTACAGTACATAACATGCGGTAGTTGGAGAGATATATATATATATATATATATATATATATATTTATATATTCTCAGACCCTCCAACATGACCCGTTCCAAAATACTCTGCTCCTGGACTTCCCACCTGTGGTGAAACTCCTGTCTCATCAATAACCTAGTTTACACAGGTGACTGCAATCATAAATCAGGAGGGAGGTCCAGGAGCAGAGCTATTTGTACCTGGTGGATCGGGACATGTTGGCGGGTAGATATATATACACACACACATATACATACAGTCAGCTTTATAAGAAGTTACCGGTAATGTACACACTGCAACAGGTCCCTGGCTTGTCAGGTACATGGATCAGTGTACTCTCCATTAGGAAACGGGCCCCGACCCCCCTCCTGTCACCCCGGATCCCCCACCCCACCAGGCCGCTGACACTTACCCCGGGGCGCCGCTCGCTCTCCTCCCGGTCTCCTGAGCGGAGTCTTCGGGTGGGCTTGGCCCGCGGGCTGCTGGGGATGTCGGTGCTGGAGTCCAGCAGGCTGTCTGGTTCGGGGAGGCTCCTGGCTCCGGCCGAGCTCCGTAGCTGCACCATATCCGCGGCCGCCACTCACAGCTGCGATCCAACCGCGAACACTTCCAAATTCTGGCGCCACAACCCTCCCCCTGCCCGTACGCAGCAGGCTGATCCCGCCGCCGCCAGATCACTCCGCCCCGGGGCCGGATACGGGAACGAGCCCGTCAGAGATTCACAGACTAGGCCTATAGTTCACCGCTCCCTGTCCACCGATCGGCGTGAGGCACCGCACGGAACATAACGGGGCGGAAAGTGGCCGTCAACAGGGTACACGCTCGGGGACTATTTGTCGCGATGAGGCGCTCTCCGCGGAGGGACACCTTGTTTTTTGTTTTTTGCAGGAGTTGAGTTTTAGCGCGGGAAGTGGAGAAGAGATTTCATTGGTCACATGTCACCACGCCCCGCCCCAAGGTTCCAGTGCTAGCAGGCTAGGTCTGTCTCTGTGTCCCGCGCAGTGCATAGTGCATACACACACTGTATACACTGCCTAACACCTCAGCCTACAGTCCGGCAAGGAGAGGGTTACACACGTACAGCATGGTGCATCACGTGATGATCGGCCCTGCTTCCTTATCGTGTGAGTAGGGGGAAGGGTTTCGCTGCAACACCAGCGGCAGCTTCTCTCTAGCGCTATGGCCCCAAGGATATATACTGATCCTTGTAGCTGTCCTTAGTGTTCCCTACTGGCTGTGGGTCATGCAAGAGGCAGCCTCTGCTCCCCCAGTGCTGCCAGGCCGCAGTGATTGCTGCTATACCAGCTGCTATTGGTGAGTATCCCTGCAGGATGGCACCATCACATGGATCCCTACTGTCATCCTTCCACCAGCATTCTCTGCTCCCTACTTTCATCCATCCATTGATTCTCATACTCTGCTCCCTAATGTCACCCCTCCCCAGCATCATCCACCTGTGACCTTTATCCTCTGCTCCCTACTGTAACTCCCTCCTCCAGCATCAGCCACATGTGACCTTCATCATCTGCTCCCTACTGTCACTCCTTCACCTGCATCCACCTGTGACCACCCCTCCTCCGGCAGCCACTAGTGATCCTCCTCTTTCAGTGTCTTCCTCTTCTGCTCCCTACTGTCATCTCTCCCCCAGCATTATTTACCTGTGACCCATATCCTCTGTTCCCTACTATCACTCAGCATCCACCTGTAGTCTTCATTTGAACACCCTGCACCTGTAACAACCTGTGCAGTTCCTCTTTCCTGCCTGGGATGTTGCTCTCTGCTCTGGTGCTTCTAGCACACTCAGTTGATGCAACACTCTTATGCAGGGCCATAGGGAGTGTGGTGCGTCCGGTGCCTCCGCACAGGGCGGAATCCTCCAGGGTCACCAGCCAGACACTTCCCGGTTCCAGAGGTCTGCAAGAAGAGACCTCCTGCAGTGGTGCGCGGTGCACCAAGAACGCCTGCAAAGGTGCCCGCCCACCACCCCTTGGATGGAAAGGTAAGGGAGGAGGGGGATGGGGGGGGAGCGAGAGGGGCGACAGGGCGCACTACCGTCAAGATACGGCGCTGCTCTTATGATATACAGACCTGTGTGTGCTAGAAGCACCAGAGCAGAGAGTGACACCCCAGGCCGGAAAGAGGAACTGCACAGGTTGTGACAGGTGCAGGGTGCTAGAATGAAGACTACGACCTGTGACCCCCCCCCCCTGATTCCCCTCCACCAGCATCCACCTGTGATCCTCCTTTTTCAGTGCGATCCTTTGCTGCTCTTTACTGTCACTTCTCCACCAGCACCCAACCCTCCTCTTTTAGTGTGTCCCTCTTCTGCTCCCTATTGTCACTCCTTCACCTGCATCCACCTGTGCCCCCCCCCTCTTGTCTCCCCTCCACTAGTGATCCTCCTCTTTCTTGGTGTCCCTCTTCTGCTCCCTACTATCACCTCTCCAACAGCATCCACCTGCGAGCCTCCTTTTTCAGTATGGTCCTCTATCACTTACTACTGTCACCTCTCCACCAGCAACCACCGGTGACCCTTCTCTTTCAGTGTGTTCCTTTTCCCACTCCTTACTGTCCCCTTCTACACCTGCATCCACCTGTTGCCCCCCTCACCCCTCTTTTAGTGTGTCCTCTTCTGCTCCCTACTATCACTCCTCCACGAGCTGCTCTATAGCATGTTACAACTGGGAACATGCACCATAACAAAACATGTTTGGCCTTCAGCATGCCACTTTGTTTAGTAAACACTTTGGGCGAAATTCAATTCAGCACGATGTTGAATAGCCCTGGGAGGGAGCTCCCGGAGTTACTAAATTCACCGCGCTGTTAAGTCGGAGAATGCCAGTTCTCGAGACTTAACCCGGGTGCCAGCCGCGTGGCTGTTAGCGCTGTGTTAAGCCGGTAAACAGCTGCGCGGCCGGAACTTTTGTCGTATTTCTCTTCACATCCCCAGGGGGGTGCGAAAAGAAATCCTTTAGCCTGTCCAAACAGCGCGGGAATTGTATAGCTTCGGGAACTCCCTCTCGGGCTATTCAACATCGCTTTGTATTGAATTTCCCCCTTTGCGTCCGTCTCCAATCTTATACAAAGCGTAAGCGTTGATTTCAAACAGTTACCTCTTATGGCTTTGTCAATAATCTAATTTTATTACAGTGTTTTCTCCCAATTGTAAAGCGCTATGGAGTTTGTTGCCGGTATAAAAATATTTATTAATATGTGGTTATTTGCATATAAAAAATAAATAAAACTTCATTAAATATTATGTGGCAATATCACGCTAGGTGGCGATAGTGAGCCATGTATTCTGTGTGGGGCTGGAGGGATCCGCCCAAACATGGTAGAAAAAGAAAGTGTGACCACACACCTAAATGTTGCCTTGTGTACAGAGTTCAGGTGAGGATAACTAGGCCTACTAGTCAGACTGCCAGAAGAGAGTCCATGTGGGATTGTGGCAGCTACAGAGCCCTACTGTGCCTGAAGGCCACTGGGAGCCAGGGCGCCAGTGTCCATACCTGCATGAGGCTGGGTGGATCACAAATCAATAAGACTGTGAAATTGTGGCAGCCATGCCAGGAGGCAAGTATCCATACATGCAGGAGGCAGGGAGGACCACAAGAGAGGCTTTGTGTGAAGGCCAGTGGTCTCCAACCCGTAGCTCACCTAGCTGCAGTACTGCAGTGTCAACTAGGAGGGTAGCTTGCCTAGCTGGAGTACTGCTGTGTCAACTAGGAACACAGTAGGTGGAAGTGACCTCTGATGCATTATCCCCTGTGGCATCAATGCCGTGGGTGGATCCACGGGGCAACGAGTCAAGTGATTGCCAAGGCCGCTACGATCGCCTGACATGCTTCCTTGTGGTTTCACCCATGGCGCCTGGGCACAATACGTGACAAATAAAATATAAATATTGTGCCATGGAGAGGCACAATACGTGATAAACGCAGCGAGTGACTCCTGCCCAGCCCTACTGGCAAAAAAATCACACAGCAGCCCTGCCAATATATTTTGCTCCTCTACTGCACTTTCCTCCTTTGGAGCCGGTAATGAACAGTGAAATTTGCCTGTTCTTAAACTTTATTTACAAATTGCAACAATATCACTGTATTAATTAAATGCATTGTTGTTTTCAATGAAACATTTGTTTTCATTTTCATTAAATGACCTTCAATTGTACAGTTATTAACCAGATAATTTGAATGAGATTGCAATCCACATACATTTATCTCTTCAGTGAAATGCTTGATCTCTATTTCAAATCATATAGGAGCCTATGCATCAAGCTGATTTTTGCATAAAATTATGCAAAAACTGCAGTTTCTGCATAATTTTATGTATTGTTCGTTTGTACTAATAGCACAATGCAGGAGATTTTACAGAAATCTCCGGCAAAGTGCTAACACTGCAGATCGTAGTCCCAATTAATACCAATGGGGGCTACGATCTGACTCGTATGTACTAAACTCCAAAAAGTGACGCTTTTCTGAGTTTAGCCCAAATAGTTTACACCATCTGCTGTAAGCCAATGGGGGGGAAGCAGTCGGGAAGCCGGCGGTCGCAATGCCGATCGCCGGCTTCCCGACTGCTTAATCCCGGCAAGGTACAAATGATAGGCGTCAAAATCCCGACACCTGTCATTAGACCTACATCGGGAGCCCGACACCCGGCTTACCGAACTAAGGTAAGCCGGGAGTGGACAACCGCTTGCTGTTGGTTAGGTTAGGGGCTCACGGGGGGGGGGGATTTAGGGTTAGGCGCCCCCCGGGAGGTTAGGGGAAGGGGGGGGCTAGGGTTAGGCATCCCTGGGGGGAGGTTAGGCTGCGGGGAAGGGGGTTAGGCACTTAGAGGGTGGATAGGGTTAGGCACTTGGGGTTAGGCACTTAGAGGGTGGATAGGGTTAGGCACTTGGGGTTAGGCACTTAGAGGGTGGATAGGGTTAGGCACTTGGGGGGGGGGGAGGTTAGGCATCACTAAAGGAGGCTTAGGGTTAGAGGGGTAATTAGGTTAGTTATACTTACCCTAAGGATTTCCACCTCTGTCGGGCTGCCGCTGTCGGGATTAGAACCGCCGGCTGCATCATACGGATTCCCCAATGGGGGCTCCAGGTGCAGGAGAGGGATCTCTCAATCTCTTCCCCTGCACCCGGCCGGCATGCGCAGTGTCAGCTTTCCCCGGAGAAGTCTTTCAGCCGTATTCAATTTGGAGCGAAAAGTCAGTTTTTGCGATAATTTCGCACCGATGACGTCATTTTCGCTGGTTTTGGTTTTACACCGTATTCAATTTCAAAGACTTTTCGCAGGTTCGAAAAGTCTTTGAAAATAAACGGGGATAACTTTTCACCACTGAATAGGTGGCGAATAAAAGTGCAAAATTGGGGTTTAGGGGTGCAGACTTAAAAAAAATAGCCTGCACCCTTCAGAATGACCCCTTGAAACGATCTGTGTCAAAAAAAAAAAAAAATCGGGACACCCCAAAAAAAGCACTTTGAATTTGGGGGCCAAAAAAAAAAATGTTGGGGGACAAAGTTAAAAAATAGCGAACTTGACTCTGGGGGGGTCCCCAAGTATGCCCCAGGTGTTTTTTTTCATAGCAGCTGCTTGAGGCAGGTGGGTTTTTCACGATTTTTTTGAGTCACTTTATCAACTTTAAATATGCTGACCCCCATTTTCAAGTACCCCAAATTTGCTGGGCATAGTTATTTTTCCCCCAAAAAAATCTAAATGCATCACTTTCTTCAAAGTCGCATTTATGCACTTTCCGTGGCTATTAGAAACTCCAACTTCCTTCAGGAGTTAAAAATGGGGGTACCCATAGTGTCTAGACATCTTTAGGAGGGTCCCTAGAATATTTCCCGAAAATTCCCGTGTTTGTTAACCTGTAAAAATTTACAAAAAAAAGACATAAGGTCCCCCCCCAAAAAAAGCCAAACCAGCCCCAGGCTTGCAGCCAGTGGTGGTTTCTAAAAATACGGGCAACAATATGTGTAGGGTTCCACCGTATTTTAGAAACCAACAGCAGGCTGCAGGGACTAGTGCTGGTTTTAAATATAGGGGGCAAAAACGACGTGGGGTACCCCCTATATTTGAGATTAGCACCAGACCCAACCGACTGGGGTGTAATGCCACAGCCCGGAGACCCAATCACCGGGGCTCCAGGTCCAAAGCATTACACCCCAAGTCAGTCAGCGCAAGCCGGTGATCTCAGGGGAGTTGGGGACCCCCCAAAAAAGGGTCCCCCCTCTCCCGAGCACCACAGGCTTACGCTGAAGCCTGGGGCTCATCCCCATACCCCATAGGGGTAATATTGGGGCCAAATAATGTAACACTATTGTACTTTACAGTGGAACTACAAGTGCCAGCATGCCTGCCATTTTTCACTTGTGGAACTACAAGTGCCAGCAGACATGCGGCACCTGTAACCTCACTGTAAAAATAAATAGTCAAAAAAAGACAAAACACACACACCGTGTCCAGTATAAGTTTATTACACACACCTACCCATTCACACATACTTACCTATACCAGATGTTCTGTCCCCTTGTCAAGTAGAAATCCGGTATGAGTGGCCCTGCAAGAAACATTTCATACTCTCCTACATCCAGCGCTGGTCTCCGCAGTAATCCATGGCATTTTAAAAACAAGAAAACGGGTTACCCGATCCACGCAACACAGCTATCTGTATGTGTGTTATCACACATAAAGATAGCTCCCGAATGGACGCAGCCGGCACTTCACAGAGCATTGCAGTCCCGTCAGCCAATCAGCGGCAGCGCTGACTGTAGAGCGCCCGCTGATTGGCTCCGGCAACTGACCGTTCCCACTGTGGCATTACACCCCGGTCGGTTGGGTCTGGTGCTGGTCTTAAATATAGGGGGTACCCAACGTCGTTTTTGCCCCCTATATTTAAAACCAGCACTAGTCTTTGCAGCCTGGTGTTGGTTTCTAAGATACAGTGGAACCCTACACATTTTGTTCCCTGTATTTCAGAAACCACCACTGGCTGCAAGCCTGGGGCTGGTTTCTAAAGGAAGTCGGGGTTTCTAATAGCCGCGGCAGGAAAAAACACCTGGCAAAGCTATTTAAAAACCCAACTTTCTTTTGCAGGCAAAACCGGGGTTACCCATAGTGATCCCCCATTTCTGCACATCTTTAGGGGGGTCCCAGGCATATTTCCCGAAATTTCCCGTTTTTTTCCTTAAATGGGGTCAAGGGTCATTTTTTAAAAAACAGGGATAATTTTTCAAAGCACTATAGCAAGTGAAAAAAAATGCAGAATAGGGGTTTGGGGGGTGCAGGCTTATAAAAACAAGCCTGTAGTTTTGGGAATGTCCCCTTTAAAAGGAAATGTTCAAAAAAAAATGGGGACACCCTTAAAAAAAAATAAAATAAATTAGATTAAAAAAAAAGCCAAAGTAACGAAATTATTTCTGGTGGGGTCCCCAAGTATGGGGCGGGTGTTTTTTTCATTGAGCAAAGTAGCGGCAGGTGCATTTTTGCAGAATGTTTCCAAATTACCTTTAGGGACTTAAAACTATGCTAGTACCCATTTTCATGTACCCCAAATGTGATGGGACCACTTAAAAAAACGAAAAAAAACCCTAAGTGCTCTTCTGCATCACTTCTTCAATGTCGGGAAAAAAACACCTCCGCGGCTATTTAAAAACCCCGACTTTCTTCTGCAGGCAAAAACGGGGGTACCCATAGTGATCCCCGAGGTCTGGACATCTTTAGGGGGCTCCTACAATTACTTCCTGAAAATTCAAGTTTTTTTTCGCCGATCCAAGTATCGCCGGGTCCCGTTTTCGACGATTTCAAATTGAATACGGGGATAAGTGGGAGCGCGCGCGATAATTTTTCGCTGGCAAAACCTCCGATGTGGGGCGAAAACCTCGCTGGCGAGGTTAACGTTTCATATTGAATACCCCTCTTTGACTTCTGTGAAAGACTTCTCCTAAATGCCGGGGTTATAACTCGTAGGGACAGTGGTTACCGCAACCACTATCCCTGTGACTTCCCCTTTGCACATAGCGGGGATATTTTCATTAAAAATGAGACTATCCCCTTTTTAGCATCCTCATGTACTGGTGATTGTGAGGATGTGTAGTTTATAAGAGAGGGTTAATAGAGCCTGCTATATCCCTCGACGTCTGCTGTCATCAAAGAACCCATAGAAACTTTATAACTTTATTGTCCTTCTCTTTCTAATATAAGAAATATAAAGTGTACATTGTTTTGTTTTTTCTTTCATAAACCGCCTAGCGGGAACACTACCATCCTGAGACCTAATATATCACTATTTTGCTGACACTGAAACTGCCTCCTCTAGTGGTCATTCTAGCACCCTGCACCTATCACAACCTGTGCAATTCCTCTTTCCTGCCTAGGGTGTCGCTCTGGTGCTTCTAGCACACTCTGCTCTGTATCTCAGCAGTTTGTTGCATCAGCTGGGTGTGCTAGAAGCAGCAGAACAGAGAGTGACACCCCCAGCCAGGAGAGAAGAACTGTATGGCTTGTGACTGGTGCCGGGTGCTAGAATAGACACAACTCCTCATACATAGCCATATTCTGGAAATAATCTGCAGATCTTCCCTTATTGGGCCTGACTTCAAGTCGCACCCAATGCCGATGTTCTGACGGAGAATCTGCGCCCAGCATGGGGGCTTCCGCAAGTTTCCATGGTTGCATCTGAAGACGCTAAAACTCAAAGTGGGCGACTCAGTGCTCGCAACATTCAGATGCACGGCTGCACGCCATGGGAAGGGCTTGATACTAGCATTAGGATAAAGTCGCAAACGTGACTCCTGCAAAAGTCGCTAAAGCGGTCGCAGCAGCGAGCGACTCAGGATAGGGCCCATTGTCTTAAATATTTGGGATGTTTTTTTGAAAGAAGTGTCTGTAACCCCTGAACTGTCATTGTTTGGGCAGTGAGGAGAATGTGTGGAAACTCTGTGAGTACCTCAGAGATCAGAGTCCGCGGCCTCTGGAGGAATTCTACGCTGTGTTCCTGTCCAACGAGAAGAAGATGGTGAGATTTATTATTTATTTATTACCAGTTATTTATATAGCACACACATATTCCGCAGCGCTTTACAGCGCATATTTGGCCACTCACATCAGTCCCTGCCCCAGTGGAGCTTGCAATCTATATTCCCTACCACATGTACACGTACACACTAGGGTTAATTTTTGGTGGGAGCCAATGAACCGTTATATCATATTTATACAATTATAATAGATAAACACTTTATATAATAATCCGGTATGCCCTCTTTTGGACTCAACCTATTGAATTCAACCTTCCCCCTATATACAGTGTGAGGGTCCCTAATACCTCCCTCCTCGCTGGAACCACAACCTATGGGGCTAATTCAGCAAAGGATAGAATTGCAAAGTTGCGTGCAAGCAGCTTTGCAATTCCGTCCTTGCAAATGTAGCAGGAGGTGTATGACGCCACCTGTTGCATTTGCGGTCGCAGGCTGGGATAACCATCCTGACCATCGGTCGCAATGGCGGACGGCACCGGTCAGTTGAGCATGCCCCAGCTTACACAGGCTGGGCGGTTTGCGAGGCCAGGAAACTGCATCCGTAGACGCAGCCCCTGACCTTGCCCCTCCCGGAAAGCGAGGCCAATGCACCCCTGTTTCCGCCTCCGCACCACCCCTTAAATGCCTCTGCCTGTTAATCTGGCAGAGGCATAGCAGGGGCTGCATGCAATCACGCAGGACCCATACTGCACATTCGCAGAACGGGTCGTGCGCAGATTCCGGATCATGCTGAATTAGCCCCTGTATTTGGGACAGAGAGCCGGCTTGTGCTGCAGCTTTTGGCGCTGGCTGACTAAGGGCCTCATTCAGTGATGGGCACGATACAAATGTTTAGGTAAGTTGAGTGATTATCGGTGGTGCGCATGCGTCAGGTGTCATTACCATGGCTGCTCGCAGTGAGTATTCGCAAAGTGATTGACAGGCAGGGACTATTTGTGCGTGGCAACGGGAAGGTGGCGACTCAACGCAGGCATAGGGCTACCATTCTTGGGGGCGTGTCTCTGCCTGCGACGGCCACCCGCTGCGCATTAAAAAAAAATTCCGATGACCATTCTGTGCTACACAGAAGTCTGATAATCGACTGATCTGCGGCCGTGCTGCGTCTTTCTACGCAGACGCTTGATGGGCGTCTCAATACAAATCCCAGCAGTTGTGACATTTGCATATTTTCGCAAAGCCGATGCGTACAAACGCGCACTGAGGCAGCGTCCATCTCTAAATTGGGTTCTACTTTCATCCATAAACCTCCTGCTGATGATCGGTTATCAGCCAGGCGTGGTAGCCTGTTGCTATTGGACCACAGCAGTTGAGCTTATTCATTCAGATACATACAGTACATGCATAGATACATGTACACACAATCTTATATACTCATCCACACACTCTCTCATGGTCTTTACAAAAAAAAAGATGCATTGAATGAACATGATTGAGCCCTTTCTATAATCACAGGACCACAGACCAGCTTTGTAAGTGTCGCCTGTTGTATATGAAATAGGAAACATGTCTGCAATTAATGTTTTTGGCGTGCCTACCACCAAGGCCAGCGTTCCCTAAAGGAGCTCACCATTAACCCATCTTCATCGTGGGGTCCCATTGTAATTTGGGAAATAATCTCCTCTCCTGACAAAACTACATAGAGCAGTAATGGACAACACGCAGACCAAGGGCCACCCGAGCCTTCGTCTATGGCCCCCGACTTATTCTTTCTACCCTGTGATGTTTGTTTTTCATAGGTTGTACAGAATGCCTGCTGATATGTTATTACAGATCAGTGTCTTTTTTTTTTTTTTTTTTTTTTTAATCAAGCATTTTTATTTTTTAATATCTTTTATTTAACTTCTTATTGAGATGAAGTGTAACGTGTGGTCTTATTGAAGGTTAGGGGGCTGCCTCTGCATGGATTTAGTGTGATTTGGAGCTGAAATGTCATCTGGGAATCTGGGTTAGTACCTTTTTGAATCGTGGGGTGTAGCTAGCAATTGCCCCCTGATTCCTTTTCCAGCCTCAGTTATAGACAATACTTTTATCTACAGTCACCCTCTAACCATCTACCTGATAGATTGTGATGTTTCATGAGAAAGTATGAAGTTTTATTATTCTACAAGTACATATAAGCATGCACTGACACCCCTGGCAACCAGTGAAATATTGCCTTTCATCAGTCCATTGCAACTTGGATTAATAAAGATGAATAGGTAGTTGGTTGCTATGGGTTACAATAAGTTTGTGATCACTTTGTAACGTGAAATAAGCTTTACCATTTAATGTACCTGACACGTCCGCACGGTGGATACAGCTGTTTTGAGGGCTTTCATACGTCCTGTTGACAATCTCAGTGTGAACAAGCGGCATGTGGACCCCGGAATGTCGGCGATCTGAGGTCGGCAGGTGTAACATGCTACTTGCGGTACAGCTGAATATGTTGCTAAATGGTAATGTTTATAACTGTACTGCTGACAGGTGTAAAATTCTGAAAGCGACATTGTACACTTACCGATCTAACGGCGCCCCCAGTTTGTGCTGGTGACAGAAGCACTTTCATGCACCCTGTAGCCGCTGAGTGCCTGCATTTATTGCCGGGCAGGTTTCATTGTGCAACCAAACAAAACATCATATGTATTTTGTTTAAGCCAGAAACCTATATATTCATATTTTTGCTTGTGACATATCCAGTGCCCATTAAACACATCATTCAGAACATCTGCTGTCTCTCGTATTAGCTGCTGTTCCTGACAGCCTTTGCTTGTTTACCTGCAGATACCGGTTTGGAAGCAGCAAGCTGGAAGACGTGATGACCCTGTAATATGGGTGAGCATTTAGCTTGCTTTGCCTATTGTCTCAATGCAGATTGCAGGTCCTGGCATCTGGGGAGTGTTAACTATATTGGATTGTGTACCTGTGAGTGTAGCAGACCAGCCCCCTATGATGAGGTTCCAGATCTCGTACTCCAGGGGATTGTTGGGTGCAGGGTCCCTGCTATAAGAACGCTAGATGTTCTCTTGCAGCCAGCAGAATGAAATATGGCGTAGTCCATGGACACGTAAGAAGCCGCTATAGATGTGAGCGCTTGCTCAGGTAGTCGCATCTCCTTCCTCAGAGACCCGGTGTGCAGGGGCTTTATTGGGACACTGAGCCTCCAACTTTAATGAACCACACACTGACATAAATTGTAAAAGGAGAGAACCCCATTCCTCTTATCATCTATATGGGGGACACTGCAGCTATACAGACTACATGAAACAGCACCATTGTGCTTATAATGATTCCAGATAGGACCAGTGCTAGGAATGTCCTCCACTATGCTCAGTGCCACACCTGAGGCTGGTTTTTCTCTCTCAATTACCTACAACTGGTTTATCGTTCCCTACATAACCCAATTCACACTCCTCCCCAACAAAACCCTCAACCATTACCCATCCCTTTACCTTCTCCGGCCTCCTCTTCCTTCTCCCATCCTCCTCTGCCAACGAATGGTGCCACAACTGCCCACTGGTGACCACTCCCACCGCAAAGACTTCTCCAGGTCTATGGAACACGCTTCCACAACCAATCAGAATGCTCCACAAGAGAACAGATATCTAAATGATTCTTAAGCACCACCTACCAGTTCCCCACCGACAGCAAGTGCACTCTCACTGGCCCACATTCCCGTTCACTTCCTGCCGCCTCCGGTCTCTGCCCCTCCTCGTGTTCATGGCCGTCTCTCCTCCGGTCTTCCCCATCTTTGTCCACCTGTGCTTCCATGTATAATGCCTTTCATTCTGTACTATGCTTTGTTATTTCTATACCCGGCCTATTGCTTGTCATGTTTTATGCTCTGTTTTGTTGATGGTATTCCGTGTGTTTCCTGTTCATTATGTTGCTTTTTTTCCCCCTCTGTAATGCGCTGCACGATTTTGTGATCCCGTATAAATGTACCCAAATATTGTTTGTTGCCACTTACTCTCTATAATGTTGAAGGAACTTTTTTTTTTTTTTATCAGTTATTTGTTCAGAGGAGTAGAGGCGAGCGTTGTGTTTTTTTTGTTTATGTTTTATATGCCTGTATCTTAAACTTCACATAACCTTTACCTATCTAGTGAGCTTATGTATTGTTCCCGGCAGGATTTTGGGCAGGCAGAGCACACTGGTGCAGGGGCAGTATTGCGAGCGTGGCCAGACGGTGACTGCTGGGGGGCCCCAACGACGTCACTAATTGAAGCGTGCCAGCCGGCGGCGTCACTAATAGGGGCATGCCGAACAACTACAGAGGTGCCGGGCTTCCCCCAAGCTCTCCCTTAATGTGACGGCAACTATTCACTCGGCGACGAGACAGCAGCGGCCAGGCAGTTTTAGCAGGGCGTCTGCTAAAACAGCCTGGCGTGAACACTATCTACGCTCACCCATTTCTACTGGTGTGTGTGTGTGTGTGTGTGTGTGTGTGTATTAACAGTCAAAAGTTTTAGAACACCCACAATTGTTCAAGATTTTTATTTAAGTTTGTGCAGTTTAATGACTCCTCAAAGCAGCAGATATATAACTACCAAACGCACTTGTGTCTTTCCACAATGGAAATCAAATATTGTTCTGGAAGTTCTTACAAACACTGTTGTAGACATTATGTCAAATGTGTTGGACTTGTAGGTGCTTTGCTTTCACCCTACTGTCCATTTCATCCCAAACCAGCCCAGTGGGGTGTAAGCCTGGAGCCTGTGCCGCCATTCCATGATTTGAAGCCTATTGTCTTGTTCTTTTCCTGGAAGGTAGCTCTGACCTAGGCTGGAGGGCTGCTCAGGGTCATTATCTTGCTGTAGGATGAACCCTTGGACCAACTAGACGTAGACCACAGTGAATGGCATTGGCGCTGCAAATTGCTGTGGTAGCCCTTTTAGTTCAGGGTGCAATTCGCCGACTCGAGATCCAGCAAAAGAGACCCCGACCATCGTGCTTCCTCCTCCACAGGTTTATTTACAAGCTGCGGCTTGCCGGGATGAGGGTGTTTTGCTGTTAAAAAAAAAAATTGCTCTTTTTTAAAATTTTGGGCTTAAACATGCCAGGAAGAAAGACACCGCTTAGTAAATAAGCCCCACACACTGATGAACCATCCTTTTGCCTGTTTCACAGTGTGCAAAAACCCTGCATGATGAACAATAGATTTCATTGGTCCATAAAACCTTCCTCCAGTCGTCAGTAGCCCGCTGACGGTACTTCATGGCTGGGATGAGCCTCTTTGTCATTGGTGCAGAACAGTTGTGAGTCCTTTACGCATTACTTGTTCCCTGATAAAGGCCTTTTTTTTTTTTTTTCCTTTTTTACTGCTTACCTTTTGTGCTATTTCAGATTATTAATTGGATTTGATTTTCTTAAATTTCAATAAAAACATGAAAACTGGGAGCGTTCTAAAATTTTGACCGGTGATGTGTGTAAAGTTTTTTTTTTAGTTATTTATTTTGTCTATAATTCAGTTTTCCCTTGATGCATTTAGCGTTTATTACAAACCCCTGACTCAGTGACGGACCCCAGTCTGGACATATGTTTCTTGTCCCTGCAGGATTACCATGTTATTTTGCTTCACATCTGCAGCGGAGGACAAAGATTTATCTACGACCTGGATACCGTGCTGCCGTTCCCGTGTCACTGTGACCTATACATAAAGGAAGCTCTGCGTTCAGATCACAATATTCCTAAGGACCTAAGAAGGTATAGTTTGGATATGTATGATCTAGGTTATTTCTCTCTCGCTCTCTGGGGTAAATTTACTTAGTCATGTCTGCCTCGTGTTTGTCCATGTTTAAACACGGATAGGATCAATTTGAAAACGGGAGTTTAAAAAAAATAAAATAAATAAAATCCGGTAATTTACTAAGCTCCCGTGTTTAACTGGATCTTGTTTTCCGATGGTGTATGTGATCGTTCCTACATTTGTTCCCCATAGCCCAACACTCCCGAACGAGCAGACTGCACATATCGGTGAGATACCAGCCCCGGGCTCTGTGAGACAGTTCTGGTTCTAAAAATACAGGGGACAAAAGTGTGCGGGATCCCCCGTATTTTATGAACCAGCACTGGGCTCTGTGAGCCGGTCCTGGTTTAAAAAAATAAAATAAAATACGGGGGGGGGGAAATGGTTTGGGGTTCCCCATATTTTTTAAAACCAGCACCGAACTCAAACTAGCCAGAGTGTAATGCCACAGCCAGGGAATCCTTTCACCTGGTCACCCCGGCCAAAGCATTAACACCCCAAGCTAGTCAGCCCAAGCCGGGGATCTCGGGAGGTGGGGATCCCCCCAGTAACATGAATAGACTGTAAGCTGTCAAGAGCAGGACTCTCCTCCCTCATGTGCTTTCTCTCCTTTCACTTATACCATCATCTCCTGCCCGGTTCCTACAACGGTACCAAACCCTTGGGTTCTGCCGCCCTGCTGCTTATTTGGGTATTATGAGTGCTAATGCAGCAATGTTTAAAAACCATGTCCTGCAATGTTTTGTACTGTAAGTCACATTTTTATTTATTTGTTCATACTGTTTCTCTTTTTTTTGTACCTTTTGTAAGGCAATGCAGACCTTGTGTCTTTCACATTTTATTACTGTAATTCCTCCATTTTGGAAGTCACAGATTGTAGTTCACCAGATGTGCAGCAGGTGGCAGTCATCACTAGAGTATGTGCAGTGGACTCTGGCCTTCCCTGACTGCAGAAAATTCTCATATGTGACATGAGCTCTAAATAAAACAAATTATCTTCCTTGAGAAACGCAGGGTCCGTCTAAACTGTTCGGGGTATAACAATCTGCTTTGTTACTGAGATCTGTATCGCAATAAATAAAGATCATGGAAAAGGTTTGATTTAGAGAGGAATCCAGGAATTATGTATATTGGGTTTCGTGCTGTAGTTGGGCCTGTTCTTGCGTGTACACGCTTAGGACCAGTGACCAATGATTTGCAGGCGGGGGGTGAATGTTAGCCCTTATGTACACATAGGCTTCAGAAAATGACTGAAGGGGTCATGGGAGCAGCATTCGCTATTCATGGTCTGTCATTCATTTTCTAAAAGCCCATGTGAACGAAGGATGCACTTGGCATAAGGATCGGCAATCCCTACAACCATGTCTGTAGGCGTTGTCCTGACATGTGAGCGGAACTGTTTTTTTTAGTTTTTATTTTATACAAAAAAAAAAAATAACAATGGTAGTTTAGTACCATATAACAGTTTATAGAAAATACTGGGGTTATTTAAGGTGAAATGAATGCTGTTCACCTCCATGTAATAGCTAGATCCACAGAACATGATGCCCCTATAGCTCTGTCCCGCTGCCTTTTCCTCTGCATTAAGAGCTAATATCCCAGTGCGGGGGGTGACGCATACATGGCTCCGTATCACCGCAGTCCACCATTCCAGCAGACTCGCGCAGTCCGTTTAATCACGTCAACCGTGACAGATTATGTATATATCTAGATTATGTATATATCAATGTAATCATTGTCATGATTATTATTATCATCTTCAAATAGTATAGAACAATTAACCCCTTCACCGCTGAGGCTGTGCTGAGCATATTATGGCACCTTTCAGGGGCTGGTGGCGTGCCGGTATCTGTAACATGTTAATGCCGTTCCCCACAGAAATCATACCTTGTTATTTTTCAGAAGCCCATTATTACCATTATTCTGCTCATTCCTTCTGGCATGGCAAATAAAAAAAAAAAAAAATGTGGGGAAATGATGCGTTTATTTTTGACTTAGAATAATTTGCGCTATTGGTATTAATATTGTGAACTTTGGTATGTGAAACAAAAAATACTTATAGTACACAACAAATGTTTTATTTTCTAGTACATAAGAGTATATGTGTGTATATATAATGTGTGTGTGTGTGTGTATATATATGTATATGTGTGTGTATATGTGTATATATATATATATATATATATATATATATATATATATAATTATACACAATTCAACAGTGTTCTCCCCAGGCTGTTTTTATTGCGGGTGCGCCACCCGGCACTTTGGGAGCCTGTAAGTATCTGGGAACTGTATAAAAAGGACCAGATCCTACAGACTTTGCAGCTTTTCATAATCAGACAACTGGGCCTCTAATAAGAGGAGAATTAACATATAAAAATGTTATTTCAAGTTTAAATCATTATAAGCTCAGGGTTTAAAACATTTTATTATTGCGAAGGCCCCACCCGGCTACTTCTTGATACCACCCGGCTGGAAAAATTTTCTGGGGAGGACACTGTACAATACAATCTACAAAAATAGAAACAACCGGTTGTATTTATAAAACCATAACATATCTATACACACAATTATATTAATCATAAAAAGGATGTAAGACTGGGCTAATTGTATAATGATCACTCATAGTAGCCAAATTACTTTATGTAACATTGTAAGGATGTTGTCCTCTTTTTATATAGAGTGAATGTTAATGTTCACCTGGCCTCTCAATTCTCACCTGTCTTTCCACTGAAGATAGACGATATAATATGTGGACAACACAGATGATTGCTTTCAATGGATAACATATGATGATCTTCCGTTATACTGTTAAATTCTCCACTTGTGTGGGATAATCGATCCCCAGCGAATAACATAAATAAATATCCAGATGCTTAAAGACGGTAATTCAAAGGGAGCCGTGTTTGCATGTCATGCTACACGGATCTCCCTAAAGTCCATAAGTACCCAGAGCTGTGAATGGCTGTGTGCAACAATGAAGCAGCGGTTTTGCTCTCGCCTGTCATTCCACACGTCAACAGCGTCTGACTGTCTCTGTTTCATGCCAAGTGCCAGTGCCTGGCTGCAGCTCCCGGAGCATGCACTTGGTCCAGACGTGGGTCTGTTCACGTCCAGCAGCTAGCCCCTGTCTCAATTGTCTCCACAGGGCAGCTGATATCCCACGTGTGTAGAAGGGGAAAGTTTCAATAGCAAAATGTTCCAATATGGGTGAATACCCCAAACGATAACCAATCCACTTGGTGGCAGAGCAGGTAAGTCCTCTAACGCGACGTGAGACAGAGACAGTCAGACGCGGTTGATGTGTGGAATGACCTTGCCAGACGGCAGGTGAGAGCAAAGCCACGGCTTCATTGTTGCGCACAGATTTGTGGACTTTAGGGAGATCCGTGTAACATGACATGCAAACACGGCTCCCTTTTAAGCGTCTGGATATTTATTTGTTATTCACTGGGGATCGATTACCCCATACAAGTGGAGAATTTACCAGTATAACTGAAGATCATCATATGTTATCCATTGAAAGCAATCATCTGTGTTGTCGACATATAATATCGTCTATCTTCAGTGGAAAGACAGGTGAGAAGTGAGAGGCCAGGTGACCATTAACATTCACTCCATATAAAGAGGACAATGGGCCTGATTCAGACCCGCTCGCGAGCGGGTCGATGGCCCAGTGCGCATGCGCACGACGGAGCCGGCTCCGTCGTGCGCATGCGCGAGACCCGGATAGCGACTGGGAAGCCGTCGCTCCGGGTCTCGCTACAAAGGGGGCGTGCTGTCAATGTTGAGTGACAGCACGCCCCTTTGGTGGGTGGGCCGGGGGCGTGTCTGCCCAGACGGAGGCGTTTCCATGGGAACGCCTACCGTCTCGAGCCGGCCCCACTGACCTCACAAGTGATGTCAGTGGGAGTGATTTTGGCTCTGACAGAGCCAAAAGCACTCTTGGGCTTGCGGCAACGAGACCCTACCGGAAGGGTCTCGTCGCAAGCCCGATGGTCGTGATGGTCAAGACCATCGCGACCATCATCATGGACACTTGCATAAGCTTTGGGTGGTAACCCACAGCTATGCGAGCAGCCAAGAGGCCGCACCATTAAAAAAAACAAAAAACGCCCCGATTCAGAGCGGGCGGCTCTGAATTAGGCCCAATAATCCTTACAATGTTACATAAAGTAATTTGGTTACTATGAGTGATCATTATACAATTAGCCCAGTCTTATATACTTTTTAGGATTAATATAATTGTGTGTACAGATATGTTATGGTTTTATAAATACAACCGGTTGTTTCTATTTTAAAGATTTTATTGTACAAATATATATACTCTTGTATATGTTATATAGCACACAACAAATTTTGTTTTATTTTCTAAGTATTTATTTTTTTATTTCACCTATCGGACTTCACGATATTAATACCAGTAGCGCAAATTATCCTAAAATAACATTACTCTGTGTTACTATACGCTGATACCAATTGGGTCAATGTGTAGGAATAAATCTTTCTGTATGGTCACAAGCATATAGAGGTATTTCTTGCTGCTGGTTATTACAAACATTTATAGAGTGTATATTATATATTCTAAAATAACTAGCGCTCGGACAAACTTTTCGTTATTATTTTTGAGGAACATGCTACTCGTACTTGCCACTCAAGTGGTTACGGTAATATATTTTGAAGGTCAAACACATTAATATTGGGAGAGACATTTCTCACCTGAAGAGTTTACTACCTGGAAAAGCAAGTTAGGAATAAGTTGCTATGGGGGCCAGCAGAGTATTAGACAATATAGTGTTTATTGTACTCTTTCATTTATGTAAATTTTTTCACCCTCCTTTTTTAATTTTTTTCTTCCAGGAAGCTAAGGCTGATTAGGGCAGATGAGTTTCTGAGGACTTTTGCTTCTGACCGCTCCCACATGAAAGACCCCGACAATAAGTGGAAAAAGCCGCCTCCGGCGTATCCGTGTATCCGAACGATAGGTCAGTGACTTCTCACTGTACGTCTCCACTTCTGTCCGTGCCGATAAAGCTGTGTGTGGCTTGTCTTGTCCTCTCGCATTCCATACGTCTTCCATGGAGCAGTATTGTGGTGTGTTTTTCATTGTATTGGGGAGGATGAGACCCGAATATGCTGTACCCTCTGCATTGGATACAAATGTAGCCGGAACCCATCGGTGTCCTATTCCTAACTCTGCTGCTGATATAAATACATGGCTTAAAGACTCGGGGGAGTGCTAGAAAGGAAAAGCAGTGCATTCAGTAATGGCCGCAGTAGGGCATGTCCTCAGCTGTACATGAAGGTATATTTTATCCAAAGGGGATTTCCACCTTCAGATAATTTTTTTAAGGAGATGGCCGCCTCCTTTTGGTTGTGTAGCAGTGCCCTAGTGGAGGCAGGGGATTTGGGACCCTTCACCTCTTTACCAACCACCCACAGAGAGTGAATATTCTTAGAAGTGTGGCAGGAGCCTCAGAGATTATTACCCCTGTTACTCTGTCAGACAGAGGGAGGGTTAGGCCATGGGAACACCTGAAGCGTTTAGAATCCTCGATTCTACGTACTGCATGGGTCTATATGGGGTGATGAAGGGAAGGGTCACACGAGGGAAACGGATGATGCAGCGGATGGGGGAAGGTGGAACACGCTCCATTAACGAGGTGATGTACAGCATCCCTTCATTTCTTGTGTTTTATTTACTTTCATGTAGAGCCCCCCCCCCCCCCATCACTTGCATGTATATGTCAGTGTATAGTGAAATCTGGTGCCCCGCTAAAACAACATGGCGTGTGCCGTCCCCACCCGCGGGCCGCGCTGTCCCGCAGGTGGGAAAAATAGTTATTCAGCGATCACCACCTGTGAATAGATGCCATGCGCACGCCATCTGTTCACAGAGAGAGGAGAGGTTGGGGGCAGCCCGGCATGTCTGTAAGTGCTGGGCACTTCCCCAAAAGTTATGTAAAAGGGTCATGTCTTAAAGACACACACCCTTTTCCTCATGACCACGCCCCCTTTTCGGGCAAGTGCTACAAGCTACAGTGTCCTTTCTAGGTCTAGCGCTCTGCCCGGTGCAGGACCTGGAGTGAACACTAATTCATGGATGCATTGGTCAATGGCATAGTGTAGTTGTAATAATGCGTTCTACCTGGGACCCCTGCAGATCGCCTTCAGCGCTGCCCGGCTGTACCCGTAACAGGAGAAGCCGGATTAAGCAGTTCCATGCTGCCATGTTGATCTCTCCTAGAATTATTGATCATCAAAGATCCCAGATAAGAGTGACGGGACCCTGCTACATTGAACCAGTGGTTTACTTCTGAGTAGGGAGAACCCACCAAAGTACTATTACTGGGAAGGGAGATGTGGCAACTATTCTAAAGTTTAAAACATTATTTAAACTCCTTGAAGTGCAGTAGTCTGGGCAACACCGTGCCTCCTGTGTACCATTGTCTCCCCAAATAGCTGCAGTTACATTGTGGCTCTCGGCGTCATTTGCATGCACTGAATGATTAATGACTGAAAGTTTCCACTGGGAGCAGGACTGTAGGACACTGTCAGGGCACTGGGTAACCTAAAGTGAGACAAGTAAAGAGTCTGCACTAGTTCAAAAAATATTTTAGAAATAATTATTAACAGGACATTACGTACGAATTATTGTATACCAACATTGTGGTCCATCACAAGTATTAAAATTTATGGATGACTCTGTTGGTGGTGCGTCCACGGGATTTGTGTAATACACATAAATAAGAGAATTTGTTTGCAAGATACAAAAAATGAGGGACAAATATGCCTTTGTCCTACATTATAATTACTTCACTTTCAATAATCATTTTCATATACAGATAAGAGGAACGGCGATGGGGGCTGCCTGCGCACCCACATACGCCAACCTCTTCCTAGGGTGGTGGGAGAAAGAGCATGTTTTTCAAGATTGCAATGATATCCATACCCGACACATCATTAGTTGGATGCGCTATATAGACGACATACTAATGATTTGGGATGGATCGCAAAATGAACTTGATCTATTCGGCAAATACCTGAATAATAACAACATAAACTTGAAACTTTCATGCAATAGTAGCAGTACCAGTATTGCCTTCTTGGATCTTGGGATCTTTAAAGGAGCTAATAATAAAATCTGTTCAGAGATATACAGGAAAGAGACTTCCACGAATAGTCTACTGCATAACAGCAACTCTCACTCCCCCCCCCCCCCCCCCACTGTCAATAACATCCCGAAAGGTGAATTCTTGAGATTACGACGTAATTGCTCAGATGAAGATTCATTTTGAGACTCTAAGTAAAGATCTCACATCCAGACTGCAAGAAAGGGGATACAGTAAAAGATCAATTAAAAAAGCCCAAAATTAAGTCTCAAGAACTCAAAGAGAAACTCTGATCTTCGGTGAGAAACTCGTAGAAGAAAATACCAATGTGATAAGGTTTATAGGTGATTTCTGTAACAGCTGGAAAGAAGCTAGGGACTCACTTCAGAAACACTGGCATATCCTACTATCAGATACTGATCTAGCTGCCAGTCTGGAAAACAGAGTCAACATGAGCTGGCGAAGGGCACCCAACCTTAGAGACCGCTTAGTCAAAAGCCATTTTACTTAGCTCCCCAAAAAAACATCTACCACTATTGGTAGCCACCCGTGCGGCATATGTGGATATGGTCACTGATAAATTCGGCCATTTATTAAGATCGAAGAGTTTTTCAATTGCAGAACTACAAATTTAATTTATTGCATTACATGCTCCTGTGAGAAAAGATATGTCGGCATGACATCAAGGGTGATGAAAATCAGGATCCTTGAACACCTAGGCAACATACGAAATGCTGAAACTGACATCAGGAAAATGAAACGGCTTACGACTGCGGCTAGGCATTTCCACCTTAAACACTCTGGACGGGCACAAGATCTCAAGGTTTTCACTTGGCCTTAGAGGGGATGATTTGAATAAGGCCCTCCAAATAAAAGAAAGCGAGTGGATCTTTCGCTTAGGGACTTTAATGCCCACAGGCTTAAATTAAAACATTTCATTCTGGTGTATTCCTTACTGAATGAGTTATGTGTCTATTACCCAGCTATTATCCATCTGTTTTCTCTTTATATTTGACTATATAGACCATACTACACAATTGTATGACCAATTTCCATATTTATTTTAAATTTTTATTTTATGATCAGCTTTATTTATTCATTTTTATTCATTCTTTGTAATTGCATTTTTATTTATTTTATATTTTTTTACTCATGCACTCTCTCGCTATATTTCTTCCTTTTATATTCCGCAGTTTATGACTGCCGCATTCTTCCCATACCTCCCTTTCATTTTTGCTGCTCTCCTATTCACCTTGCATCTCGCATATCCTTTCTTGATCCACCACTCAGGACTTGTGACACTTATCCACTGTCAATTTGACTATATTTCACCAGAAAAAATATTCTTCTCACTATATTTTTCTTCCTACTTTCACCATATTGCGATGTCATTTTGTTTTTACATATCTTCATCTAATCTTAGCAACACTTTTGGTTTTCAGTCACCTTTTTTTCTGCCTATATATCCCCCATTCCTATTAATCACCCAGTTCCTTGTTTTTCCATTTATTTTCCCTTTTCATTGTTTATTATTTAGTTTCCCCCTTCCCCTTCACTGTTTTCTTCCACATATTTTAATGTCACCACCATCCCCCTTTCTGTTTTTTATTATTTTTCCTTATTCATTCTCATTTCCTTCTGTCTCTATGCTTGGAACAATCTCAATTACATAGGAGCCTTTTGGACGCTTTATTGCTTTAATTTTATTCTTGTAAAAAAAACAAATTCTTATTGTTTTCTTATTATTTCTGTGCTATATACCTATTTTGTTTTAATTTTCATAGTTGTATTTCTTATTTTTAATGTGTTATGTTACTTAAGTAGATTCTCCGGCGTTCTAGATTATCAGCAACCACAATGTCTCTCTTTTTTGTTTACATATGCAAATTTCCCTATTCCAAACACTCCTCTGGACCTCTGTCTCACTTGCGATTGGCAGAACACTAACCTCACGCTGATAGGCTTCTCCTACAGCCACTCTTAAATACAGCCCTATGACTGGGCACATGTCCTTTAATTATCAGTAAGCAAGAGCGAGTTTCGGTGATCAGGTGACCAAGCCGTCCCGGCGAAACGCGCGTCCTCACATTTGCATACAGCAATAGGATCTCCTAACACAGGGCACTGCAGCCCCGGTCCATCAACCCTTAATACAGGTACTTTATCCATCTCTCCAAGGCGCTCTCTCATCTGAGTCCTTAGGGGATGAATCCCCCCTGCAATGCCAGTTGGTAACAGGGGAGAGACGCTGCTACTATCTCAGACAGCAGAAGCGCTGTCTGTTGTTTCACCTGGCTTAAACGTGTCATTTACTCTCTCATCCCTTGTTTGATTTAGACAAGGGAAAGCAGAGGTGACTGCAGGTACTTTTTACCCCAAGCCTTATTTTATTCAGCAGTGCTTTCTCTATATCCCCATCTTTGTGACAGATTTGTTGGTGTATACCGTGTATATTTATGTATATTCCTTTTTGCTATATCATTTTTTTTATCTTTTTTTTTTTTTTTTTTTGTGGTACTGTATGATTTCTATATTCTTACTCACCTGCCACTCTTAATCAACTGTTATAGCCTATTTTTGTCATTACTGCTTTTTTCTTGTCTATTGATTAATCATCACACAACTAGAGTGTCTTCTCCTTAGAGTTAGACCTCCTTGAAACCTATCCCTACCTATGTGATACTTAGCACAATGTTTATATACCAGTGTACATTGATCGTTTACTCGCTGGTGATATGTTATTGGTATGCATAAAATTCATTTGAATTGTTGTTGTGACCTGTTTCATAATAAATTTTGACTAATCCAATTAGCGCCATCATTATTTATGATGGCTGTTCTAGACCGTTTGGCTGCAGTAAGCCGATAGATTTCATAGAATATTCCGTGCTGCTAAATTTATTTATAAGCACGATCAATTTGGTTGTGTGTATATATATATATATATATATATATATATATATATATATAATTATTATTATTATATATTTTTTTTTTTTGTGTGTGTGATTTACCCAGCCCTCTGTGATTTCAACATAGTACTTGGGGACGGAGATCCTTCATACTTATATTTTCGCCTTTTAAAAACCTAGCTAACATTGCAATATTAAGTATTTATGTATATGCCCATATATGTTGACATTCATTTTCTTATTGTCAAGTCTATTTATAGAGTGACTAAGAATCCATACATATTATTAATTGTCGCATTTGTGCAATTTTTACATTACGTTTGTGTTACACCCATATTACCTGCGACCATTCGTTCTTATTAGCTAGGTTATATCCTCTATTGACTATTAAATTGATCCTGATTGGTCTTAACTGTTATTTTTTTTAGTTTTTTGACCCTCTTATTTGTTTATGTAAATTGTTTATATTGTTAGTTGCCTATGGGAGAGAACTTATTTTAAGGTTCCTTTATTAAACGTTAAGTTTTAACATATTTCAGCTTATCTTTGCATATCACACTTTTTTCAAGAGTGCCCCAATAAAGGCATATTTGTCGTTCTCTCTTTTTTTTGTTTCTTGCAAAAAATTCTCTTATCACTGGGTAAGCCAAGCCGATGGGCTGTACGTCTGTCCGCAGGGACAGCTAAACTACTTTTATCCTTTTACACTTTTTTATTCCTTTGCATGAGAGAGGGGAGCGCTGGGTAAAACACTGGTTTCTCCTGATGGGCTCGGGGCGGGGCTGTGACTGAGGTGCTAGCTTTACATAGAGCTGCTGAGAGCTCCTCCTGATGGGCTCGGGGCGGGGCTGTGACTGAGGTACTAGCTTTACATAGAGCTGCCCAGAGCTCCTCCTGATGGGCTCGTGGTGGGGCTGTGACTGAGGTGCTAGCTTTACATAGAGCTGCCCAGAGCTCCTCCTGATGGGCTCGGGGCGGGGCTGTGACTGAGGTGCTAGCTTTACATAGAGCTGCTGAGAGCTTCTCCTGATGGGCTGGGGGCGGGTCTGTGACGGAGGTACTAGCTTTACATAGAGCTGCTGAGAGCTCCTCCTGATGGGCTCGTGGTGGGGCTGTGACTGAGGTGCTAGCTTTACATAGAGCTGCCCAGAGCTCCTCCTGATGGGCTCGGGGCGGGGCTGTGACTGAGGTGCTAGCTTTACATAGAGCTGCCCAGAGCTCCTCCTGATGGGCTCGGGGCGGGGCTGTGACTGAGGTGCTAGCTTTACATAGAGCTGCTGAGAGCTTCTCCTGATGGGCTGGGGGCGGGTCTGCGACGGAGGTACTAGCTTTACATAGAGCTGCTGAGAGCTCCTCCTGATGGGCTCGTGGTGGGGCTGTGACTGAGGTGCTAGCTTTACATAGAGCTGCCCAGAGCTCCTCCTGATGGGCTCGGGGTGGGGCTGTGACTGAGGTGCTAGCTTTACATAGAGCTGCTCAGAGCTCCTCCTGATGGGCTCGGGGTGGGGCTGTGACTGAGGTGCTAGCTTTACATAGAGCTGCTGAGAGCTCCTCCTGATGGGCTGGGGGTGGGGCTGTGACTGAGGTACTAGCTTTACATAGAGCTGCTCAGAGCTCCTCCTGATGGGCTCGGGGTGGGGCTGTGACTGAGGTACTAGCTTTACATAGAGCTGCTCAGAGCTCCTCCTGATGGGCTCGGGGTGGGGCTGTGACTGAGGTACTAGCTTTACATAGAGCTGCTCAGAGCTCCTCCTGATGGGCTCGGGGTGGGGCTGTGACTGAGGTGCTAGCTTTACATAGAGCTGCTCAGAGCTCCTCCTGATGGGCTCGGGGTGGGGCTGTGACTGAGGTGCTAGCTTTACATAGAGCTGCTGAGAGCTCCTCCTGATGGGCTCGGGGCGGGGCTGTGACTGAGGTACTAGCTTTACATAGAGCTGCTCAGAGCTCCTCCTGATGGGCTCGGGGTGGGGCTGTGACTGAGGTACTAGCTTTACATAGAGCTGTTCAGAGCTCCTCCTGATGGGCTGGGGGCGGGGCTGTGACTGAGGTGCTAGCTTTACATAGAGCTGCTGAGAGCTCCTCCTGATGGGCTCGGGGCGGGGCTGTGACTGAGGTACTAGCTTTACATAGAGCTGCCCAGAGCTCCTCCTGATGGGCTCGTGGTGGGGCTGTGACTGAGGTGCTAGCTTTACATAGAGCTGCCCAGAGCTCCTCCTGATGGGCTGGGGGCGGGGCTGTGACTGAGGTGCTAGCTTTACATAGAGCTGCTGAGAGCTCCTCCTGATGGGCTCGGGGCGGGGCTGTGACTGAGGTGCTAGCTTTACATAGAGCTGCTCAGAGCTTCTCCTGATGGGCTCGGGGTGGGGCTGTGACTGAGGTACTAGCTTTACATAGAGCTGCTCAGAGCTCCTCCTGATGGGCTCGGGGTGGGGCTGTGACTGAGGTGCTAGCTTTACATAGAGCTGCCCAGAGCTCCTCCTGATGGGCTCGGGGCGGGGCTGTGACTGAGGTGCTAGCTTTACATAGAGCTGCCCAGAGCTCCTCCTGATGGGCTGGGGGCGGGGCTGTGACTGAGGTACTAGCTTTACATAGAGCTTCTGAGAGCTCCTCCTGATGGGCTCGGGGTGGGGCTGTGACTGAGGTGCTAGCTTTACATAGAGCTGCTGAGAGCTCCTCCTGATGGGCTCGGGGTGGGGCTGTGACTGAGGTGCTAGCTTTACATAGAGCTGCTGAGAGCTCCTCCTGATGGGCTCGGGGCGGGGCTGTGATGGAGGTACTAGCTTTACATAGAGCTGCTGAGAGCTCCTCCTGATGGGCTCGGGGTGGGGCTGTGACTGAGGTGCTAGCTTTACATAGAGCTACCCAGAGCTCCTCCTGATGGGCTGGGGGCGGGGCTGTGACTGAGGTACTAGCTTTACATAGAGCTGCTGAGAGCTCCTCCTGATGGGCTCGGGGTGGGGCTGTGACTGAGGTGCTAGCTTTACATAGAGCTGCCCAGAGCTCCTCCTGATGGGCTGGGGGCGGGGCTGTGACTGAGGTGCTAGCTTTACATAGAGCTGCTCAGAGCTCCTCCTGATGGGCTGGGGGCGGGGCTGTGACTGAGGTACTAGCTTTACATAGAGCTGCTCAGAGCTCCTCCTGATGGGCTCAGGGCGGGGCTGTGACTGAGGTGCTAGCTTTACATAGAGCTGCTGAGAGCTCCTCCTGATGGGCTCGGGGTGGGGCTGTGACTGAGGTGCTAGCTTTACATAGAGCTGCTCAGAGCTCCTCCTGATGGTCTCAGGGCGGGGCTGTGACGGAGGTGCTAGCTTTACATAGAGCTGCTCAGAGCTCCTCCTGATGGGCTGGGGGCGGGGCTGTGACTGAGGTGCTAGCTTTACATAGAGCTGCCCAGAGCTCCTCCTGATGGGCTGGGGGTGGGGCTGTGACTGAGGTACTAGCTTTACATAGAGCTGCTGAGAGCTCCTCCTGATGGGCTCGGGGCGGGGCTGTGACTGAGGTGCTAGCTTTACATAGAGCTGCCCAGAGCTCCTCCTGATGGGCTCGTGGTGGGGCTGTGACTGAGGTGCTAGCTTTACATAGAGCTGCCCAGAGCTCCTCCTGATGGGCTGGGGGCGGGGCTGTGACTGAGGTGCTAGCTTTACATAGAGCTGCTGAGAGCTCCTCCTGATGGGCTCGGGGCGGGGCTGTGACTGAGGTGCTAGCTTTACATAGAGCTGCTGAGAGCTTCTCCTGATGGGCTCGGGGTGGGGCTGTGACTGAGGTGCTAGCTTTACATAGAGCTGCTGAGAGCTCCTCCTGATGGGCTGGGGGCGGGGCTGTGACTGAGGTACTAGCTTTACATAGAGCTGCTGAGAGCTCCTCCTGATGGGCTGGGGGCGGGGCTGTGACTGAGGTACTAGCTTTACATAGAGCTGCTCAGAGCTCCTCCTGATGGGCTGGGGGTGGGGCTGTGACTGAGGTGCTAGCTTTACATAGAGCTGCTCAGAGCTCCTCCTGATGGGCTCGGGGTGGGGCTGTGACTGAGGTGCTAGCTTTACATAGAGCTGCCCAGAGCTCCTCCTGATGGGCTCGGGGCGGGGCTGTGACTGAGGTGCTAGCTTTACATAGAGCTGCCCAGAGCTCCTCCTGATGGGCTCGGGGCGGGGCTGTGACTGAGGTGCTAGCTTTACATAGAGCTGCTGAGAGCTCCTCCTGATGGGGGCGGGGCGGGACTGTGACTGAGGTGCTAGCTTTACATAGAGCTGCTCAGAGCTCCTCCTGATGGGCTCGGGGTGGGGCTGTGACTGAGGTGCTAGCTTTACATAGAGCTGCTCAGAGCTCCTCCTGATGGGCTCGGGGTGGGGCTGTGACTGAGGTGCTAGCTTTACATAGAGCTGCCCAGAGCTCCTCCTGATGGGCTCGGGATGGGGCTGTGACTGAGGTGCTAGCTTTACATAGAGCTGCCCAGAGCTCCTCCTGATGGGCTCGGGGCGGGGCTGTGACTGAGGTGCTAGCTTTACATAGAGCTGCTGAGAGCTCCTCCTGATGGGCTCGGGATGGGGCTGTGACTGAGGTGCTAGCTTTACATAGAGCTGCTGAGAGCTCCTCCTGATGGGCTCGGGGCGGGGCTGTGATGGAGGTACTAGCTTTACATAGAGCTGCTGAGAGCTCCTCCTGATGGGCTCGGGGTGGGGCTGTGACTGAGGTGCTAGCTTTACATAGAGCTGCTGAGAGCTCCTCCTGATGGGCTCGGGGTGGGGCTGTGACTGAGGTGCTAGCTTTACATAGAGCTGCCCAGAGCTCCTCCTGATGGGCTGGGGGCGGGGCTGTGACGGAGGTGCTAGCTTTACATAGAGCTGCTCAGAGCTCCTCCTGATGGGCTCGGGGTGGGGCTGTGACTGAGGTACTAGCTTTACATAGAGCTGCTGAGAGCTCCTCCTGATGGGCTCGGGGCGGGGCTGTGATGGAGGTACTAGCTTTACATAGAGCTGCTGAGAGCTCCTCCTGATGGGCTGGGGGCGGGGCTGTGACTGAGGTACTAGCTTTACATAGAGCTGCTGAGAGCTCCTCCTGATGGGCTCAGGGCGGGGCTGTGACTGAGGTGCTAGCTTTACATAGAGCTGCTCAGAGCTCCTCCTGATGGTCTCAGGGCGGGGCTGTGACGGAGGTGCTAGCTTTACATAGAGCTGCTCAGAGCTCCTCCTGATGGGCTCGGGGCGGGGCTGTGACTGAGGTGCTAGCTTTACATAGAGCTGCCCAGAGCTCCTCCTGATGGGCTGGGGGCGGGGCTGTGACTGAGGTACTAGCTTTACATAGAGCTGCTGAGAGCTCCTCCTGATGGGCTGGGGGTGGGGCTGTGACTGAGGTGCTAGCTTTACATAGAGCTGTTCAGAGCTCCTCCTGATGGGCTCGGGGCGGGGCTGTGACTGAGGTGCTAGCTTTACATAGAGCTGCTGAGAGCTCCTCCTGATGGGCTCGGGATGGGGCTGTGACTGAGGTGCTAGCTTTACATAGAGCTGCTCAGAGCTCCTCCTGATGGGCTCGGGGCGGGGCTGTGACTGAGGTGCTAGCTTTACATAGAGCTACTCAGAGCTCCTCCTGATGGGGGCGGGGCGGGGCTGTGACTGAGGTGCTAGCTTTACATAGAGCTGCTGAGAGCTCCTCCTGATGGGCTCGGGATGGGGCTGTGACTGAGGTACTAGCTTTACATAGAGCTGCTGAGAGCTCCTCCTGATGGGCTGGGGGTGGGGCTGTGACTGAGGTGCTAGCTTTACATAGAGCTGTTCAGAGCTCCTCCTGATGGGCTCGGGGTGGGGCTGTGACTGAGGTGCTAGCTTTACATAGAGCTGCTGAGAGCTCCTCCTGATGGGCTCGGGATGGGGCTGTGACTGAGGTGCTAGCTTTACATAGAGCTGCTCAGAGCTCCTCCTGATGGGCTCGGGGCGGGGCTGTGACTGAGGTGCTAGCTTTACATAGAGCTACTCAGAGCTCCTCCTGATGGGGGCGGGGCTGTGACTGAGGTGCTAGCTTTACATAGAGCTGCTGAGAGCTCCTCCTGATGGGGGCGGGGCGGGGCTGTGACTGAGGTGCTAGCTTTACATAGAGCTGCTGAGAGCTCCTCCTGATGGGCTGGGGGCGGGGCTGTGACTGAGGTACTAGCTTTACATAGAGCTGCCCAGAGCTCCTCCTGATGGGCTGGGGGCGGGGCTGTGACGGAGGTGCTAGCTTTACATAGAGCTGCTCAGAGCTCCTCCTGATGGGCTCGGGGCGGGGTTTTTTTTTTCTTTTAAATATTAATACATTAATCAGCAGTGAGAACCTAGACCGCTCCATAACACCTATGCACCAAAGGTCTTAATACCATTCAATGTTTACCATGAGATGTTTGTCCTCAATGTGTATGTAAAATAGTGTCCTCTAGGGACCAATAATATTCCAGCTGCCACTATTGCACACCATTACCGCTCTGAAAGCAGTGCTTTAAGGTGCATCGGACTAGGGGTCACCACCTACATGTGGATCCTGTTTTGATTTTGGTGGTGCAGAAGCAATCTGTAGCCAGTCAGATTAGTGTAATGTTAACAGCAGCACAGAGTGTTTTTATAGAGAACTGTTGTGATGAGACCATTGCCTGCCCAATCATTTCGTTATGTTAGTGAGGATAGGGACAAAGACAGTATGGGCTGATTTCAGGGGTGCATACGTGCGCGGCATCGTCTTTATCCCAACCGATGTTGACAATACGGGGACGCCCCCATACAGCGACGACAATCCGTCTGATGCACCATTGAAGCTTGCACCAGCCCTGGGGCAGAGGCTACTTTCCCTTCTGAACATGGCGTTCTGTGCCAGCGCTACTGCGTCTTTAGACGCAATTGCTAGTGAAAGTGGCACTCCCCAGCAGCACAGAGTACATCAGGAAATTAGTGATGTGTTAGTGAGGACAGGGCTGCAAGTTACAGGGGTGGTGACATGATGTGAGGAGGGGAATGGAGGCAGCAGGAAGCCACAGACTGAGCATTATACAGCCATGGGCAAACGTTTTGAGAATGACACAAGTATTGGTTTTCACAAAGTTTGCTGCTTCAGTGTATTTAGACCATTTTGTCAGATGTTACTATGGTATACTGAAGTAAAATTACAAGCATTTCATAAATGTCAAAGGCTTTTATTGACAATTACATAAATTTTATGCAAAGTGTCAATATCTGCAGTGTTGACCCTTCTTTTTCAGGACCTCTGCAATTCGTCCTGGCATGCTGTCACTCAACTTCTGGTGCCCCCATCCCGCGGTATGCAATCGGGAAGCCGACTGCCTAAATACCGGCAGCCGGCTTCCCGACTGTCATATCCCGGCAAGGGTGAAATGCCGGGCGACTAGATGTAGACGCCCACATTTCCCCGACGCCGGGAGACCGGCGCCCGGCATCACGACCGTAGTGATGCCGGGCGCCGCGAGCGGACAGCCGTAGGGGGGGCGGGTTAGGTTTACGGCTCCCGAGGGGGACTTAGGGTTAGGCACCCCCCCCCCCGGGAGGGTTAGGGTTAGGCACCCCCCCGGGGGACTTAGGTTTAGGCAGCGGGGAAGGGGGTGGTTAGTGTTAGGCACTTGGGGGGGGATGTTAGGGTTAGGCACCCCTAAGGAGGGTTAGGGGGGTTAGGTTAGTAGATACTCACCTATCCACGATCGGGATTTCCAGCACTGTCGGGCTTCTGCTGCTTCGAACTCTGCTCATGTCGGGCTGCCGCCCTTGCGGCCGGCGGTATTTCATACCCATTCCTAACCCGCAGCTGAATCAACTTTTAGGAGACGGTCCTGGCGCTTGCTGGACGTTCTTGGGCGCCCTGAAGCCGCCTTCACAACTATATAACCTCTCTCCTTGACGTTCTAGATGAGCCGATAAATGGTTGATTTAGGTGCAATTTTACTAGCAGCAATATCTTTGCCTGTGAAACCCTTCTTGTGCAAGGCAATGATGACCGCACGTGTTTCCTTGCAGGTAACCATGGTTAACAGAGGAAGAACAATTAATTTTCAAGCTCCACCCTCCTTTTTAAAGTTTCCAGTCTGTTATTCTAACTCAATCAGCATGATGGAGTTATCTCCAGCCTTGTCCTCATCAACACTCACTTGTGTTAACGAGAGAAACACTGACTTGTCAGCTGGTCCTTTTGTAGCAGGGCTGTAATGCAGTGGAAATGTTGTTTTTGGGATAAAGTTCATTGTCATGGCAAAGAGGGACTTTGCAATTAATTGCAATTCATTTGATCACTCTTCATGACATTCTGGAGTATATGCAAATTGCCATCTTAAAAACTAAAGCAGCAGACTTTGTGAAAATCAGTACTTGTGTCATTCTCAAAACTTTTGGCCATGGCTGTATAGTGGTAGGGGTAGGGTCCCCAGCAGCACAGAGTATATCAGGAGATGAGGGATATGTTAGTGAGGACAGGGCTGCATGTTACAGGGGCAGTGACATGATGTGAGAAGGGGAATGGAGGCAGCAGGAAGCCACAGACTGAGAGTTATATAGTGGTAGGAGTAGGATCCCCAGCAGCACAGAGTATATCAGGAGATGAGGGATGTGTTGGTGAGGACAGAGCTTGTATGCTTTGAACACAGCTTTCACATATGTGCACATACAATATATAAACAATGCAGACTTTGATACAAGTGTACAAAAGTGAATGTTACTAGTCGGGGCATGCTGGTATTTATATACCCCTAATATAGGTGTTGTTTTTTAATGTTACTCTGATATGAAGATTTTAAAAGCTTGTTTTCATTTTATTTACTTTTTGTTCCAGAATCCTGTATGAACTTGGAGGACTTTATCAGTATGGAGGCACAAGCGGGCTATGGCACGGTGTACACATTAGAAGAATTCACAGAGCGTTTCAGCACACCCGTTTGACATTTTGGTGTCCTAATTCATGAAGACAATGCAGCTGAACTCTCCATTGTTCAGAATAAGTTTCCACCTTGCATAATTCATTCATTGCTTTGTAAGTGTCCCTTCGCTCGGCTGCTGTAGCCGTCCAGTGCGCGGAGAGGACCCTGATACAGGGAGAGGTCATACAGCGAGCTCCGTGTACCTGATCTCTCTCTCTCTTTATCACCAGCAGATACATTTAACTAAACCTACAGCTAAAAGACAAAATAACCATTGTAGTGATACAGGGAAATTTCCTAAAAAAAAAAAAAAATAACAAAAACCACACAATTTGGAAACTCGACATTAACCGACCGTATTCCTCTCCCAGGTCCTATGACGATGGCACTGGAAAATAGAACTGGATTCTGTGTTTTTAAAAATATAAAATGCTGTTAATGGACGTTCTTGGTTCATTTGGCAATAAAAATATAACTTGCTCTACTTGGTAATGTAATACGTGGTGTTGTCAAATTGAAGGCACATTAAATGTTATTTTTATTTTCATTATTTGCCCTTTTGTGTGTGTTTCTTCAAACTCTCCTCCACTCCCCCCCCCCCCCCCCCCCTCCTACCAATCCATCCCATTGCCTTTACTGAATAATCGCACCATAAGCTGGATTTATTGCGGTGTTAATAAGATTTCAGGGACTAAATACAGCTCCGCACTCATCAGATGTGTTCATTAGGGAATGCTGTATTTAAGCCACAATGATAGAAACTAAATTTATATCTAATCTGTTTGAGTACTACTTCTGATTTATCAGTCCCCCCTGGTAGATCAGCAATAATATTACCTCTCACTAGTGCTGGCTTGATCAGTCCTCCACATTGAGGTCACTTTTTAAGTTCGATGTACTGTTTGCAAGTCTCAGGGGAACAAAGGCCCTCATTCAGAGCCACTCGCTAGCGGCAGTACGCTCGTTCCGAGCGATGTTCGCACATCTGCGCATGCGTACGGTTTTTAGTACGCATGCGCGAACCAGTCAGTGCGGCCGAAAATCGTTGGTACGCAATATAGCGAGGGCCTGCTATTTTGAGTGACAGAATGAGGCGTATGTGGGTGGTAACAGGGGAAGGTGCTTGAAAACGGGGAGTGGAGATCCGAACGCAGGCGTGCTTAAAGGTCAAAACAGGCGTTTTAAGGGAGTGCATATTTAATACAGCAGCGTCATTGACCACGTCACTTGGTTTTTTTTAACTCAGAACTGCTCGCAAAATAGCGGTTGAAAACACCAACCACAAGAATAGCGAGCAGTTCATACGCTGTACGATGTACTCGATTAATCTAATAAATAGCGGACATGACGTATGGTGCGTGCGGCCAGGGGGCGTTTTTATCAAAAAAACGAGCGTATGTTTTGCTCGCTCGTTCAGACTTAGAGGTGGGAACAGACTGCAATTTGCGAACGGATCATTTGAATAGCCACCCCTTGTTTTTGAACGAACGACCACAAATAGCGAACGGCTCTGAATCAGGCCCAAAGGCTTATACTGGAGAATAATCTCCACTGTAACCAAGCTGCAATCACTCTCGTATTGTAGACTGTACAGAAAACAGTTTGCCCTCATTAGTTCCTTACTTAAAAGTAAGTTATTTGGAAAGATTACGTCCATACATTGTTTGTTTTTGCATCTCTAAGTGCTGAATAATCGTGGTCTTAATCACATTTTGTATTTAATAAGATTATTCATTTTTTTGTTTTGTTTGGACAAAATCTATAAAGAGTCAATCTGGGCAGGGTGGGAGGTCGCGAGTCTGGACAATGATATCTAATATCTAATCTGTTTGTTCCTTGGGGAAATGGGGGGTTGAGTCTGATCCAGATTCCTATTTATGAGCATCTGGGAATAAGTTACGTGTAAAGCGTAATAATGTTACAAATAAAGTTTTGAGGATATACAAAAAAAAGTAAAAGTGATGAAGAATTTGAACAGCAGACGCTTGTGCTGCAAAAAAAAAATCCACAGTTTCTTTAAGGAATGGAAAGATGGAAAACGTTTTTGGTATAGCTTGCATGGACCGATTTTCGCTAGTAAGGTACAGTATATTCTGTGACGTAGTGCTGTTGGCAAAACAATGGTAAGGTACTCCGAAACAAATAAGTACAGGAAAGTAGTGTGATTCCGCGTATGCGCAGTGCCGCACATATCTGGAGATGCGTATGTTGCTGCGTCTCCAGCCTATGTACCCGGTTTATAACAAGTTCTTATCTGCAGCATGGGTAGTTGTATCTGCCTTTTTAGAGAGACTTCACCTGACAGCATAGTTGTGTTTCATACAGGTCCGAATGATCCACATTTACTGTATTCAGCCTACGTTAGACTTCCTCTGTCCCATCGCTATACACAGGTGTGAGTGGCAGAATTACATCAGTCTACATAGGGACATGTGACTGCACTTCTCTGTGTGTGTGTGTGTTGTGTAGTGCAGTACTTATGCAGGTTACAAGCTGATTTGGGAACACTTTAGGCTTGCCTAAAAGCCCTCGTTTGGGCTAGTCATGCAGTGTCCTGTACAGCTGGAATCGGTATGATTTACCACCGGTCCTATGCCCGGTGGTTGGATTCCCGGCAGAGGAGGAAATCCCGATCGTCCAAGGTAAGTATTGTCTAACCTAATTCTATCCCCTAACCCTAACCTTCCCCCCCTGTGCCTAACACTAATCCCCCCTTCCCTGCCGCCAAAACCCAAGTCCCCCCCCCCCCCTTCCCCTAGCCTAAACCCAACCTCCCAGGGGGGTTCCTAACCCTAAGTCCCTCCGGGAACCCTAAACCCTCCCCCCCACCCCCCTGTGGGTATCCGCGCGGTCTCCCGGCATCAGTAAAACGATGGGCGTCTAGATTTAGACGCCTGTCATTTAACCCTCGCCATGATTAAGCAGTCGGGAATAGGTCCGCCGGCTTCCTGACTGCATACCGTGCAGCTAAATGCTAGCGTGTCCTATATGTGTAATCTGTACACACCCACACTTCAGACAAACCAAAAAGGTGTACAGGTATCCATCTGTACTAGATTTCATTAGTGACTCTGGTTTCTCCACTGTAAAGACCCCTTCTACAATATATCATCATCATCTGCTTATATAGGGGTAGTATTTAAAGTTTTTTTTTCTTTTTTTTTTTTTAGGAACAGAAAAATATTTTTATTAAAATGATTCCTTACAAATAATTAAAATAACAGAGTGGAATCATAGAGGTAAAAAAAAATAGTATGTAATAAAAAAAAATTAGGTTTCCTATAATTCTCTTATATTTGTAGATTTGTGTGTGTGTGTGTGTGTGTGTGTGTGTGTTGGGCAAAAGAAAGTTGTAAATTTTATTTTTTTTGCCTGGAGGAATCCTTGGGGTCTATTTACTAAGCCTTGGATGGAGATAAATTACCAACCAATCAGCTCCTAACTTTCATTTTTGAAACAAAGCCTGTGACTTGCAGTTAGGAGCTGATTGGCTGGTACTTTATAACTGTTCACTTTATCTCTCGATCCAAGGCTTAGTAATTAGACCCCCTTATCACTTATGCAGTTGTGCTTCTACAGCTGAAATTTGGACATTGAGGGTGCTTATTGCCTACCAATCCTTTTATCAATACCATCTTGAAGGAAGTCCAGTATTTATTTTATTGATGGCTTGCTAGGACCTATGGGCCTGATTCAGAACCACTCGTAAGTGGCAGCTCGTTCGCTCCGAGCGATGGTTGCCCAACTGCGCATGCGTATGGATCGTTATACGCATGCGCGAACCAGTCAGTGCGGCCGAAATTCATGTGCTCGCAAAATAGCGAATGCCTGCTATTTTGAGTGACAGGATGAGGCGTATGTGGGTGGTAACAGGGGAAGGTGCTTGAAAACGGGGAGTGGAGATCCGATCGCAGGCGTGCTTAAAGGTCAAAACGGGCGTTTTATGGGTGTGCATATTTAAAACAGCAGCGTCATTGACCACGTCACTGGGTTTGTTTTTTTTAGCCAGAACTGCTCGCAAAATTGTGGTAGCAAAAACCAACCCCAAGAATAGCGAGCAGCTCATACCCTTTTCGATGTACTCGATTAATCTAATAAATAGCGGACATGACGTAGGATGCGAGCGGCCAAGGGGCGTAGTTTCCCAAAAAACGACCGCAAGTTTTGTTCGCTCGTTCAGACCTAGAGGCGTGAACAGACCGCAAACAGCGAACGGTTCATTTGAATAGCCACCCCTATTTTCTGGACGAGCGAGCGCAAATAGCGACCGGCTCTGAATCAGGCTCTATGTTCCTATCAGTGCGCCACCTCCTGAAAATGACCCAAATCGTGTAATATGGTTTGGCTTTAGACCAGAGGTTCCCAAACGCAGTCCTCAACCATTCAGGTTTTAGAGAGATCCATGGCTGAGCACAGGTGGTTAAATCAAATTGACTGAGGCACTAATTAAGCCACCTGTGCTCAACCATGGATATCTCTAAAACCTGAACTGTTGGGGAGCTTTGATCGCATTTGAGAACCTCTGCTGTAGACCGTTTCCTTGCTTGTAGTAGCATGAAAATTACTAATGCTGGGCATACACTGTACAATTATCTGTCAGATATCTGTCAAATCTGTCTGGTGGGAAGGAAAATTTGGTCCTTTTTCTAGTGTTTGGAAGCAAATTTCTATTGTCATTTGCTCCAATACATTACCAGGCTTTCATTCCAACCAGCCAGATTGGACAGATATCTGACAGATAAGTGTATGCCCAGTATTAGCTAAGCCATCAATTTCCAGAACCTTGGCTTTGGATGTCATATCTGACCATATCAGTAAAGGACCTGTTTTTCAATAATGTTGTGACTCCCTGTGCCTGCTTGATCTGATACAGGACACAACTGTCAGAGAGGATTAAAGTGACCTATCCATTAGACGACTTTTTAAACGATCCGACCAAAAACAGGAGGTATTGGTCGGAAAGTTCAGAAAGTCGTCTAATGGATAGCCGGCAAGAAGCAGCAATGCGTGTGCATGCTGGGTCCTTGCCGAGTCCGACTATCTGTGGAATCTTCCTGTTCCCAGATAGGTCGGTCTCTGCACTGAATGACGTTTAGTGCGGGCACCTAGGCGACCTGAAGGTTTTTCAGGTCGCCTAATGGATAGGCCCCATTAGGGCCTGATTCACAGATGGACGGATCTATACTGCTGCACACAAGCGGCTGTGCAAATCTGTCCCTCTCCAATGCAAATGCAGAAGGAGGTGCTAGACACCTTTGCTGCATTTGTGATCCCAGCACTGCGACCGACATCGCAACTGATGGTTGCTCCTTCGGCCAGACCATGGAAGTTGAAGCTTCCTGCAGGTTGGACGGTGCCGGCTCACGCAAGAGGCCTGGAATCTGTGTCCGCCGGCACAGACCCTGTGCTGTACCTACACTGAACAATCATCCCTGAACATGGTCTATCTGTTGTTATCGGCAGATTGACCAGCTTGTTCGGCCGATGATTGATGTCGGAAACGACCAGCGGAAGCGCGCATCGCTGGTCGTTTTCGACATTAATTAGCACGATTTGTGCCCGATTACTGAGCGATTGCACGATTATGTTGTCGTAATCGTGTAATCGCTCAATAATGTCGCACATTAGACCGGATATCCGCAATCCACTGCCGGAACCACAACACTCTTCTTACTGCAACAAATTGTGACGTGATGCTGGAGGACAGTCTGCATCGAAGTAAGCCTCACAAACATGATCTGTGGCAATTTGCTTCTCATGCACAGTTTGGGGAAGCTTGCGACTTTTCATTCTATGGGCCATATTCAATTAGCAGCGATAATTCATTTTCGACATTTTCACTTATCTCCATATTCAATTTCAAAGATTTTTTGCAGGTGCGAAAAGTCCTTGTCAAAAAATGGGGATAAGTTTTCACCACTGAATAGGTGGCGAAAAAAAGTGCAGAATTGAGGTTTTGGGGTGCAGACTTTAAAAAAAAAAAGTACCCTGCACCCCTTGGAATGTCCCCTTAAAGTAATCTGTGTCAAAAAAATGTAAAAATATTAGTGTAGGTCACCCCAAAAAAAGTGGTTTTGGGGGCGGGGAAAAAAAAAAGTTGGAGGACAAACTTAAAAACTAGCCAAATTTACTCAGGGGCGGTCCCCAAGTATGCGGCAGGTGTTTTCTAGAATGCTAGTGGTTGCGGCAGGTGGATTTTTGAAGTATTTTAAAACTTCACTTTAGGGACTTAAAAATATGCCTGCACCCATTTTCATGTACCCCAAATTTGACGGGACTAGTTCTTTAAAAAAATAAATAAATGAAGCTAAATACTATTCTTCACCACTTCTTCAAAGACGCATTAATGCACCTGTCGCGGGGTGTGATAGGCTGATATCCCCAAAAGTGACAGGACTTTTCGATACCTTTCTGCCGGATCCCGTTTTTGCCAATTCCTAATTGAATACGGGGATACACAGGCACGCGCCCTACACATTATCCCCTGGAAAAACGGCGATGATGGCGAAAAGTCCGACCTTGGACTTTTCGCTTCAAATTGATTACGGACCTATATCGTATTCACTTTTTTTGGGAGGCTTTGAGTCAGAATCTTTGCAGATCCTTCCCCTGTTCTCCTGCTGCAGCTGTCCCCGAAAGGGACACTGAGGAGAGGGATCTTTGCAGATCCTTCCCCTGTTCTGCTGCAGCTGTCCCCGGAAGGGACACTGAGGAGAGGGATCTTTGCAGATCCTTCCCCCTATTCTCCCTCTTTCCCCTGCTGTCACAGTGACAGCTGATGACGGTGCTGAGCCTGTGTCACTGAGCTGCAGTGCAAAGATCCATGCAGCACAGGTTGGGCTCTCCTGCTGCCCAGCTGAACAAGCATGGAGAGGTGATTCACCGGGACAGAACTTTCGTAAGCTCAGTCCCAGCAGCTTCGTTTTCACACAGTCATGAAGTATTACAAAATAGCAGACTGCAACCAGTGGCAAATTCTTCATATCACAACCGCACTTCATGGGTGGATTGTGATAGATCGACCCCTAGTGGCCCCTTTTAATAAGTTTTAATACCAGCGACGGGCCTGCTGTGGCATGCGCATGACTCTTTCACTCGCCAGTGCCCTGAAGGCTTTGCTGAGTCCTCATTGCCGGCAATGGGGATGGTATCGCTCTTGCCATCTAAGCGATACAGTGACAGGCAACGTTAATCTTACTTTACGGCTGTTTGTTGAATACTGAAAGGAGGACATGACCCCTTTAGCGAGTTCTAAAGGGGTTCTGTCTCCTTGCTAAATGGGGCCCTAAATGTCTTAACAGATTTCTCCGCTGGCTGAGATGAGGTAATTTCCTTAGTGCTTACAACGGGACTAAAACAAGATATGAACAATTAACTAAATGCTGCCTGGGGTTTACATCGCCCTTGGTTGGTACCCTCTCTCCTCCATAGTGCTGAGGGTGGGTTTCAAGTGCCCCTGCAGACAACAAATTAGGAACTCCAAATTGTCAACTTTTGACACGCCTCTTGGAATCCATTTTGGTGGGCAAAGAAACATTTCCAGCATTACTTCAAATCGTCAGTCTTACAGGTGCGGAGATAATTATTCAGCAGCACTTACTGGAGGATGCAATTTCCATGAGAAGGCATCGCTCCTTAACAAGGCCGGTCCCGCCACCTTCCCCATGGTTAGTGTTACCGAAGAGACAACTGCTGACCCTTCAGGAATGGAGCCTATCCACCACCTACTCCTCCTGGTATCAGCCATGTTGCAGGTAAGCCCCCAAAACTTGAAAACTAACCTGCCTTTCCCGGCATTATGGACAAAAGGACAGTATAGGTCATACAGGAAAGGGGGGCGATGTGTATCTCTATAGCATATACAGGTGAGACTTGTTTCCTGTCCTGACCATGGAGGAGGGGTGGATAACACATTGCGTATGTGGTCATGGTCGAAGAAGAGGGAAAAGTGGCTTTACTAAGCCTGCCAGCATACGCAACTATTGTGACTCGCAATCCGATTCAGTGAGATCATACAATTATCGCTTGATGCATATCACCCATGATTGGTCAAAAATGATGTCCTTGTCAGACATGGGATCCTCCATATTTGCTCATTATTTGGCTAATTTCTAAACGACTGTACAGCAGCGTGGATGCAAAGTATCATGATCCAACAATTAACCACTCTCGTCCCATATTGCTGCTGACTTACTCTGCTTTGGCTGGTGTGATGAATTATTGACTGCACAAGTCCAGACCATGGACACGCTTAGGGCATTGTTTACTGAGAATACCCTTCAGTGGCAACCAAACAGCGTTTAACTGGTACTTGTCCGAATGCAAGTTAGACATTGAGAGCAAGTTTCTGGTGGCATTTAGGAGCAAAATGTGTCCTTCACCAAATGAGAAACTGGTAGATTTATTTTTACAGCCATGTAAATGTACTTTCACATGGTTACTTGGCCGAGGAATTCTGAGAGGGGAGATGTATCAAGCCTTAGAGAGAGATGAAGTGGCGAAATGCGCAAAGCATCCAACAGCTTCTGTCATTTATCTAGCACAGTGTTTGAAATGACAGACGCCGCCTGGTTGCTTTGGGCAACTACTCCATTTTATCTCTCTCCAGAGCTTGATACTGTACATCTCCCCTTTAGTAGTCTAATTAACTGTCCAACTCCATATTTTCCTGCAGGTCATCGTCATGGTGTGCCCAAACTTCTGGTCTCCGCTGAGAGTTCTGTCAAGGGCAATAGGAGGCAATATTGATATGTTTCAGTTGAAATCACTTAGACATTCATCAAGTTGGCAAAAAAAAACTTTCTCTCCTCACCAACCCTTGCAGCCTCACCACCTACCTGATTCCAAGGGTGATAGTTTGACTATTGAAGAAGATGACCACCCATGCACTGACACTGTTCCTCCAGCTGTCTGGTGGGTATATGTGGCCCGAGTCCGCGACTGTCGCTGACCATCGTTTAATGACACTGTTCTGGCAGTCTGACGTTCACTGGTCTAATTAATGCCCAAGACCTTTTTGTCAAAAACCAGCCCGGACTGTAAAACAGAAATATCTGGTGGGATGTGTTGGGAATGTATATACAGCCTTGATGGTGAGCAGAGTACTGTACACACCAGCCATTAAATTGTAGGCAATGAGCACTCAGGCAGCTCAACCAGGCTCTGTAGTTTATTTTGTAGTAGTGGATGCACCGCCGTACTCACTGTTACAGATGTCTTGCTCTGGATGGAGCGGAGCCTGTTGCGGAACAGGGGTGCTGACAGATCACAAGCTGGTGACTGGCCTCCCAGTATGGGTAGCAGTACAGGGCTCTGGAACAACGGATCAAACTGTTAGCATGGCGGGTCTCATACACAGTGGCAAGATGGCGCTGTGCATTCTCAGATACACCATTGGTGGCCATCTTGGTAAGCGAATGAAGTATCCCTTCAGGAGCCATTTTGTTGAAGACTGCACAGTAGCACACTTCACTACTAACCGGATGGCTATGGCTTTGGTAGATTTAATGATGTGATGAGTCACCATCGACAATAATCTTAACTATAAATACAATGGAATGATTTGCAGATAATTTTGAGATGTAACAAGTCCCTATTGTTTGGGAAACCTGCGTCTCTCCAGCTGTTGGTTCCGGCTGGTGTGAAGATAAATGTGGAAGCGAAGTGTTAATTTGTGTTTCTAAACTGATTTAGGCATCTCTCTATTATCAATTCAAAGAGAACAATACCCCAGATAGTCTGATTGTGAAATGATATTGCCTGCAATACAGTCAGGGCCATCTCTTTCATTGGGCTTGTTGGGCAGTTGCCCAAAGGCCCGAAGCTTGTAGGGGCCCACCAACCCGACCCCCTGCAGCCACGGCCAGTTGGTAAATCTGTGATAATTTTATAAGACGGCCGCCGGTGCATTGTATTCCGATCTAACCTCCCCAACCCATCCCCCCCCCCCCGTGACGAGTACTCACCTCAGTCCCAGTTTCACTTCATCCGCCGGCTTCAGACCAGTCAGACAGAGTCTCTCTGCATGTGTGAGAGGTCTGATGGGCATGCGGGAGGGTTTAATTTTTGAATGGGTGGGTAGGGGCCCCAGTGCATTGCTTTGCCCAGGGCCCACGCTGCTGTTAAGACAACCCTGAATATATTTGTCTGATAGAACTTTAGTGACCAGGACCAGGACCAGGCGCTCCTCTCCGCTGTGTAAACAGAAATTTGGACCTGTCATCTTACTCATATATAATTTTGCAGATCAGTCACCAGCGGTGAAGTTGTGATCGTGAGAACTTTCCCACCCTGCAGTGACTGCTAATCTGCTTGGGGCTTTGGGAGATGACCAAAGCCGGGTCCTTTGTGAGCCAAAATTGTTCTTTATAAATAATACTTTGTGATCCCTGTGAGTGTTATAAGCACACAGCATCCTGTCTGAAATGACAAGTCACGCCTTTCCACAGCGAATACTGTATATTGTCTATATTTGAGTCATTTGCTCTCTGATACTATGGATGGGATGTACTAAGCATCGCATGTGGTACATCCCACCGGTCTTCGGGTACATACCGCAGTTCATTACCGTGGTATGTACCTAGAATATCGCAAAAGACAGCTCTCCCGATATGAGCTGCCCTTTGCAATGGTTCCGGACAGAGGGAATTCCGGGTTTAACACCCAGAAGTCCCTCTAGCGTCGTCCTGCGCATTTCCAAAAGGACACAGGGGGTGATGGGAGGGACAAAGCGATGTATTCTGCTGCTTTGTACATATACAGAATGTGGTAAGACCCCCGAAAACTGCACTTTCAGGGGTTTTACCGCATTTTTTCCCCGTTAGTACATCCCACCCTATGTCAGGACCACTAATTGCCTTCTGTACTCAGTGACCCCCTCCTTTCCCTCCCAGCACTACACTATTGTTTATGAAATATCAGTGCTTAGTAAGGGCCTGATTCAGTAGGGATCGCAGTTGCTAATATGCATGCAATCACAATGTTGACATTGTGAACATGTTGACATTCTGAGGATGCTGACATGGTGCCTGTTGACATGTTGAACCATATCGACATTGTGGTGTCGACATTATGAATGTGGACATGGTCAATGTCAATCATGTGACCTGGATCCTGAGATTTACACCAACCCTATGCTGAATGCAGGAGACACTGTGTACGCACAACTCACAATGGTGAGTATCTATGGCAACACGCTAATGACATGCCCAGGGGACGGTTCTCTACCCTGCATACGCCCAGAGATGCCACCATCTACAGCAAGAAACACTCGAGATCCGTTCAACTCAGGATCACTCGCGCATACACAAAGATGATGCGTTACCAAGCGCAGCATGCAAAATATCGCTCGATCTGTCAGCATTGGGAGCTAGCTGCAACTCTGAATCACTCCCATAATTGGGACTGGCCTCGTAGGTAAGATAATGTGATTGCTGATACCACATATAATATAGGGAATCATTATGAAATACCAATGCTGGAAGCCCAAACTCTCTACATCTCAACTGGGGCTGGTAAGTACCCTAACCCTCCCCTGTCCCCCCCTAACCCCCCCCCCATCCTGTGGGAGGCAGTTATTAGACCGGTGGACTGAATGCCACCGGTCTAAATACCAACATCTAACCCAGACACGGGACTTAAGATAGGCGTCGCAATACCGACGCCTATCTTAATCCCGACGCTGGAAGACAGACAGACGCCGGACCGGCCTGTCTTAACTGTTAGCTGCAGGGGGGGTTAGGTTTAGGCGCCCCTGGGGGGACTTAGGGTTAGGCACCCCCCGGGGATGGTTAGGCTAGGGGAAGCGGGGGTTAGGGGTAGGCGCCACTGAGGGGAGGTTAGGGTTAGGCACCCCCACAGAAGGGTTAGGTTTAGGGTGCGGGAAGGGGGGGTTAGGTTTAGGTACCCCCGTGGGGACATAGGGTTAGGCACCATCAAGGGAGGTTAGGGAGGGGGAGGGGAGGGCTAGAATACTTAACAACCCCAGTCGGTATATCCTCCTGTCGGGATATGAACCGGCGGCTAAACAGCCACCGGTATTTCAATGCCATTCCCCTTCCCGCACCCTAAACCTAACACTCCCGGGAGGGAAGGGGTGCCTGACCCTAACCTCCCCCCGATGGTGCCTAATCCTAACCCCCCCTTTCCATAGCCTAACCCTAATCTCCCCTGGGGGTCCCAAAACCTATCCTCCCTGGGAAGACGGCATCTTCAGTCGGTATTCACTATTCATGTAGGATATCATGATCTGGAAGATGCTTGCTTGTGTAGGAATATTACCAAGGTCATCATCATACAACAGTGGATCAACCAGACTCTTGCCCCCTGTGCCACTTCCTGCCCCCTGCGTCTCTCAGCTACACCATCACCTCCTCCCTGCATCTCTCTGCCACACCATCATGTTCCACCTGCATCTCTCACCATCCCCCTTCACTCTTTGTCTCTAAGCCTCCCCCCTTCATTCTGTGTCTCTCTGTGCGCCCCATCCTCACCCCTACCTTCAGATGTGGAGTTGCAGGATGTACAGGAGTCAGAGATGGAGATGCATGGTGTACAGGAGTCAGGGATGGAGGTGCAGGGTGTACAGGAGTCAGGGATAAAGGTGCAGGAGTCACGGATGGAGGTGCAGGGTGTGCAGGAGTAATGGATGGAGGTGCAGGGTGTACAGGAGTCAGGGATGGAGGTGCATGGTGTACAGGAGTCAGGGATGAAGGTGCAGGGTGTGCAGGAGTCACGGATGGAGGAGTAGGGTGTGCAGGAGTAATGGATGGAGGTGCAGGGTGTACAGGAGTCAGGGATGGAGGTGCATGGTGTACAGGAGTCAGGGATGGAGGTGCAGGGTGTACAGTAGTCAGGGATGAAGGTGCAGGGTATACAGGAGTCAGGGATGGAGGTGCAGGGTGTACAGAAGTCAAAGATGGAGGTGCAGGGTGTACAGGAGTCAGGGATGAAGGTGCAGGGTGTACAGGAGTCAGGGACGGAGGTGCAGGGTGTGCAGGAGTCAGGAATGAAGGTGCAGGGTGTACAGGAGTCAGGCATGGAGCTGCAGTGTGAACAGGAGTCAGAGATGGAGGTGCAGGGTGTACAGTAGTCAAGGATGAAGGTGCAGGGTGTACAGGAGTCAGGAATGGAGGTGCAGGGTATACAGGAGTCAGGGATGGAGGTGCAGGGTGTACAGAAGTCAGGGATGGAGGTGCAGGGTGTACAGAAGGCAGGGATGGAGGTGCAGGGTGTACAGGAGTCAGGGATGAAAGTGCAGGGTGTACAGGAGTCAGGGATAGAGGTGCGGGGTATACAGGAGTCAGGGATGGAGGTGTAGGGTGTACAGAATTCAGGGATGGAGGTGCAGGGTGTACAGGAGTCAGGAATGGAGGTGCAGGGTATACAGGAGTCAGGGATGGAGGTGCAGGGTGTACAGAAGTCAGGGATGGAGGTGCAGGGTGTACAGGAGTCAGGGATGAAAGTGCAGGGTGTACAGGAGTCAGGGATGGAGGTGCAGGGTGTACAGGAGTCAAGGATGGAGGTGCAGGGTGTACAGGAGTCAGGGATGGAGGTGCAGGGTGTACAGGAGTCAGGGATGGAGGTGTAGGTGTCATCACAGCCACTCTCACTCCCTTCATCACAGTCACCTCCATCAGAGCCCCATCCATCACAGCACCCCTCATCACAGCTCCTCATATCCCTCTTACCTCACCCCCTCATCACAGCCCCTCTCACTCCCTCCATTACAGCCCCCTCCATCACAGCCCCTCCATCACAGCCCACCTCCATCACAGCCCCCTCCGTCACAGCCCCCTCCATCACAGACCCCTCCATCACAGACCCCTACATCACAGACCCCCTTCATCACAGACCCCTCCATCACAGCCCCCTTCATCACAGACCCCCTTCATCACAGCCCCCTCCATCACAGTCCACCTCCATCACAGACCCTATCCATCACAGCCCCCTCCATCACAGACCCTATCCATCACAGCCCCCTCCATTATAGACCACCTCCATCACAGCCCCGGTCCTCACTCAGACTTACCTGCTGGCTTCAGGCTGTCCTTAACAGTGGCAGGAGAGGATTGGCGGTGGGGGGCTGGTCTGGTGGCGCCGTCAGCAGGTGCCCTCCTGAGCACTGCGGGGCACATGCACGGGCATCTGTGTCACAGTGACAGTCTGCCTGGAGACCGCTTTGCATGTCACTGGCCGCGTCCGGGTCAGGACGCCCTCCTCTATGTGGCACCCCACTCGGCTGCTTAACCGGCGTATATATAAAACCGCCACACACACACCCGCTCCAGGCACGTGCCCTGCTTGACCCCTCCTAGTTACGCCACTACCTTGTGCCCTATCTACGGTTAATTAGCAGTTGTTAATGAGCAGATCTCTCACCATCTCGGCTGCCACGTGGAGCAGGATATTCCCTGGTTAATGTGAGTTATTATTGCTGAAAGCGCTTTTGTTATTCTATACTCCTGTTGCTTTAATAAACAATGTTGGGCATCCTGGAATTATTACTAGTGCTGACATTGGGAGAAGAGCCAGGCTTGTGACCTATAAAACCTGATTTCACGTGCTGTGAATAACGCCGTATTCTGCTTACATAAGACAGACTTTGCTGCAGATTGTACAGGATGTTTATTAGGCTGCAATAGTGAAAATAATCAATTTCCGACATTCTGAGGAGGTGGTGTCTCTGGGGCACATTTATCAAATACCACTACTTAGGGGTGCAGGAGGGTCAGGGGGTATCTGGGCGGCCGGTAGCACCACACGATTTTCGGGAGTCTCCCGGCCATTCTGGGAGAGTAGGCAAGTAGGTGTAAGGACAGCATCAGATATGGGGATATCTGCATCAGACCCTCCATGGTACATTCGGGGGATACTTAATATTTGCGGGTACCCCACAAAAACTGGTGTTTCTGCGGAATATCCTGCAAATATTATATGACAAATAGGCCCCTTCATCATACATTAGTTCTCTTTTCTTTTTCAGAACTTTTGAATATTTATGCTAAATATTTAAGATAAATGACCATTAAACCCCCAGAATTTAAATATAAATTTTGGAACCAGAGAACTGTGGGGAAAAGTAATGTATGACCTGCACACTTAGGGGGAGATTTACCAAACCTTCTACAGAGGTCAAGTGAAGGTGTTGCAGCCAATCAGATTCTAGCTATTATTTTATAGACTGTATTAGATATATTATATCATAATTAGAATCATGCTTGCTGATATTCTGGCTGCCCCATCCGGGAGGGAGCAGCCAGCTCAACATAGCAAGGGGGCGTGGTCAGCATAGGGGGGCGTGGCCGGACATCTTACCCTGCACTTGTGGGCGGAGTGGGGGCCTCGAGATCATATCATTTTGAGATTACCGGCATTGTGAAGCAGGGGGTGCGGCCAAAATGATGCGATTCAGCGTGAATCGCGTCATTGCCCACCCCTGCTGCAGGGATTTCTCTTGTAACCGCAGGGAGGGCCTGGAGTGATCAGCGGCCGCCGGGAGGCTTGCCTGCCTTTCTGAGGGGCCGGGAGCAGCACACGATATTTGGCAGAATCGGGAGGGTAGGCAAGTATGCAAGAATCTGATTGGTTTACTAGGGGCAATACCTCCACTTGTACTTTTTTAGAATGTTTGATACATCTGTAATTACAGTCCAGTGATACATGTGCTCTGTAATTATTACAGTGAAGCTCCTCACGAAGGGTCTGCCTGGATATTTCAGCACCTAAGACTAACTTCTCTCCTGCACCTTACACCACCAATCAGGGACAGACTGGGGCCTAGAATCAAGCTGGGCATTCCTTGAGCGTAAGGTGCGCACAATGGGAAATATAAGGGAATGACCTTGCAGAGCCCTGGGAGCGGGGGCTGCCATCATGCGCCAGACTTCTTCATCAGACCATTTGCTCTTCTGGCCACCGATGCCCCCGTTTCTCTCTTGCGCCTCTCACAATCACCACCTCTCCCCACGCCTGCTTGCCCCTCGATAGCACCTTCAGGCCCCTCTATAGCACTTACCAGATGTTTTAAAAGTGCAATCATTCAAACTGCAAAGCCAACATGATGGTTGCGCAGGCTATTATATTATTCCCCAAGTCGACATTCTGGTGTGGACATTCTGACTGCATACCCCCATTCGTTATATTCTGTTAGGTATTTGATAAAAGCCCTATATACTGTAGATACAATTATTATTATCCAAAACAAATGCTGACATTGAATCGAAACACAAAACCTTTGATAGCAAAGAAGCATAAATGGACAGCACCACTTTTACCTTTTTGAAGGGTGGTTTGGACTTAAAATCATAATTTGCATTAATTACCCCGTCACAGCCGGATTAAAGAGGGGTACTGGGGCACAGTGACCCAGGCCCCCGTCAGGGGGCACACCTGGCTGGAGCACACTGTTGTAGCAGCCACCAGGCACTAGGACCCAGGGGTCTATTTACTAAGCAGTGTTAGGAGAAGTGAAAAGTGATAAGATGCCAACCAATCAGCTCCTAACTGCCATCTCACAGGCTGTGTTTGAAAAATGACAATTGGGAGCTGTTTGGCTGGTACCGTATTACTTTTCACTCTTCACTTTTCACTTCTCCTAACACTGCTTAGTAAATAGACCCCCTAGTGTCTCTCCGTGTTTATCCATATGTTGTAGGGGCAGATGTACTAAGCCTTGAATAGTGATAAAGTGGAGAGCGAAGAGATAAAGGGGTCTATTCACGAAGCCTTGAATGAAGATAAAGTGAACGGAGATAAAGTACCAGCCAATCGGCTCCTAAATGTCATTTTTCAAACAGCCTGTGACATGGCAGTTAGGAGCTGATTGGTTGGTATCTTATCACCGTTCACTTTATCTCCACCTGATGCTTAGTAAATAGACCCCAAATTACCAACCAATCAGCTCCTAACTGTGTCTTTTTTCAAACACAGTCTGTGACATGGCAGTTAGGAGCTGATTGGTTTGTACTTTATCTCTCCCCAGGGCTTAGTACAGATGTGTCCACTTGCATCTTTGCCGCAACAACACACATGCATCACGTGATGCGAATTTCCACTGGCGTGCACGTTAAGCCGTGGGAGCGTTCGCACCATGCGATCCTATGGATGGCGGGTGCGAACGCAGTGCACGCACCCATTTCTGGGCATGCTTTTTGTGTTACGCTTCCCGTGATTTTGTTTTTTAAATTGCGGCAAAGATGCAAGTGGACAAATCTGTACACCTCCCCCGTAATCCAAAAAGTTTCACTTTCATTTTCCTGCAGCCCCCATAGATCACAAAGGAGGAAGTGCAGGGTCCGTGTTTATGAAGATTCTCAAAACATATCCCTGTTTACATATTTTTAGTCTACTCGCAGGTAAGCTCATGTGCGATGGGCTACAAATATATGTTACTGTCTCTCGTACTTGCGATAGATGGCAATAAGAGCACACAGCATTGCAGGTATCTTTTTGCCAGGACAGTCCTTTTTCACTTGCTTTGTCCTGGAAGGTCTTTTTATATGGACTTGGACCTTAGAAAAGTATTCATACACCTCTGAAGAAACCACTACTTCAAAGTGGAGAAACGCGTCACTTTTGTCAGGTAAATTGAGCTGATAACTTGGTGGGTGCTCATTTGGCACAAGAGACACTTTTCAGATGTTACAATGAATCTGATTACTGACTAAATGCTTTTTATGTATGATTCTAACATAATAGATTGTTTGATGTCTCAGCCACATCAATCAATACAATAATCTTTTCACTGCAAAATAAAATTTGTGGACACTGAGACCCATTGTGGTCTATTTCTATTCCTAGCATGCTTTAAGATGTTTCTATGTTTTTTTACGATTTATCGTTGTCCACGTTCTTCTCTGCCAGCCGGGTGTGGCACAAAATGTGGTCGACATTCACAATATCAACATGGTCAGAACTGACATAGACATAACATAGGATTTTCTGAGTATTGGAGCCATACCCTAACTGTAGCCTAACTCTAATCTTACCCTAGTCTTAACCGCAGCCTAACCCTAATCCTAAACATGACTTGACTGTTGACGTTTTGACCTTGTCGACATTCAGACCATGTCAACCAACATACTGATGTCGACATTTTCGGTGTCGACATAATGACTCATACCCTGCCAGCTTACACATATTTTTATTCAATACATAAATCGCATAGAAGTGAAATTTATTTCCACCGTGAAGATTGCAAAAAAAAGTATAAGTTTGCAGGTTTCATATGCAAGATAATGTCTCCCATAAGCCTACAAATATGTGATTTACTAAGCTGACTCAGCTGTGAGTGATGTCTAGACTTTTGCCTGGGTGCACCTGTGGCTAATTCTCGGGAATTACTCTTGGTGTATGGTATATTTACTCCGCTGGCTATGTTGCCTTTGAAGTGGTGCAATTCAAGTTCAATAATAAAATCATCTGGATAAGGTTGACGTGGATTTCCTTGTATTTCAGGAGCTGACAGTGGCCCTGATTCAGAGCCGGACGCTCTGACAGAGCGCTCGCTCTGAATCAGGGCCAGCTTTTGTTTTTTTTAGAACGGCCTCCTGGCCGCTCGCATAGCTGTGGGTGACCACCCACAGCTATTGTGAGCGGCCATGATGATGGTTGCGATGGTCAAGACCATCGGGCTTGCGATGAGACCCTTGTGGTAGGGTCTCGTGGCCACAAGCCCCAGAGAGCTTTCGGCTCAAATTGAGCCGGAAGCTCTCCCACTGACCACTGGTGATGTCAGTGGGGCCGCCCTCAAACGGTAGGCGTTCCCTCGGGAACGCCTCAGTTTTGGCAGCCACCCCCCCATCCCGCCCACCAAAAGGGGCGAGATGTCACTCAACATCGACAGCTCGCCCCCTTTGGTGCGAGACTCGGAGCGACGGAGCGCCCGTTGCTAGCCGGGTCTCGCGCATGCGCACGACGGAGCCGGCTGGTCGACAGTCTAGGAAGTCTCGGGGGTGGGGGGATGTGCAGAGTGCTTGGAACACCTGTGCGGCGTCCCGCGTCCCCCCCTACCCCCATACGTTCAGTGCGGGAAAGGTACTCCCACACAAAGGTGCAGCACCCCAAAACCACAACACACCACCCCCTGGTCAACTAGAGCGCAGTTCTACCGCCCATCTTCATATATATAACATTATTCGCGGGCCTGGTGCAGGCCACGCTCCCTCTGTGTGATGTCACACGGGGATGGGGCCACAATCGGCCATTCTTACAGCAATGCCTGGAGTATCCTGAGGATGCTCCGGGGAGCTGTAAGGGCAGCGGTGTGACTGTCTGAAGCATCCTTTGGACTCTCCAGGTGGCACTGCTGCATAGATTCTGGCTGCAGGATGCAATTCTAGGCACCCTGCTATCCAGATGAGGCTAGCAGACAAAAGCTCAAAGGGCCAGACCAAATGATTCCGGGGGCCTTATACGGCGAGCGGGTCAGAATCAGGCCCTCAGTTCCCTCCTTCCAGGACTTTAGACCTTTTGGGGCAGGTGCAAGTGAATATAGTAATGATGGCGCTTTCCGCAGCTGGAGTAAAATAAATGGGGGGGGCGCAGCTTTTCAATGGCAGGCACACAAACCCCCGAGGAGGTTTAGGGTGTGGATGGGGTTAATTTAACCTTCCCAACACCAGCAGAAAACCGGATACGCTGTACCTTGGTTATGCCGTTTGGTAATACAGCGGATGCCAATCTTCATGTCTTGTTTTTCGTAGAATAAGTCTATTTTGTGCATTGCCTATAAGCGCTGTGTGGCCGTTACACTTCTGCCTCTGGGCCTGATTCAGCATGGAGCGCAATTCCAACTGCGTATGCAGGTCGGCCAATGGTGTACACTGCGCCTGCGCAGGTTAGCATTGTGTTCGCACTGCAATCTCGCACGCAGATAGAAAGCCAACGCAGAGTAAGTGACAGGCAGTGAGTGTTTGGGGGTGGCGGTTTGAGCGCTGTTTCATTGGCGTGCATAAATTAGCCACTGTGACGGCATATGCAGCCTGAGTACTTACTGCGTGTACCGAGACTTGCAATTTCTGAGTAAGGTCAGACCTGCTGTAATTAAGGCCGCTGTGTTTTTGCAAACATTAGCATACTTTCGCAGCTTGACTGCGTGCATAATCGCAGCCTCGATCCGTGCTGAATTAGGCCCTCTGTTCTGTAAGTTACTGTGACAGAGACACATTGATGTTAATCAGTTACTCACTGTGTTGGTCACTTCTAAAATGTAAATACTGTACAGTAGTTTCACATATCGTTTTTGCAGAGACTGTAAGCAAATCCTGGCCTATAAACAGCACTTTAATGTATCGTGCAGCCCCCTGAATGTAGTCAATTTAGTCAGAGCTTGGCCACGATTTACAGCGGTAGCTTATAATATAATCATATACATTTCCTGTTTTCACCACTGTCTAGACACAACCCTATCATTGAAACTGAGCGTTAAATGAAATACTGAGAACAAAAATAACACTTTGCCATGATTATATTTTGTGCAATTGTCTGGAAAAGCCACGGAGCATTTTTAAAATGGATAAAACGACGTTCGCATCCTAGGAGCAGGGACCTCCTCCCCACTGTCTCACAGCCTTCTTCTCTAGCACTTCTATGACAGCCTTCACCTTCCCAGCTGTATTGTGTATGGAGAATTGTGTTGCTAATTGTTACTTGTGTTCGGTTTATATTTTGGTTACTGTATTGTAATGTAATGTTCTGTGTACCCTTTACTGTATGTACGGCGCTGCGGACCTCTTGTGGTGCCCTATAAATAAAATGTAATAATAATAATAATTTATATGTTATAATAATAATTAGCTCAGTGGATATTGTTAACAATATCCAAGTCGTGTTCGGGACCCCTATACTGACTGGGATGATCTTCTAGAATGCCGATGAATGAAATAGCTGGGGATAGTAAATATAACATATCGAGGGAACACATGCGACACAAGTTCGGCGGTTCAAATCCCGACAGCGGCAGGCAGACACGGCTGAAAATTCCGATCGTCCCCAAGTAAGTATGAACTAACCTAACCCCCCTAACCCTAACCCTCCTTAAGGGTGTGTAACCCTAACCTTCCCCCCAGTGCCTAACCATAATCCCCCCTCTAAGTGCCTAAACCTAACCCCCCCTTCCCCGCCGCCTAAACCTAAGTCCCCCCGGGGGTGCCTAACCCTAACCATCCCTCCCCCTAGCCTAACTCTAACCTCCCGGGTGGTGTCTAACCCTGAGTCCCCCCCAGGAGCCCTAAACCTAACCCCCCCCGCCCCCCGCGGCTGTCCGCAGCGGTGCCCGGCATCACTTTGATCGTGATGCCGGGCGCCGGTCTCTCGGCGTCGGTAAAAATGTCGGGCTTACGTCCGCCAGCTTCCTGATTGCATACCCATATCGAGGACCATTGATAAATACTGTTCTCCAGAAACTAATCATTGGAAATATTCTCTGCAAAGTGGATTTCAAAAAACCAATTGTTTAAGTGTATTTTATATAAATCTCAAAGAAACGTCCGCATCTAATGACTGGTCTGACTCATACTTGCCGACATTCAGGTCCCTCCTTCCGGGAGGGACCTGAATGCCTGCATACAGCGGGGGGCGTGGCCAGGCAATGACTCTGTACTGGGGGCGGGGTCAGGGGTGTGACCGCTCGATAGGGTCATCGTGGCCCCACCCCATCTTCACAATGCCGATATGAAAGGCATTGTGAATCAGGGGGCGGGGCCACGATGACACGATTCAGCGCGAATCACATCATTGCCCTCCCCCCCACTGTGAGGGATTCTATTAGTAGTCCGGGGCAGCAAGCGGCAGCCGGGAGGCTTGCCTGCCTTTTCGAGGGGTCATGAACAGCACCCGATATTGGGGAGACTCCTGACCAAATCGGGAGGGTAGGCAAGTCTGGTCTGACTGTCACTGTGAGTGAACCTATATCGTACACTGAATTGCCAAAACTCATGAGAAAGCAGTATGTAAAGGTAATAGTAGGTGGTGCCACCATATTGGGATGTCTCGGAAATGCCCAGACCTGCATCAGTTGTAATCTGACATCTCGTGAGTCAATATGAACACCGTCTAAGCTGCTCTTGGCAAGGCGCATTGAATTATCAGAGTTTGAACAGGACATGATAGTGGGTGTCCACCAAATGAGACATTCCATTTCCAAAGAATTGGTCGTGGTGACAGACCTTTATCTTCCAGAGGATATGGGAGCAGAAGATAAGTTAACACTATGATACCAGACAAAGCTCCTCACCTGGGCTCGTGATGTTACTAATTGGACCCTGGAGTACTAACATGTGGCATGGTCCGATGAGTCACGATTCCAGATGTTTTCATCTGATGGTAGGGTTCAGGTTTGGCACAGACCCCATGATGCCATGGATCCCAGTTGTCAACAAGGCACCGTGCACTGTGGTGGTGGTTCCATAGTGGCGTGGGGTTCACGTGACATGGGTTGGGTCCGATGGTTCATCTGAACACGTCACTGACCTGTAACAGCTATGTTGCATTGCTTGATGACCATTGCCAGCCTTTCATGGACTTCAAGTACCACCACAATGATAGAAGGATAGTGCACTGTGTCACCGGTCCCACGTTGTCCAGAATTGGTTCGAGGAGTATACTGGAGAGTTCCTACGAATGGTGTGGCCACCATGTTCACCCAACATGAACCCAATCGTGCATTTATGGGACGTGGTGGAGAAGTTCATTTGCACCCAAGATCCTGCATCTACATGTTGTCTGGAAGCTATCCAGACAACATGGGTCTACATCTCTCCAGAGGTCTTCTGTCCACTTGTGGAATCAACGCCACATCGAGTTACTGCACTACGTCGGGCCAGAGGGGGTCCTACAGGATACTAGGCATCTGTCCCATGACATTTGGCACTTCAGTGTATCTTAAAGGCTCATACATATGGCACGTTCAGTGCATATATTAACACTGAGGCCTTTTACACCTAAGAAAATTGTTTTTATGCTTTTCCTAAAGTTAATATTTATGCATAGTAGCAGGAGGCACAGTATAACTAAAAAGTGGATGTTGTTTTTTCGTCTGCCTCAGCGTCATTGTTGCCAAATATCGCTGCAACTGCCGGTAGTTTGGGAACAAAAATGTTGAAACTAAAGTCCCTTTATGACTTGACAGTTCTATGAACCTGGGTAGTTTGACAGTCTATCAATTTCCCAGTACTCCACAGAGACTTGCAGTGATGTCATCACTGATAAATTGTAAAGTCATTACTTGCTTCTAATGCTATTGGACCCCTCTGCTGTGTTTGGCCACTCGCTTCTGATAAAAACACTGTTTCGTCCTCTCCTGGCTCCCATCCTACTTGTCAAACCACTCCTTCAGTATTTGTTTCTCTGTGTAGGCCACGCAGCTCAGCTCTACTCTTCTCTGTATATATCATTTATTTACACTCTAGTGGAGTGGGTGCTGTATGAGATGTACCTGTTATATTTTGGGCTTTCTACACCGCAGCGGAGAGAAAAGGTGCTCCCCAATCCCAACACAATAATTATTTATTTTTATTACCAGTTATTTATATAGCGCACACATATTCTGCAGCGCTGTACACGTGACATGAGAGAGAGTATTTTGGCCATTCACATCAGTCCCTGCCCCAGTGGAGCTTACAACCTATATTCCCTACCACATGCGCACACACACACACAGTAGGGTTCATTTGTGTGGGGAACCAATTAACCTACCAGTATATTTTTGGAGTGTGGGAGGAAACCGGAGTACCCGGAGGAAGCCCACGCAAGCACAGGGAGAATACACAGTTAGGGCCATGGTGGGGTTTGAACCCATGACCTCATTGCTGTGAGGCAGTAACGCTAACCATTACACCGTCTGTGCTGCCCGATAATTACATAAATAGTAAAATATTATGTACTTTATTAAGCAGGAACTCTTATGCATGAATGAAAGCAATATTAATTTTTGCACAGTATCAATATATGATGCGGTCAAAATGCCAATGGTCGGGAAGCCATAAGACTAAATCCCAGCGTCTAAATCCCTTACTGCTGGGGGCATAATATGGGGGCACTACAGGGGCCTTACTACTGGGGGCATAAGATGGGGGCACTACAGGGGGTATTACAGGGGCCTTACTACTCGAGGCACTATAGGGTCTTTACTATTGGGGGCATCATATGGGGGCATTACAGGGGCCTTACTACTGGGGCCACTACAGGGGGCTTACTTCTGGGGGCATAATATGGGGGCACTACAGGGGTCATTACTACTTCATGATGTCACTCCCATAGTTCCAAGGAGCGCGTGCCGTGGATGGACCGGGGTTTAGGGTAAGTATTGTTTTTTTTGTGTGTATGTCGATGTGCGGCAGAGGGGTGGGCCTTACTACTGATGGCATAATATGGGGGCACTACAGGGGCCTTACTACTGGGAGCATAATATGGGGGCACTATAGGGGGCATTACAGGGGCCTTACTACTGGAGGCATAATATGGGGGCACTACAGGGGCCTTACTACTGGGGGCATAATATGGGGGCACTATAGGGGGCATTACAGGGGCCTTACTACTGGAGGCATAATATGGGGGCACTGTAGGGGGCAATACAGGGGCACTACAGGGGCCTTACTATTGGAGGCATAATATGGGGGCACTACAGGGGCCTTACTACTGGGGACATCATATGGGGGCACTACAAGGGCCCTTCAAGGGGCATTACTACTGGGGCATTACTTTTAGGGTCATTATTACCAGGGGGTATTACTTTTAGGGTAATTATGACCAGGGGGCATTATTACTGGGGGCACTGCATAAGGGGCACCATTACAGTGGGCATTTAGTGTTTTAGGGGAACTACTGTGGACATTGTTTAAGACCTAAGTTAGGGGGGCTAACCCTAACCTCCCCCATGTGCCTTAACCCTATACACACGGCTGTCTGCTGCGGCGCCCGGCGTCACTTCGATCGGGACGCCGGTCGCCGGTCTTCCGGCGTCGGTAAAATGACAGGCGTCCACATTTAGACACCTGTTATTCAACCCTTGCTGGGATTAAGTAGTCTGGAAGCCGGCGGTCCGCATTTAGACCGTCGGTTTCCAGACTACATCCCGTGCTATTTCACAGACCTGTTCCAGGCGAACATTCCTCAGGTGCTGTGATTGGACACCTCTTCTCCATTGCCATCAATCAGCTGGGCACTGTAGCCACGCCCCCAGCTCTGCTCTACAGCTGGGGAAAGCTGAACTGTAAACCTGCCTTTTACTCTGATGGACAGGTGGGGAGACTGTCCTTGGTTAGTTGCTCCGCCCGGGCACTGCCTTCAGCTCCACCCCACACAGTGCCCAGCATTCTGATGCAGCCAGTCATCAGCCGCATCCTGGCAGCGCGGTTCGGCTCCTTCAGAGGCACCTCACCAACGCATACCTCCCAACATGACCCTCTCCAGGAAGGACACAGTTGGTGTGAGTCTTTGAATTTTGAACTGTACTGCATCACCACCTCTTACCAGGGAAGTCCAGGACCAGAGCATGGTGTCCCTCCTGGAGAGTCTCATGTTGGGAGGTATGCCAATGGCCGGTGAGTCCCCTCTTAACCCCTCCTGTTGTGCCCCCGAATGTTCAACTGCCGAGAGTCCCTGCTAACTGGCGCATGGGGTTCAGGCTCTCTAACCGTGTGTCAGCTCCTGAAGCCGGCTACAGTCCTCCCCCCTGGCACCAGCGTCATACATGAAATATATACATATATGGGGTGGCTGTCAGTCTTCTTAAATCAAACAGAGCCGCTCCTATGTAGGACATAAAGCACTCCCCTATGCAGTACTTAGCTTTCATATTGCGATTTCGTTCAGTGTCGGGCTCCCTCCCTCATCCCCGAACATGCTACAACCTGACAATATCATCAGGTTGGACAGGAGGTTCGGGCGATGAACGACAACGGCCAATGGGAGTGCGCATTTGTCGTTATCGTTTAGGGGACAGAAACTGAACAATATTTTGGACAACTGAACGATAACATTATCGTTCAGTCGGCCAAAATATCGCTGCGTGTGTACGCACCTTTACACGTGCAGTTGTCGGATTTTTAATATGCAAAGGAAGATTCTCTCGTTACCATAATGTAGTGAGCAGACTAGGGATGGACATCGGAAGCCCGGCATCGCATAGTTGCCGGGCTTCCGCCATCAAATCATGCGATGGCAGCTAGACATCGCATCGCAACAATTCAATACTACCGCAATGGTTGTAGTACCGCCCGAAAAGGGGCGGGACCTGTGGGAAAGTGTGCTATGCAGAGCAGAGGTGTACACTCCCCATCCACAGCCAGCCATTGGAAACTGCATCCGATGGCTGGCAACCATCGAATTTCCGGTATTCAATGGAAAAAAGTACTTCAATCGAATCGGGAACATCGATGGTTGCTAAACATCGGCTTCAGATATCCATCCCTAGAGCAGACTGCCGCAGCCAGGTGCAAATGTGGGCACGATTGCGTCTGACTCAGACTGATCTCCTATGTAAGTTTATAACTGATGAAACGGTCTAAATAAATATTTTTTAAAAAATTCTAATTAACACACAGGACAATGAATGCAGTATTAAACGCACCGCGGTACAAAAGAACGCAAAGGACCGATTGACTATCATATTGCCACGTTTTATTGCATACAGTAAAAAGTTCACAGGTCATGGTGAGTTACAGTTTTATGGTCCTTCTCATCATTATCACTACACAGCAGTCCCACCAGACAGCCATCGGCAACTTACTAAAAATGTGAGAAAACAAACACATAAAAAATGAAGGTTTGTGTACAACTCCGATAGTGGGGCACCTGCACAGGACGTGCTCGCTGTGCCCCCAGAGCCTAAGCCTTTTTGACATGCTGCGGCCGTTTGTGGGCGCGGTGTGGAAAGAGCAAGCCTATGTTCCGGAAAACGTGGGCGTCTCATTTACTGGGAGTGCGGAGGCCAGGGTCTGCGTCTTCCGCTGTAGACTTCCTGGCCTCGGCTACGGAGCTGAGAGGGGCAATCTCTGTAACCTCAGGGTCACTCAGATGGATGATGGTCTCTCACAGGTGATGCAATACTGCGTCTTAGGATCTGCAATGTCGCCAGACGTCTCCTGCTCCATCAGCATATTAATTGTACGGTACTGCACAGGAGCTACCCTGCGACTGTGCAATATAGTATAACTAAATCAGATCTAAAGTCCTTTCACTTGCCAACATGTACATATCCACTCAGATGTGCAAATGCATGGCTTAGCCTCCATGGATGTATACATGGTACAGTATTCAAATATTTGCAAGTGACTTCACCTGCTGCACCCTAAAGCTTTACCTAGATCCAATGGCAATTTCAACACATAAAAAAAAATATATTATACATATAAACATTACACAAAATATTCAGACAACATAAAACAAAACCCAGCAACTTAATATTTAGGCAGATCTTCGGAAATACTGTCAAAAAGTGTAATTTTTCACTTAAAAGTGCAAGTTATGCTTTAGGTTCGCTAAAACAAAATTGAAACTGATAATAAAATAAAATGTACTGATCTGTGAGCTGACTGGCTTGTAAAACACGTAATAAAACGCGTAAACAGCCAATTAAAATTTGTAGAAAAAATAATCAATGGCGCCGTTCCCACCATTGGGTACTAAAGAAAAAAACTTTAGACCGCAACACAAGTTAGGTCTCATGAGTTCCGGTTTATGGACAGTCACCTGGCTTGTATTGGAAATAGCACAGAGCATGCAAAACACACCGCTAAAGTGCATGTTAGTGATCATGTGTTTTCACCTATTTCCCCAGCGCATGGGTGTGAATGAGCCCTCAGGATAAAGTGCGACGTCAGGTCAATATTTCATCTCGTCAGGTCAGTCCTATACAGACGCTAGTAATTCGAGCCATTTCTGGTAAAAGGTCCTTTTAAAGCACAGACAAAGAAAAATACAAATATAAATCTAAATACCATCACATTATTGCCGTTACTGTACCATAGTAAATGTAGTGTAGCAACATTTTAAAATAAGTAAAAAAAAACATAGATTATAAACACTCAGAACAAGTCAATATATAGAATGCTGTATTTACAAGGAGAAAAAAAAAGTTGTGGAATATTGTATATTACTGTAATAGCCTAACTTGTGTATTGCTGAAGCAACTGTCCTCCAGAATCCAATCTCTACGGTTAGAGCTCAGAGTGTCGTTTCTATGTGCAATTGTTCACATACGGGAGCCGTCGCCAGTTCCTGGGCACACAGACCAGCCCGATTGGCACTGCTGACCATTATGACTTTGCAGGTAAGAAACACTGGTCTAGATCAAACCAGGTTTGACTTGATTTTCAAGAGAAAGCAGCCGAGCCATTCACTAGAAACCAGTGAACAGATGGGCTGCACTTTGTGGCTCATGCCTCCATGATGATGGGCTACTGTCTCATGAATATTGATCCCGCTTGCAAAATGGCTGCCTTTACAGTGTACAAAAGGTGGGATATTGCCATTAGATGGCCTAGGTCAGGGGTCTTCAACCTTGGCCCTCCAGCTGCTGTGGAACTACACATCCCAGCATACACTGCCGCCTTTTTTTATATAACAGCATGCTAAAACTATGGCAGTGCATTCTGGGATGTGTAGTTCCATGGTTGAAGACACCTGGCCTAGGTAATCAATTGCTAGGGGTGGGGGGCCAAAAAAACCCCCACTAGATGACAGACATTCAATTGACCCATGGCGCCTCCCAAATGGAGCCAACAGTTTTTTACATGTGAAGAGATAGAGGGGGTGTCTGCTGACACCTGCTCTATGTCAGGTGAATGTGGCGCTGGGCTATGATGTCACATTTTTGCGCCACAATCCTAGTCAGAAGAGGAAGAAACAGTAGGGGGTGTCCATTACTGCTAAAACACTTTCATAAAATTGTATTATGACTACATTTAATATGCTGACTTGATCATACATTCCAAATGTAAAAAAAAAAAAAAATCTACCCACTAATATTTAATATATTGGTTACTTTAAGCCCTGAAGAAGTAACCAGTGGAAATGTAAGCAAATATGCAGTTGTGTAATTACATTCTTCTACCAGGCTGCAATCACAGCTGGCAGGAAGAGCTGGGATTTATAGTTCCACAGCAGCTGGCGAGCCACAGCTTGTCTAGCAATAGTTTAAGGGTTAAACCTATCAATAAGTGCTTCTTTTTTTGTGTTTTGGGGCATATTGTATTTAAAAAAAAAAAAAAATACAAGATAGGTTGTCTGAGTGTTATAAACCCTTTATAAAAGAGAAGGGGGACAGGGATCCCCCATTCCCTTTCCAAAAATTCATTTTGATTGCAAAACAGTTATGGAAGAGATCTGTCAAGTTTGTAGTACACATTATCCTCCCTTTATTTCCAAGATGTACGAGAGTCATTCAACTATCCCTAGATCAACACAAGTGGTATAAATGTTGTGTCTTTAAATGGAGCAGAGTCATCGATACCAGACCCACGTGATACGTGACAAGCGCAGTCTACAAACAGCAGCTTAAACTCCGCTATATCTCCAAATGTACAGAAATCTGCCGGTAACCTGTCTACTAATCTACAACAATCATATATAAAAAGTGCATTGGTGTGAACATGTACATAATGTTTGTGGTGAAAGTGCTCTGTAACAGGGGAAACACAGCATCCCCTATATATAGGTTAAGACACGGTGGAAATGTTTTACTGCTAAAACTCTATATAAAACAGTCCACTCCCAAACCAAAGCTCAATAAACAATGCGAGAACAGAAAACAGCTACACATACAAAAAAAAATATAAAAACATATAGATTACACAATGTAACACATCCAAAAACAACTTCACTTTCAGGATCATATGTGTTTTCTGATATTGAGAGATCGCAGTTTGCTGAAATGTTTCTCCTGCCACATTGCCTGGCCCGAAACTATTTCATCTATCACACCGGACTGGTCGGTGCTTCATAGGTCGAGGAAATGGGCAACGTTTGTTGGTATAAAGTGAAGGCCTTATTAAAGAGGTAGCGAGACGGGTAGTGCATTAGAAGTTCGAAGGATGTAGTGCTGAGAACAGAGCAGTTTTACGGTAATAATAACAAACAGAAGCGGACCACCTCCAGAAGTTTCCATTTAAGATACTGATGTATTAAGATAGACGTGTGACATTCACGTGGGCCCAAATTCATTCAAGCCGTTCTTGTAAAAAATATCCTCTCCAATACAGCTTCTCGGAGGCAGAACCGCTGAATTCACTGTCCCCCGACCTCTTCCTACATTTTCGACCTAGGTCAATGTATTCAGAAGCACGATCTTTGTTCAAGTTGTCTCGTAAAATGGTATTACGTGAGCAATTGCCACGGTCAACCCTGCCATTTCCACAAGCTGATAGCAGTGGCTAATAGTCATTTGAGAAATATACAATATTTACAGGTTGCGTTCAGCCACGAAAGTGTCCCATTCAGCCCATGGAGTTAATGTAGCAGGTTCAGAACCGGAACAAATTGATGAAGTCTTGTGGGGATAGAGAGGTCAGGCAACTCTCTGGATTGTTGGCTGTGCAGGGGTGCTCCGTGCCCTAGGGCGAGAATTCAAGGGTTAGGCTTTGGTAAGAGACCAGGGAGGGAAAAAATAAATAAAGCATAAGCAGTGTTGTGTTGGCAATAACTTTTATAGCCAGCAGGTGTCACTCTTGCTACTGAAAGAAAATTTCAATTGTGTTTATTTATACAAGGGGGTAACGTTCCATTATGCCACCATTAATACACTGTCCCAGAAGATATTACCAGTTATTAAGCTGCCTATGATGGAGCAAGGCTGCAACACTTCATTACATTCCAAAGATGATCATTTCAAATGTTGCATTTTGAGTGCAGTAACACGGTTTCAACAAAATAACAAATACCACAGTAAAATTCCCCATAGCATCCATTAGTTAGTCCTGACTGCCTGCCACATTGTATTGGAAGGACTATGAATGGGATCAGGAAGTGAGGACAGGTAAGAATTTCCGTCACTGCCCCTTTCAAACTCACATGTAAGCTCACAAGTACATAGGTAAAAGGGAAGCATAGGTTTGTAACCTAGAAGGCAGCAGAAACAGTACCTACAGTTACCAGAAATCTAATTTAAATGGCTCATATGCATAAAAAAATAAAGTGTGGGGTAATTTTGGATTATAAAGACATATTACTATCCTTGTTTTAAGATTGGGATCCGGTCACAATCCCGATAGTCAGGATGCTGGCGATTAGAATGCTGGTGTCAGAATCCCGACGTTGAGCACTGGGGTTAGGGGGGAGTGTTGGGCACTAAGGGGGGGGGGGAGGATTATGTTCAGGGTGCAGGGGGAGGTTAGGTTTAGGCACTAGGGAGGTAGGGTTAGGATACCGAACAACAGCTGTCGGAATCCCAACTCTGTCGGGATCCAGAGCACCGGCATCCCATACCAAACAAACAAAATCTTATGCCCATGGACACAGTATAGACCCACAGGTACAATTCGCTTCTCACCTTCCAGGACAAAATGTGACAATGTCGGCAGAACTGTAATGTATCTCCGTACTGTTCTCTTCTGGGGTAACAGCGAATCAGTTTGAAATACATTTTCTTCCAGTCCAGCTGCCCCTTATCGGACAGGATAAGCCTTTTGCGAATCTAAAAATTAGACAGCAAAATAAATAAACTATTTCATGTAGAAGTTATTTGACAACTGCAGCCTCTATTCACTTTGTAATTATATAGTTATTGTGCCCAGAAAAACCAAGACCAACATGGGCCAAGGGTCATTCTTTTAAAAGGTGGCCTTTCAGTTCAGATCGGAAACTGGCCCTGCCACTAGAGGGCAGGAATTGGAGGGTGAAGTATATAATAAAATATATATGTCAAAGCAGAAATAGACAAAGGACCCTATTCATTACGGATTGCAACTGCGATCGCGGCTTCGATTACACACGCAGTCTTACTTTACACACATCCGTAATGTTTAGCAAGACTGTGGGAGAAAAAAAAAAAAATTGATATTTAAAAAAAAAAAAAAAAAAAAGTCTGTTAGTAAATGTGTGATTTAGCCCCTGAACCATAATATATATTTTTTTTAATCGATTGAAATTGATCTTTTTTAAATTTACCCCTAAAATGTTTCCACATAGTAGATTTTCAGAAAACGCCTCTAATTTGGTGTGGGCCTGTTTTTGCACCTCAGCAGTTTGCAACCTCTCAAATCATCAGTTTTTGGAAGCCATCCCAGGATGAGCATTTATGGCGAACACAGCATGAACTTTTTAAGTTTTAAGACACTGCCTGATGGAGCACTAATGAGAACACAGTGTACAGAGGAGCCCTCACAATGGGCTGCAGAAAGAATACAGACCCTTTGTAAGAGCTAGAGGAATGCTGTGAAAAGCAGACAATGTTTTCTCGTGCACCCGGGGTGTACGGTTACCTGACGTTCTGTAAAGTGATAGTGACAGAGTTCTTTCCACAGCAGACGGTCTTCGCTGAGGACCTGCAAATCCGAGGACACTTGGCCCAAGCACACGATGTCCCTCCCATCTGCTAACCTCTGCATAATGTTCAGTTGCAGACACAAGGGCAGATCCGTTAAGGTTGTTCCCTTAACAGCGGGCTAAAGATAGAAGACACAACGCGTTGAGCTCAGGGGAATTCAGAGAGGTGCACACAATGAGACTGGAGACCATTTTTCAGATTTCCAGCATAATACAATTAAAGCACCACAATAAGAGCAGTGCAGGATTTGCTTTATGCTGGGTACACACTAAACAGATATCTGCAGATGACGGTTGTTTCTACACACTGTACAACCATCATCTGTGTTCTGTGTGTTGGAGGGGGCGGGTCCTGCTGGCCGGGGGCGTGTCGCACTCCCCTCTCCACGGCTGTTGCTGCAAGTACACACACAGCACAATGCTCCAATATATCTGCCAGTGTGTACCCAGCTTTATGTTGCTTTTAAAGTTGGGACAGACACACACAAGATATTGCTAACTATAAAACATTGATATATTAATAATATGTATCTTCTAACTATATAGAGTACAGGCAAAAAAATAATAATAAAGATCTAGCAACACACACACACACACACACACACACTTTGGATCTGACGGGGTTGCATCTTACCCTGGTGATCTGGATGTTGTTCAGCTGCTGCTGCCAGTCGACAATGGTCTCCATTCGGTAAACCCAGAAGTTAATGTTCCCCACCAGGACAGACTTTCCCACCCCTTGGACCAGTGTACACAGGGACGAATACAGGGTCTGCAGCAATTCCTTGATCAGACGAATGTTCTGCTGATCTTCAAGGACTGCGAGGACAGAAAGTAAAACAGACCCTGGGTTATAGCACTCGCTAACACGAACTGTACCTGTCTCGCATGCAGCCAAATGAGAGCACAGTCCACTAACGCGCTAGGAACAGGTGACATCAACGAGGTAGGAGGCACATTGCCTGATGGCTCGATGAGGTCACTAGCTACAAATGAGTGGGCAGGCAGCTGGAACAGTTTAAATATTACATGCAAGTTGCTTTATATATAGAGATGAAAGGGGAATTGCCCCAATATAAGAAGGGATATTCTGTCTTAAGAGAAACGGTATAGGAAGGTCACACCTTGGAGAGTGTTGCTGTAGGCCAGAGTTACACAATGTCCTACATGTCTCTTCACTTGTCCATTCACCCCCCCTTACAAAACGTGGACACTGAGCCAGAGCCGTATTATTCCTGGCAGCACAAGAACATCTAAATCGTTTAAGGTGACTGTTTATTTATAATCCAAGTTCAATTTTGTTTTAACCCAAATTTTGGGCCTTTGAATCCCCACGACCAAAAAACATCCTAAACACAAAACATTGGTGCAGAAAAATATCCACATCCAGGGGGTAACAGGGAGGGAAGACGGCAGATGATGTACCTTTCTGAACAACCTTTTCCAATATGTTCATGTAATTTTTCTGGGCGATGCCGCTTAGAGACGTGAGCTGGGACTTCGCGATCAGTTCCAGGAGCTGAGGAGAGAACATTGCAATTAAAGAATTTATTGGGAAATGCGGTAACCAGCAGCGAGCACAAATGCACCCTGTACTGCTGCAAATTATTTTATTATTTAATGCACACCGGCCCGGGAGAGCAGAGATAACAGCTGAGCGAGTGGACGCAATGTTGTGTCACATGGGAAATGGTTTCTTTATTGACCAACTGGCAGCTCCGTCCTCTGTGGTCACACCTGCGCCCATCACTCACCCTCCGGCCCGACACGGGACTTGTCCCAAACATCAGAGCATCGTGACTCAGAGGGTAATCACCTTCCATTCCACCGCACGAGCCAGCACAAGTGCACCCACCAGGGGGCCTCAAACAGAAGGAGGACACCAAGGTCAGCTGTGTATAATCACCAGCTCTCTCTCCTGCTACTCAGCACCTTAAGGTTGGGTCTGCCAATGGACTGCAAAGAGCCATAGTTCAGCATATGCGTTTCCTGATCTAACAAGCCCCAGAAGGAAAACGTAACAGCTTATGTATTTGAAATAGGCCACCCAGGATTATAAATGACAAACTTAGTCATGTTCCCTGCAGTGACTCCGCAATCACACAGGCAGTCACATTCCTGCAGGGATTCAAGTTACAGGTTGTCAGCGACCGGTTAATCTAGATCATGTGACTGGAGCTGCAGAACGCAGCCACCTGTTGTATAATCGATTGACAAGACTCTGAGCAATGCGCCGTTCAAAGTCTTAAGCCATGTAATATCATCTATTCATGTTTCTCTACACCGCGCCGGCATATTGCGGTGCGCTTTACAACGTAGCAAGATATAGATCACAAAACTAAATAGGTTCCGCACAGATGCCCCACTTAGATGTCCCCACTTTGCAAATGCAGTCTGTAGATTCAATACATGGGCTAAGGAATAAAAGTCTGGCGGATATTTCAATAGGGCGACTAATTGCACAAAATGGTTATAAGGTTATTTCATTAAATGCCCATATGACGGGATTGCAGTTTTTTATTTTTTGGGGGGGGGCTGGGGAAGGGATATGTACCCTTATTGCCGACGTGGCCCGAGAAACAGCACTTAAATGTGCAAAATAAAAAGATAAAATATGTAACTCAAAAAACGTTTGAGTGAAAAAAAAAAAAAAAAACACTTTGAAACGGACGGAACTTGAGAGTCTGTATTATACATTTCTCATCACAATACACGCATGATCTGCCAGTTACTATTTTACATAAACATGTAAGTAATTATATTTCAATGGAAAAAAATAAAAAATAAATAAAATAAAAATCTGACACCTTGCTACAACAAAACAGTTATGTGCAGAATACGTCCAGGGTTTGATTAGATTTTGGAATAGCCGGTGATTTATTCAAGCAAGTGAACTTGGGGAAATGTTGATGGATTCCTGTTGGCGTACAGATTAATGATGTGGATCATGTACAAGTTCTCATGGCCAGGAGTGTATTGATCAGCTCAGCTACATTGCATCACCTGCCATTAGTCTGGCAAGCCAAGTGCTCCAGGAGGTTTGCAAACATTCACAGACACCAGATGTTTTCCCCAAGTGCCATGGATGGAGGAGAGGGGGATCCAGCATCCTCACTTACTATGCCTTATAGCTGAAATAAAGGGCCTGATTCAGCGCAGCATGCAATGCAGATTTTCACGTAGTTGAGCGATTTATTTCTACTGCGCGAAACTTTAAAAACTCAAGAGGCGCATGCATTACGCCGAACGTAGGCACAAGAGGGCTGTTGCGATCGGATTGTTATCAAGTGAAACCTAATAGAAATATTGGGGTATCCACAGCCCACTATCTCTCCTTACGGGACTACGACTGGGCTCAAACGTTGCAATGCCACCACAGTCAAGTCATTCCCAGCAGTCAGCCGATGGTCCCCCGAAGACAAGAGGGCATCCTGGGAAACAGCTCGGAGGGGCCTTTTTGGGGACCCTGACAATCCTGCAGGCAGATGACTGATCTCTGTATGTTGGGTCGGTCACATGCTGGCCTTACTCATAGGTCCCCATGTGATGACCCCATGTCCAATTTGCAATCTACAAGTAAGCCACATGGAAACAGGGAGAGCAGACCCTGCACGGCCAGTGTAACTCATTTGCGTCCAAAGGCCTCGCAGGCCGTTTTTGAGAGCGGCCTCATTTGCATCCAGTGTAGACAGCATATTAAATAGCTGGGTTTTGTTTTTTTAAAGGTGAATATTCTTTTATTCTGCATTCTTCATGGTCTGCAGGCACATTGACTTTCTTCCCACTAATAGCAGATAAATTCCTTTCATGGAACAAAAGTTCTGTATATAAAAGCAAGACGGACAAGAAGGCTTAGTCCTCCTTATTCCAGGTTATTGCAATATAAAGTGGCCCATGTGAGGATGACATCACCACGGCTGATTCACCTTGGATTGCACTCATGTGCCACGTGGAGCAGAGAGGATCCTTCCCTCCACTCTGAGTCACTTAGGCTTCATAGACTCTATAACATGTCCATAATAATGTACCAGAGTTAGCGTAACCCGGCGTTTATATGTCACATACACTGGATGAGCCAGCCACACGGCAGCATTGCACTCCAGCGCTCCATCCTCAGTGGTACATGTGCACTTTGGCGGTATCCAGAAAGTCGATAGGTTCTGAATCTTGTCTTGACATGGACGTTAGGTCGACATGTAAAGTGTCAACATTTACAAGTGTCTATGGCCCTCATTCAGAGCCGTACGCTCTGAGCAGAGCGCACGCTCTGAATGAGGGCCGCCCTCCATAAAAATGGAGCGTCCTCCTGGACGCTCGTATAGCTGTAGGTCACCACCCACAGCCTATACGAGCGTGCAGTTTTAATGGCCGCGATGGTCGTGACCATCGCGACCATCGAAACTGCGAGCCAGAGCCTGCGGTTGAGGTTTTCAACCGCAAGCCCCGGAGTGATTTTGGCTCTATCAGAGCCAAAATCACTCCCACTGACATCACTAGTGATGTCAGTGGGCCGGCTTCTGACGGGAGGCGTTCCCGTGGGAACGCCCCCATCAGGGAGGCACGCCCCCGGCACGCCCACCAAAGGGGGCGTGCTGTCAATCAACATCGACAGCACGCCCCCTTTGATCAGACACAACGAGCGAAGGACTTTCCTTCGCTCATCGCGTCTGGCGCATGCGCACGACGGAGCTCCCTCCATCGTGCGCATGCTCAGTGCAGACCATCGACCCACTTGCGAGCGGACAGCCGCTTGCGAGTGGGTCTGAATCAGGGCCTATGTTCCTAATGTTGACATTTAAATGGTCAACACCAGAATGTTTTATTTTTAGGTTTAGGGTCAGGTTAAAATATGCAAAAAGTCGACATTTTGATCATGTCGACATTTGTAAATTTCATTGTTTTCTCGAAAGCCAAAGACCATGTTGACATTCAGAACAAGCGCTACTCAGGAATGCTTTCTTCCAGTATAGATGCTTCCTTCTGATTTGCAGACAGTACTGTGCACCAACAGTTCGCAGCACAGGTTGCAAAGTACAATAAAAAAAAAAAAAAAAAAAGTTTCCTTCCCAGCCAATAAAAGTAATAATTTATAAACCACAGAAAAGCTTACGATCCCACTGTGCGATTTAAATTATTGGTACATCTAGGAGGTAATTTACTAGTAAAGTGTACATGTGCACTAACCGGGCAACTTGTAAATAATCCTCATGTACTCCATCTGATGTTCGTATTATTAGGACGTTGGAAGACAGATTTCCCCCCCCTTCCCTCCCGGGCTGAACATTCTTTAGGGGGAAGATCATCTTGGTTAGCACAAGTTCCTTACAGATTTCTCAAGAGGACTTTGCTCTCAAGGGATGCGTTCAGCAAGGCTGCGAATAGAGGACAGCGCAAGAGAAGAAACGCGGCCTGGAGTATCCCATCAGGATATAGTTAATGGGACACATCGCTGCCATGCAGCGCGGATTACAGCTCATGTTAGCAGGGCTGCCAGCAATGTACGGTATTCTTGGTTTGAAATGAATACAAAAAGCGTCTGGTTGTCCTGTGTGATTACACAGATGCTGCCAGGATGGCAAAACGGCAGCTGCAAATTACATTTTATTCTGGCTTGCCAACCAAGACCAAGGTAAATATTATGGAGAAAAGTGCCAGAGCAAGAGAGCTTTCGTTCCTGTCCTGTGATCAGGACTCACTGGCAACCGCTGCTAGAACAGGCATTAGGAGGCCTATTTATTAAAGGTATTTTTGTGGTTAATCCTCATAACAGCCATTTTCTCAGGATTGCTACAATATAATATATAAGCAATGGGGCAAACTACCCATCAATGTACTGCAGCTCCCTCTATTTTAGTTGCAAAAGTAGTACCCAGTGCTTGATATGGGTACTGCAAAAATTGGCTATATGCCAAGCTCTAAAAAAAAAAAAAAAAAAAAAAAAATAGATTTTCAGACCTTGTGCCCGACGGACGACGGATTTATAGGCTGGCTGGTACCCCTTCACCAGATAGCAGCACATGCACAGAAGGCAATATGGCTCCAAACCCATTCCATGTAAGCTATCAATGTACGATTTACTCTTTGCCAGGATGGGTCTTATAGGAGCTACTGTCCCGGTAAGAGAAATTTGCAGCAATATGCATCATTAAGGAAAAAAATTACAGTTACAGGGGGAATTTTATTATGGTTGATAAATCTGCCCCTGGGTATTTTAAAGTGTCCATTATACTGTAATCAATGACAACACCGCAGGGCAGAATTCCTGATATGAAACTTGGGGTCTAAAGGATGACCTAAAAAAACAAACAAACAAAAAAAAAAACACAGTAACATACAACTCCACCTAATGCTCAACTGACCCCTATCGCGCCCCTAGATAATATCCTGGTGGTTTAGAACACAAAAATAAATAAAATCAGGCTATAGCCAAATATTATAGTGCAGGAAACATAACGACATACCAAAGTACTTGCTGTAAATAAAATAAATAAAAAGAAAGCAACAAAACAAAGCCTATCCGCCTTTCCTGACCTATAAATTGTATTAGATAGATACTCACTCTTGCAACGTAGTTGAATCTCCGAGAGTCCAAGATGGCAGTGGAAAAATCCAAGCGGTTGAAGGCCTCACCAAGGGTGCAATAGCCATGGCGCTGGGGGTGTAAAGAGGGTTAGGATTACTTTTATGAACAGAATGTACAGTTAAAAGGGGGAACTCCTCCTATAAAGAAATCCAGGAAGACTTGCTCATTGCCATTGGCCTAGGTGGGTAGGTCAACAAATCTGCTGGATAGATATAAATGGTATCTAATGCACATAACTATCTTACAGTATCTGTTAGTGTATCCAATAGCAATAAAAATACACAAATCTACCTGAATGTTAGGATTCTCTAAAGGTGGGGGATCTCCTTAAATAGTTTTTCTTTGGTACGCAGGAGCAGACACATTCTAGGGCTTATTCATTAGCACTGGTCCATAGCAACCAATCAGCTTTTATCTTTACAGTGCATGTAGACACAAACCAAAAGCTTGATTTGTTGTTAGGCATAAGAGCCCATCTGCAATATTTGCAGAACTCGTTAGTAAAAAGCTCAATGTCAGAGTTGCACTACACAGTAGATTCACAGAACAGCCATCTTGGTCTGAGCTCTCATTAGCAAAAGAAATCTTATGTGGGATCTTTGCACCTTGGCACCTCTTACTCTTAGGAACACTGCTACAATGGTATAGTAGATCTGTGACGTGTGGTGAGGTAAATGGCTGGGGAGGCGCTGGCTAGTATCAGAGCCAGATTTACACATACATATAAAAACCAGAGGGTACATGTGGGCATTATACAAATGTGCAGCAGGATATAGTGCTGGAAATTTGGTGTGTTATGATCAGGGATATGCAGAAAAGGTAGACAGGGGAGGCAGTGCCTCACCTGCCATACACATTTTACTCCAGCATTTGGACTATAAAATTTATTAGAATAATACAAAGAAGATTTATAATATTTTCTTTACATTTTTCTTATAGTCAAAATTGTGGAGTATACCCAAGTATGACAGGAGAGGCTCTGCCTCACCTGACCGCACATCACTGGTAGATCTACTGGTTAGCAGGACTGCTTACAAAAATGTAACCTTGTACAAAAGGTTCTCACCTCTTTGGTGCTTCCCTTGTGCACATAGATCCACTTTTCCTGGTGACAGTCTGTAAAGACAAGAATTGTTAGAGGCAATAGTTTCACACGGACAGAAACATTTCCAACACGTTTGTCTTTTACCAGCTCACGGTCACCAATGAAATTATAACTAATATGCAAATATTATAACCGGACAGCACAGATTACAGCACTAGGATACCTTTCATAGTCTCACACGGACTCGGCAGCCTCCACTGTATTTAAGGATCTCCATTCCCTTACCATGTCATAAAAACCCATTACACAGATTGTAAGATACACCGGGGTGGGGGTGGCTATGCCAGTCACATTAGCCCAGTAAAGCAGACGCCAAGGAACAGTGGATGGTTTTATGTAATTTACTAATGAGAACTGTATACAAGCTTGCCAAGTGTGACATGAACGCATTAGGAGCAGGGGGGGGGGGTAGATGTAGGAAGCAGTAAAAAGTGTGGAGAAGTGTGCCAGTGGAGAAGTTGCCCGTGGCAACCTACCAATCATTTTATAGAATGTATTTGACAAATGCAACCACAAAGCGGATTGGTTGCCATGGGCAACTTCTCCACTCTTTTCACTGCTTCATACATCTACCCCAGGGTTACATTTCTGGCTATAGATTGCGGATTTCTGCTCAGTGGCATACTGCAGCACAGAAGATTTACCTGGGCACAAGGCAAGTATAGTATGTACGGCCGTCATATTATAAATGAGACGTTCTTACCATGGCAAGATAAGGAGGGAATAGCTCTTCCCCTCCAGGCTCTGTAGAATGTGAAGTCTTAAAAACAGAGTTTGCGATAAAAAAATAAAAATAAAAAATAAATCCCAATATGCAGTGTTGCACTAAACAGCAGGCTGATAGCTGTTATACAGTTCTATGTCGGGCTGAGCTACCAATAGATCAAAACCACAATATTCCCAGTTTGGCTATAACGGGTTCAATCCAATTACTTGCGAAGGTTGCAATGTGCCATTGCTACGGTATTTAAACGCCGGCAACGGCAGCGCATCTCGCACCCTTCGCTGCCTGACCAGAGCCTAGACTCGCATAATTTTGCTCTCAGCCCTATGCGAAACCAGGCTGCTGTAAGGTGCGGCCATTGCCGCGACAACTCGCACCCACGGGATCAGTGCGTGCAATTGGATTGACCCCAAAAAGAGATGGGTGGAGTTTTTGTATTAATAAAATAAATTATATTATATAAATATATATCACTTACATTGTGTCTTTGCATTGTTGTTTAGAAAGTCCTTCTTTCTCTTCTTTGCAGCGATATCGTAATTCAAATTATTGAAGAGATTCTCCTTATTGTTCTCCACGATGCAGTAGCTGTAAGTGGTACAGGATAAGAAATACAACATGAAACTGAAAGTACACGCAATATGTAGGGGTATGATAGGAATTACCACCGGCCGCATCCAGACAACGCCAAATCCCGACAGCGGCAGCCCGGCAAGGGTGAAGATCCCGATTGTCCCTAAGGTAAGTATTGCTAACCTAATCCCCCCCACAGTGCCTAACCCAACCCCCCCCCCCTCCCCCGGGGGTGCCTAACCCTAACCTCCCCCCGGGGGTGCCTAACCCTAACCCCCCCCATCCTCTAGCCTAACCCTAAACTTCCGGGGGGGGGTGCCTAACCCTGCGTTCCCCCGGGAACCCTAAACATAACCCTTCCATCACCCCCCCCCCCGCCTGCGGCTCTCGGCGCCCGGCTTACCTTCGTTCGGTATGCCGGGCGTTGGTCTTCCGGCGTATGGTTAACGTCAGGCGCCTAGTTTAACGCCTGTCATTAGTACCACGCCGGGATTAGAGAGTCTGGAAGCCGGCGGCCAGCTTTTAGACAGTCGGCTTCCAGACTACATCCCACATGTAGGGATTTCACTTGATTTTCAGGGAGATACCCCAGAATCCGCTAGAACAGCGCCTCTCAGTGGCAGTTACCATTAAGAAACAGAACATTTCAATGCAGCATCTCAAATACATTTAGCAAACAACAACAAAAAATACACTTTGTTTTTAATATTTTGTGCATTTAAAACATATTTTGAGATGAATTTGGCGATATAAAAGTATAGTTCTATATTTTAGCAGCTAGTTGTATGAAAATACAATTGAACGACCCCTCCATGGTTAGGAGACCTCCCTGCAGAATGGTGGCAATGGTGTATTTTTGTGTGTTGGTGTTTTGCTTCACTAGCGCGGAATGACTTCTAGCAAGGGCAACAATTAATGTGTAGCTGCACTGAGGCAAGTCACAACATGTCAGATCATTATACACCATATATACACAGGAACACCGGCTTTCTGTATCAGTAACATCTTGGAAACGTTCCCAACTTCTGAAACAATCTGCTGCCCCTAAGTAGGAGATTTGTAGGACCATTAATAAGGCAGGTGCTGAGGTTTAAAGGAGTATCTATGTTAGGAATGCCAACTATGGGACAATGGTCATTTAATAGGTGTGTATGTGGGATAGGGAATAGGGACAGTTTTCCAAACCTTGATAAAACAAAGTGGTAAACATGAATTTGACAAAATGGTTTAAAAGTTACTTAAACCTTTAACAATTACGCCCCTCAAGATCCTAGCTTGAGTCGCGTCCCAGGATTGGCTCATTTGTACACTGGGACACTGTTTTGGGGGTTCTATTTACTAACCGCCGGTGATAACTAAGGTTTCCTACCACCGCAGCGATCGTAAATCTTGTCTCGTGCCAATGTACCAATAAAATATGGCCGGGGACAGTGGCATAAAAGCTCATCGGCGATGCTGGCTGTCAGCGATAAGGGTGCTGTCACCACTTCGCCAGTCTCTCCGCCTGCATGTCCCACATGTGCATGGATTGGAGAGCCCGTATCGGCCCCTATATATTTTATACAAGATTCTTATATACGGTTTGCTATAGGATTTGTTAGAGTTTCCTCTTTGACGGGCAGAGATCATCCTACAACTATTTGTAAATGAATTTAAAAAAAGAAAAAAAAAAAAGAAGATTCTCTAAATTTTACATTTTGTACTTAGTAATTTGGGCCGCATCTGTCATGGTATATGGCAAGTACAGCAAGCAGAAGGTTTGTAAACATCCTATAAGGTCACCATGAGCCAAGAGCCTCTTTTTACAGGTGTTTTTTTTTTTTTTTAATGGTCAGTGCACCTATTGCATTTATGCAGCAAAATAGGGTACACGAGGACAGGCAGGAGGTGACACGGGTAGCATTAGGACAACCCGTAGCCAATCAGAGCATTACATAAATATTTCAACATGGCCCAGGGGCGTATTAAGAGAGGAGGGGACCAGCTGTACAGGCTCAGTCCGAGGCCCCCTCCTCCCTACCCGGAGGCCAGCAGCGCACTGAGTGCAGCAGTAGACCTTGGGTACTAGTCTGTGCGCAGGTCACTGGAGAAATGGCATGACAGCCAGTTTCCCTGTGATTTTTCTAGTGCGCATGCGCAAAACGCGGGTGATTTGTGCAGCGAGGCTACCGCTGATGCGGGACTTCAGACAGGTAAGCACTAAAAATGTAGGTGCAGGGTGTGGGCCCCCTCTGGACCCAGAGGCCTGTGTGCACCGCACACCCATTATAGATAGGCCCCTGACACAGCCAACTCCTGTGTATACTAGTTTAGAAGTGGGAGAGGGTTAGGCCTACACGAAGCCAATCCAGTCACCAAAATATTCACAGCAGCACAGAGTAGTGATTTAAGTCTCCCGTCACACTGGTGATATAAGAATGTGTAATCTAGAGATGTGCGGTTCGATTCTCCAGAAATCCGAATACACCCAAACTTCGTGAATCCGGGTAAATCTGAGTCGCGGTTCTGATCTTTTCGTGGTTTGGATTTTAAATCCGAAATTCGGGGTTTGGATTGCATAAATTACATGATTTTAGCGTTTTTTTCAAAACTTCATCTAACTTTTTTTTTTTTTTTTTAAATCCACATCCAAAACCAAAACCCTTGAGGGTGGTTTTGCCAAACCAAAACACGAAGATGAATCCAGATCCAAAACCAAAAACACAGGGGTCAGCGCATATCTCTAGTGTAAACATAAATGCGTATTACAGCCGACGCGTACCAGCCGCCTACAGACAACAAAAGCAGCTATTTTGTGGCTTGAACAAATACTCAATAGAATGCTGCCTGTACATTCACCAGGTACTAGTGACATCACTGAGTTATGGGCATGAGATCAACCGTCAGCAAAACAAAGCTGGCAGTCAGTAAAAAACAAAAAACAAAGAAAACCTTTAGTCAGATGTTTGCCGAACAATAGAAAATAAATAAATAATAAAAAAATTATATATATATATATATAATAAAAAGAACATTGGCCATCTGTATATCTTAAAATGGTTAGAAAAGATATTTTCTTGCAGTGCCGCCCCTGGATACTTTCTGTTTTAGGCCTATGGAACCGACATGCTCACAATTGGTTAAGGCCACAAAACACGCAGCTGCCTAAATTATGTGAAGGGGACATGGAAATGTTAATGGTGCCAGGTTTTTGCTTTGCTCAAGAGCTGGAATAAGGCGTCAGGAGTATTTGTGCCACGTTCGGAAAGAGCCAACATCTGAAAGCCTGCCCCCGTGGGTGAATGGTTCCTCTGTTATGCAAAATGTTGCCCAACAATAGCTTAGTAATCCAGCAAATGAACAGTAATATGGCAGCGGCAGATGTACATGTGAGAGATACACGTCTGCCACACAGAGTGCACCTTCCGTAGCATGTACAGGCTGGCCCATGAACTCAGCGGTGCGGTCAGGCTGCTGTCCCTGGTGTTGAAATGGTTTAACCCTCCACTAGAAACAGGCCCATATAGCTCCAGGAGGCAGGGGCACACTATCACACCGCAGGGGGGGGGGGCACCTTCTGTTACGGTTTGATAAACAGAATGTGCGTCAGCATCAGTCTCCATAGGTTATATCTATTGTTCTAAGGGCCCCCACAGCAGTGCACAATGGATAAACAAATTATAATATATGTGGCCATTAAATAAATGTAATGATAACACTGAGGTGAAAAAAAAAACAGAAACAAAAAATAAAACCAATACAACCAGTAAATAATTTAATACGCATTTTCCAGGGGTGGATTATCTGAGCCAACTAATAAATACAGAAGTGAATGGAAATTTATGGACACTAATGCACACGCACTGTTATGTTACCTATAGCAACCAGTTCACTCTCATGGTCATTGGTAGAATGGAATAATAGGATGCCTATGCCCCACTCTTCACAAATGTTCCTCATTCATTTGCTGTAATCTAAAGGTCTCAAATGTTATTATAGAATTTAAGATTTCAGAGTAAAATCATCCCCTACCATAGACGTCTCAGGGTTACATGGCCTTAGGGGATCTGCATGAATGTGGCATCATGTGTGCACCTGATCCAGCACAGGCATGCAAGACAGTGGGCCTAGGGTGTCCCTTCCAGAGTAGGGGACCAGGAGCACAAGCCCCTTAAATCAGCTCTGCCAACTTGTAGAGGGTTTTCGCAGCTGCTGGACAGTGCCACCTGTAGACCGGCACCCAAGCAAGGAAAGGGGTGAGGTGGGGATTTGGAATCACTCCATTCCTGGACAGCGCCACCTGTAGACCAGAGCCTAAGTGGGGGAGGTAGAATCATCGAGTCCAGACAGCGCGACCTGTAGGCTGGCACCCAGGGGAAAGATAGCACCACCACTGCTGGACAGCGCCACTTGTAGACTGGCACCCAGGGAAAAAATAGCATCACCACTGCTGGACAGCGCCACCTGTAGACTGGCACCCAGGGGCAAGCAACATTAACCTGTACACCCTGTATAACAATTTAAGCAGTTGACAGTAATAGAGGGGGATGAGGCTAAATAATTATAGAGATCATTTGTTTCTGGTAAGGTTATAACGATAATGCTTTAACACAGTTTCTCAAACTCTGTCCTCAGGACCCCCAAACAGTGCATGTTTTCCAGGTCTCCTCACAGAATTACAGGTGCAATTATCATCTCAGTCTGTGGATCTTTTAAAATGTGTCAGTGAGTAATGAGTACACCTGTGCAGCTGCTGGGTGACCTGTGTGGGGACAGAGTCTGAGAACCTCTGCTTTAGCAATATCCAGACAATGAAAATAATAACAGGCTTTTCAGAATTATTATTATCTGTGCAGTTTGTCCCACAGGAGCAGCTGACGGTCTGTTTCAGGAACTTCATGGAAAAGAAGAGTACAAAAAAAATATTCAGCCCTATATATGGCACTGCAACCATGTGCTCATCTTTATAACACTGGCGTATAGCTGGTTCATGTGGGCTAATATAATCCATATCAGACAAAGGCATAAACCTTTCAGAGATCTGTAAGCAGTCATGGGGACCCCTATGTCCAGTTTTAGGACAGGACAGAGGCACAATATGCCTGGATTAAGTGTTAAAAACAGTTTTATTAAAATTGCAGTAAAAAAGGTTACTATATTTGTAGATTTATTGTGTTGGGGTCTGCAGTTGGGGGCTCCAACTTGACAATGAAAGCTTGTTCCGTACGCCAGGGCACATTATCAATGTAAACATTAATTACAATAAATCACCTCTTGTATTATAAATGTCCTGGGGCCATTTTCAGCAATTCTTTGACACATTATGCTTTTCCAAACACCATCAAGAGATCCATCACTAATACAATGGGGGGGGGAGCCACAAAGGAAACTTTATTCTATAAATAGAATACTTTGTTCAGCCAGAAAGACACGAATCTCAGGAGAACGAGGACTAAACACTTTCCCTCCAGCTCTTTGTTCTAGTCTCAAGTGAAACAAATAACTTATAGCTAGGAAAAGACAGATAACAGTTGGTATTGGTAACACCATTAGTGTGCACCTCTCGTATTAGTACAATACAGACTATATTATCTATTCCTATTTAACGTATGAAGCTGCAAAATATTTCTGTGATGCTGCACAATTGAGAAATGGAAACAAACATATAATTACTAATAGATTTATGTTGGATGGGGGGGGGGGGGGGTGACATTATACATAGCCAGTATACAGTACATGCAGTGCAATATCCTGTAAATTACCTGTGCCACACAGTATATACAGTGCAAGATACATAAGCACATAGTATATACAGTGCAATATGTATAGACTCACAATATATATAGACACAGTATATACAGTACACATTATAAGCACACAGTATATACAGTGCAAAATGTATAGCACGATATGTATAGACACAGTATATACAGTACAATGCAGTATACAACATAAGCACACAGTATATACAGTGCAATCAGTAGCGGCTCCAAGCACAGGCAAGCTGGTCAGACGCCCGAAGAGCTACTGTTTCCGAAGGGTGCAGGAAATGCCCACCACCCACTCGGTGGTATAGGACATATTTAAGCACAGGGGGGAGGGAGCGGAGGAAAGAAGGGGCGGCAACACAGGATGGCGCTGGGCGCAGCGCTGCCTAACGCCGGCCCTGAGTGCAATATATATATATATATATATATATATATATATATATATATATATATATACACACACACACACTATGTATAGACACAGCATATACAGTGCATTATACATAGCCACACAGTATATACAGTACACTATACATAGATAGCCACACAGTATGTACAGTACAATGCACTATACATAGACAGCCACACGGTATGATACATTGCAGTAGGCATAACCAATACAGTGTAATATGCATAGCCACGCAGTACAATAGCAGCTGCCAGGAATTTGGGGCAATGCCATCCAGCCCGTGATCTTCTGCAAGCCCTGACATATTCCAGGACCTCAGCCAGAGACGAGTGTAGTAGCACCCCCTACAGGCAGGTTAGGGTTATTACAGATCACATGCTTTCCTAACAGCAACAACAACAAGCTGCTCACATCACAGTGTCACACAGGCCGAGGGAAACTGGATCTCCAGAAGGCTCCATGGCTCTGTTTACATCGTCTTATTAGAAAGCTTCACACAGGAAGCAGCCTAGGATAGCAGAGATGCTGCATCACAGCCTGTGCTAGTATCTGTGCATCACCCCCCAGGCACTCAGGGGAGCCACAAATTCCACCATGCACTGCAATCTGGCACTTGTAGTTCCACAACTGCTGGGGTGCCATAGATAAAACCTGCCTCTCACGTTTCAAAATGCATTTAATCCAAAATAATGTTACACTTCCATGTATTACTGTAACTAGGCAGCGCAATGATACAGGATGCCCCAACTGCTGCAGTGCCACATCAGGTCAGACACTGCGGACAATCCCCGGGGTTACAGAACAAAGCTGCCACTAAAACAGATTATTGTCTGTTTAGATTGTAAATTCATCGGGATCTCAATGCTTGCATGGTAGAATGCACTTACAAATGTACTGTTTTGTGGAGCTAAGTGTCTTCTGGCATTCATAGTGTATACATATATAATCTGATGTTATTTGTATATTGCTCCTTATTCTCAGCCTCTACCAGATGGGGGATAAGGAGGCAGCAACAGGTTTGATGATTAGCATTGTGCATTATACAGAAGTCACTGATATCACTATTATTATTATCACTGGGGGCAGAACTCACCTTTTGATGTCACTGACAAAGTTACTGTGTTCTTTAAGGAATCTCTTCCAGCCGTCCTGAGTCTTCACCCAGTTCTGCCCGGGGGATCTCCAGTCCTGTCCTAGGAAAGGCATGATCTCTGAGCTATTGTCCTGCTCGCTGCGCTGTTGTCAGTCCTGGCAATGTTGTTTCTCTGCTGCTCTCAGCCTGTGCTCTGCTATTTATATCCCAGGCTTTGTTGCCGGAAGTCCCCGGGCCGGCCCCTGTCTGCTGCTGACATGTGGCTGCTGCTGTGTTTACACCGAGGCTTTGTTATTGCAAAACTGGAAACTCAATAGCAATAGCAACAGCTGCAGCAGCTCTGTCACATTGTAGCCTTGTACCCTCCCCTCCTCCCGTTCTCCTTCATTCACTGACACATTGTATCATTGCCTCCCCTCCCCTGCCACACTGTATCATAGTAACCCCCTCCCCTGCCACACTGTATCATAGTATCCCCCCTTCCACACTGTCTTATTGTACCCCCTAACCCTGCCACACTGTATCATAGTACCCCCCTCCCCTGCCACACTGTATCATAGTATCCCCTTACCCTGCCATACTGTATTATTGTACCCCCTAACCCTGCCACACTGTATCATAGTATCCCATTACCCTGCCACACTGTATTATTGTACCCCCTTACCCTGCCACACTGTATCATGGTATCCCATTACCCTGCCATACTGTATTATTGTACCCCCTAACCCTGCCACACTGTATTACTGTACTCCCTAACCCTGCCACACTGTATCATAGTATCCCCTTACCCTGCCACATTGTATCATTGTACCCCCTTACCCTGCCACACTGTATCATTGTATACCCCTCCCCACCGACACTGTATCATTGTATCCCCTTACCTGCCACACTGTATCATTGTACGCCCTTACCCTGCCATATTGTATTATTGTATACCCTTAACCTGCCACACTGTATCATTGTACCCCCCCTCCCCTGCCACACTGTATTATTGTATACCCCTGTCCACCGACACTGTATCATAGTATCCCCTTACCCTGCCACATTGTATTATTGTACCCCCTTACCCTGCCACACTGTATCATTGTACCCCCCTCCCCTGCCACACTGTATCACTGTACCCCCTTACCCTGCCACACTGTATCATTGTACCCCCTCCCCTGCCACACTGTATCATTGTACCCCCTTACCTGCCACTCTGTATCATTGTACCCCCTTACCCTGCCACACTGTATCATTGTACCCCCTTACCCTGCCACACTGTATCATTGTACCCCCTTACCTGCCACACTGTATCATAGTATCCCATTACCCTGCCACACTGTATTATTGTACCCCCTTACCCTGCCACACTGTATCATGGTATCCCATTACCCTGCCACACTGTACTATTGTACCCCCTAACCCTGCCACACTGTATTATTGTACCCCCTAACCCTGCCACACTGTATCATAGTATCCCCCCCTCCCCTGCCACACTGTATTATTGTACCCCCTAACCCTGCTGCACTGTATCATAGTACCCCCCTCCCCTGCCACACTGTATCATAGTATCCTCTTACCCTGCCACATTGTATTATTGTACCCCCTTACCCTGCCACACTGTATTATTGTACCCCCTAACCCTGCCACACTGTATCATAGTATCCCATTACCCTGCCACACTGTATTATTGTACCCCCTTACCCTGCCACACTGTATCATGGTATCCCATTACCCTGCCACACTGTACTATTGTACCCCCTAACCCTGCCACACTGTATTATTGTACCCCCTAACCCTGCCACACTGTATCATAGTATCCCCCCCTCCCCTGCCACACTGTATTATTGTACCCCCTAACCCTGCCACAATGTATCATAGTACCCCCCTCCCCTGCCACACTGTATCATAGTATCCTCTTACCCTGCCACATTGTATTATTGTACCCCCTTACCCTGCCACACTGTATTATTGTACCCCCTAACCCTGCCACACTGTATCATAGTATCCCATTACCCTGCCACAATGTATTATTGTACCCCCTTACCCTGCCACACTGTATCATGGTATCCCATTACCCTGCCACACTGTACTATTGTACCCCCTAACCCTGCCACACTGTATTATTGCACCCCCTAACCCTGCCACACTGTATCATAGTATCCCCCCCCTGCCACACTGTATTATTGTACCCCCTAACCCTGCCACACTGTATCATAGTACCCCCCTCCCCTGCCACACTGTATCATAGTATCCTCTTACCCTGCCACATTGTATTATTGTACCCCCTAACCTTGCCACACTGTATCATAGTATCCCATTACCCTGCCACACTGTATTATTGTACCCCCTTACTCTGCCACACTGTATCATGGTATCCCATTACCCTGCCACACTGTATTATTGTACCCCCTAACCCTGCCACACTGTATTATTGTACCCCCTAACCCTGCCACACTGTATCATGGTATCCTCTTACCCTGCCACACTGTATCATTGTACCCCCTAACCCTACCACACTGTATCATTGTACCCCATTACCCTGCCACATTGTATCATTGTACCCCCTTACCCTGCCACACTGTATCATAGTAACCCATTACCCTGCCACACTGTATCATGGTATCCTCTTACCCTGCCACACTGAATCATTGTACCCCCTTACCCTGCCACACTGTATCATTGTATACCCGTCCCCACCGACACTGTATCGTTGTATCCCCTTACCCTGCCACACTGTATTATTGTACCCCCTTACCCTGCCACACTGTATCATGGTATCCCATTACCCTGCCACACTGTATTATTGTACCCCCTTACCCTGCCACACTGTATCATGGTATCCCATTACCCTGCCACACTGTATTATTGTACCCCCTAACCCTGCCACACTGTATTATTGTACCCCCTAACCCTGCCACACTGTATCATAGTATCCCCTTACCCTGCCACACTGTATCATTGTACCCCCTTACCCTGCCACACTGTATCATTGTATACCCCTCCCCACCGAAACTGTATCATTGTATCCCCTTACCTGCCACACTGTATAATTGTACCCCCTTACCCTGCCACACTGTATAATTGTACCCCCTTACCCTGCCATATTGTATTATTGTACCCCCTTACCCTGCAACAATGTATCATTGTACCCCGCCTCCCCTGCCACACTGTATTATTGTATACCCCTGCCCACCAACACTGTATCATAGTATCCCCTTACCCTGCCACATTGTATTATTGTACCCCCTTACCCTGCCACACTATCATTGTACCCCCCCTCCCCTGCCACACTGTATCATTGTACACCCTTACCCTGCCACACTGTATCATTGTACCCCCACCCCTGCCACACTGTATCATTGTACCCCCTTACCTGCCACACTGTATCATTGTACCCCCTTACCCTGCCACACTGTATCATTGTACCCCCTTACCCTGCCACACTGTATCATTGTACACCCTTACCTGCCACATTGTATTATTGTTCCCCCTTACCCTGCCACACTGTATCATTGTACCCCCTTACCCTGCCACATTGTATTATTGTACCACCTTACCCTGCCACACTGTATCATTGTACCCCCCCTCCCCTGCCACACTGTATCATTGTACCCCCTTACCCTGCCACACTGTATTATTGTACCCCCTCCCCTGCCACACTGTACCATTGTACCCCCTTACCCTGCCACACTGTATTATTGTACCCCATTACCCTACCACACTGTATCATTGTACCTCCTCCCCTGCCACACTGTATTATTGTACCCCCTTACCCTGCCACACTGTATCATTGTATACCCCTCCCCACCGACACTGTATCATTGTACCCCCTTACCCTGCCACACTGTATCATTGTACCTCCTTACACTGCCACACTGTATCATTGTACCCCCTTACCCTGCCACATTGTATTATTGTACCCCCTTACCCTGGCACAGTGTATCATAGTATCCTCTTACCCTGCCACACTGTATCATTGTACCCCCCCTCCCCTGCCTCACTGTATTATTATATACCCCTCCCCACCGACACTGTATCATAGTATCCCTTTACCCTGCCACATTGTATTATTGTACCCCCTAACCCTGCCACACTGTATCATAGTATTCCATTACCGTGCCACACTGTTTTATTGTACCCCCTTACCCTGCCACACTGTATTATTGTACCCCCTAACCCTGCCAAACTGTATCATAGTATCCCATCACCCTGCCACACTGTATCATGGTATCCTCTTACCCTACCACACTGTATCATTGAACCCCCTAACCCTGCCACACTGTATCATAGTATCCCATCACCCTGCCACACTGTATCATGGTATCCTCTTACCCTGCCACACTGTATCATTGTATCCCCTTACCTGCCACACTGTATCATTGTACCCCCTTACCCTGCCACACTGTATCATGGTATCCTCTTACACTGCCACACTGTATCATTGTACCCCCTTACCCTGCCACACTGTATCATTGTATACCCTCCCCACGACACTGTATCATTGTATCCCCTTACCCTGCCACACTGTATCATTGTACCTCCTCCCCTGCCACACTGTATTATTGTACCCCCTTACCCTGCCACACTGTATCATTGTACCCCCTTACCCTGCCACACTGTATCATAGTATCCCCTTACACTGCCACACTGTATCATAGTATCCCATTACCCTGCCACACCCTAAAATTGTACCCCCCCTCCCCTGGCACACTGTATTTTTGTACCCCCTTACCCTGCCACACTGTATCATAGTATCCTCTTTCCTTGCCACACTATATTATTGTATCCCATTACCCTGCCCCACTATATCATTGTACCCCCCCTCCCCTGCCACACTGTATTATTGTACCCCCTTACCCTGCCACACTGTATCATTGTACCCCCTTACCCTGCCACACTGTATTATTGTACCCCCCTCCCCTGCCACACTGTGTTATTGTACCCCCTTACCCTGCCACACTGTATCATTGTACCCCCTCCTCTGCCACACTGTATCATTGTACCCCCTCCTCTGCCACACTGTATCATTGTACCCACTCCTCTGCCACAGTGTATCATTGTACCCCCTCCTCTGCCACACTGTATCATTGTACCCACTCCTCTGCCACACTGTATCATTGTACCCCCTTACGCTACCACACTGTATGATTGTACCCCCTTACCCTGCCACACTGTACCATTGTACCCCCTTACCCTGCCACACTGTATCATTGTATAACCCTCCCCACCGACACTGTATCATTGTACCCACTCCTCTGCCACGTTGTATCATTGTACCCCCTCCCCTGCCACACTGTATCATTGTACCCACTCCTTTGCCACACTGTATCATTGTACCCACTCCCTTGCCACACTGTATCATTGTACCCACTCCCCTGCCACACTGTATCATTGTATAACCCTCCCCACCGACACTGTATTATTGTACCAAGCGCAAGTCCTTTGGGGTACCCAAAATCTTCTACTAAAGTCCGTGAATTTGAAATCACCATAAATCAGTTTTTCTTTTCTGATGTTGATCCTCTTTTATGTTATTCCTCAAAGAGAAGGAAGAAAAAGGACCATGTGTTAGATGCTGGGGGATATAACAAAAATGGAAAATATCCTTACTCATATCCAGGTTTAAAGTTGTCCGTAGTATTTCACTTTCCCTTCAGAATTGGTATGCGTCCACAGTGGCGAACTCCCCCGTACTAAATAGTTCCTCAGAAATAATATGTTGAAAAATATACCATAGTGTAATTCTTAACGATTTTTTTACACAAGACAAACAAATACAATTGCCCACGTACCAGAAGGGGCCTTCAGACCAAGGCGGGATAAAAAAATCATATGAACAGTGATCCTGTAATCCAGATAGGAGCAAATATCACACTAAGGACCGCATTCAGAGTCAGTCGTAAGCGGCCGCTCGGTCGTACGCCTAACGACCGCAAAACTGAAAAAGGAAGGGATCGCACGGCCGGTCGGTCGTAACCATAGTGACGCCCATACGTGAACAATGCACCTCCTCTAGCTAGCGAGTGATAGCAGCTAGCGATCGAGTCAATCGTTGTCAGTCATTGTCAGTCGCTGTATGTTAATTTTCTTCTGATGGTTGCGGCCGCTTGTGTTGTGTGCAAATTACACCAAAAATTAACAAAAAAAACGCATAGAATAAGCCATTCCCCATGAAATATATTTATTCTTATTATTCACTAATGCAAACGCAGCTGAATCAATTAAAAGCCAATAGCTACATCAAACGATTATTAGCTGCTTGCATTGTGTGGCTCAACATAGAAACATCAAACATAACATCAGTCACATTCGATAGTATGGATTGTACTCTGGGGCTTGAGAGAGCACATACCCAACCTCAAGCTGTACGATCAGCCAGGCCTCTATCCTGCTCGCAGAGTGACGTTTTACTACTTCCGGTCTACTATGTCGGTCGTAGCAGGAAATTTATGTACGCCCTGAAAACGGTGAGGAACGCCTGCGTTTTCAGACCACCACCCCCGTCAACACCCACAAACGGCCTTTCATGTCAATCAACTTTCGGAAGCCACTTCCTGCTCGTAAGCCGTACGATCGACAGCATTTTGGATCGCAAGGTCTCGTACGCACATTCGCACAACTAACCATACGCATGCGTGGTTTGGAAACATCGGATGCGTACGACCGAGCGGCCGCTTACGACCGACTCTGAATGAGGTCTTTCTCTGAGTTCCCCAGCCGTCCAGGACCTCACCAGTCACACTAACGCGTTTCGGCTCTCAGCCTTCCTCAAAGTGTGACTACATATTATTTCTGAGGAACTATTTAGTACGGGGGAGTTCGCCACTGTGGACGCATACCAATTCTGAAGGGAAAGTGAAATACTACGGACAACTTTAAACCTAGATATGTGTAAGGATATTTTCCATTTTTGTTATATCCCCCAGCATCTATCACATGGTCCTTTTTCTTCCTTCTCTTTGAGGAATAACATAAAAGAGGATCAACATCAGAAAAGAAAAAAATGATTTATGATGATTTCAAATTCACAGACTTTAGTAGAAGATTTTTGGTACCCCAAAGGACTTGCGCTTGGTATATTATTTGTTTGTCTAGATCATTATATGTGGTGGGGATCACATTTTTACTGAGCTGCATTTCCGTCATTGTGTAGCGCGGAGTTTATACATTTTCACTGTATCATTGTACCCCCCTCCTCTGCCACATTGAGGTTGATTCAGAGGTGGATGCATGCAAACCATTCGGCGTAAGTGTCCGCACTGTGCGTGCGCTGCAATGGTCACTTCACAGTGGTGTAGATCGAAATTGCATGGAGATCCATGCAATTTGAATGGGCATATCTGGATGGTAAATGATGGGGGGTTACCAGTAGCAGATGTGTCGGTGTCAGTGACGCAGCAGCACTGACACCGGCTGTTTATGGTTAGGCTGATATTCTGCACCTGCTATAGGCAGGTGCAATGTCCGATGGTCCAGCCGATGGTGTGCCGATAGTGCGTCTTTGTATGCACATCGGCGGAATCACGTTGAAGCCATTGGGCATCTCAATAGGATGCCTATCTGCAATGGCATTACCATAAAGTTGCAGTAGTGGGTGCGCCAGAAAACATAGCAATTGCTTCCACCTATGAATCACCCCCATTGTATCATTGTACCCCCCTCCCCTTCTATATTGTATATATGCCCCTCCCCTGCCACATTGTATCACAGTCCCCCTCTGCCACATTGTATCACAGTCCCCCTCTGCCACATTGTAGCGCTGTCCCCATCCTTTGCCACATTGTATCATTGCCCCCATCCCCTGCCATATTGTATCACTGTCCCCATCCTCTGCCACATTGTAGCACTGTCCTCATCCTCTGCCATATTGTATCACTGCCCCCTCTCTTTCCATATTGTATCATTGCCCCCTCTCCTGCCACATTGTATCACTATTCCCCCTCCTCCCCTGTCACACTGTAGCACTGTCCCCGTCCTCTGCATTACTCTCCCCCTCTCCTTCCACATTGTATCACTGCCCCCTCTCCTGTCATATTGTATAACTGCCCCCTCTCCTGCCATATTGTATAACTGCCCCCTCTCCTGCCATATTGTATAACTTCCCCCCTCCTGCCACATTGTATCATTTCCCCCTCTCCTGCCATATTGTATTACTGTCCCCCTCTCCTGCCATATTGTATTACTGTCCCCCTCTCCTGCCATATTGTATTACTGTCCCCCTCTCCTGCCATATTGTATCACTGCCCCCTCTACTGCCATATTGTATTACTGTCCTTCTCTCCTTCCACATTGTATCATTGCCCCCTCTCCTGCCATATTGTATAACTGCCCCCTCTCCTGCCATATTGTATAACTTCCCCTCTCCTGCCATATTGTATAACTTCCCCCCTCCTGCCACATTGTATCATTTCCCCCTCTCCTGCCATATTGTATTACTCTCCCCCTCTCCTGCCACATTGTATCATTGCCCCCTCTCCTGCCATATTGAATAACTGCCCCCTTCCTGCCACATTGTATCATTGCCCCCTCTACTGCCATATTGAATAACTGCCCCCTTCTTGCCACATTGTATCATTGCCCCCTCTACTGCCATATTGTATCACTGCCCCCCTCTCCACCCATATTGTATCATTGCCCCCTCTCCTGCCATATTGTATAACTGCCCCCCTCCTGCCACATTGTACCACTATTCCCCTCCTCCCCTGCCACACTGTAGTACTGTTCCCGTTCTCTGCCATATTGTATTACTGTCCCCCTCTCCTTCCACATTGTATCATTGCCCCCTCTCCTGCCATATTGAATAACTGCCCCCTTCCTGCCACATTGTATCATTGCCCCCTCTACTGCCATATTGTATAACTGCCCCCTTCCTGCCACATTGTATCATTGCCCCCTCTACTGCCATATTGTATCACTGCCCCAACCTCTGCCATATTGTGTCACTGTCCCCCTCTCCTTCCATATTGTATCATTGCCCCCTCTCCTGCCATATTGTATCATTGCCCCCCTCCTGCCATATTGTATAATTGCCCCCTCTCCTGCCATATTGTATCACTGCCCCCTCTCCTTCCACATTGTATCACTGCCCCCTCCTGCCACAGTCAATCACTGTAACCCCCTGCTCTGCCATATTGTATAACTGCACTCGCCTCTGCCATATTGTATCACTGTCCCCTTCTCTACCACGTATCACTGTCCCCTTCCTCTACTACATTGTATCACTGTTCCCCCTTCCCCTGCCACATTGTATCACCATCTCTCACCGAACCCTGCAGGTGGAGCCCCCCTTGTTTCCTCAAATTGTGCTATACACAGTGTGGTTTCATGGAAATGTAACTAACTCTTATGCAGCTGACCTGTCCTGTGTACAGTAATATAATGCCAGTGTCACATGCAGAGCTGCTCTGACAGCAGGGAGCAATGTTATTCCCAAGTCTCACTGTGCCTGCAACAAAGGGTCATTATAGGCTGTACTTCCCTAGGTTCAAAGATAAAGTTAATTTGAAGATACTGATTAACAAACTGCCTATCTCCAGCACAGCAATATATATATATATACTAGCTGGAGTACCCAGTGTTGCCCGGGATTTTAAGAATGTTTGTTTACACATCATCTTCCAACCAACCTCTCCTTAGGCAGGCCTCACGAAAAGTGCGACAAACTTCCCCATCAACAGTCCTAAGGTCTTCGAAGGAAGTAGGACCTGTAACAGTGTAAAGCAAACTTCGGAGATAGAAGCACTCAAAATTTGCAGGATGTACAGTGTAAACACGGCCAAGAGCTTCTGTTGCTCTGATTTCAGGATGACCATCTACAGCGACTCCCTGTTTTCTGTGGCAGAAAAACTTTTGGAGAAGCATTCCATGTGTAATATTTTGACAGCTCACAGTACAGCAGGGTCCTTGCAAAGTCATCATTTTGACACAGGTGGAAGAAAGAAGTGAATGTTGTTGCATACTATGGTATAGTCAGAGAGCTGAGAATGCTGGCAAAGCCTGCTAAAGCTCTCTTCGATAATAAACATTAAGATCATGACAAAACATAACAACACAAAACGCTCGCTCCGAGGTTCTACCCATATGCCTTGAGGCCCCACAATGAGCGTCCAGCAAAAATTGTGTTTTATAATTAATTAAAAATGAACAGTAATTAATTTCCATTTTTAATTTTTTTTAGTTGCCTCCGCCGTGTTTTAATACACTCGTATGTAAAATGTCACGATCTTCGCTTGTAAACTGTGGATTTGTATAGAAAGACAGAAGGACAAATTTTCGCTTTTATATACTAAAGAAGATAGCAAAGAAAAAATAGTAGATAAGCTAAATCCTTTTCTAATTCCATACCTGACCTGTAGAGGGTGAATGCTAAGCAAAAATTGTGTTTTTTAATTAATTAAAAAGTAACAGTAATTAATTTTGATTTAGTAGAGAAGATAGAAAAAAAAATAGTAGAGAAGCTAAATCCTTTTCTAATTCCATACCTGACCTGTAGAGGGCGAATGTTATGCAAAAATTGTGGTTTTTCAAAAGTAACAGTAATTCATTTAGATTTCAAATTTTTTTAGTTGCCTCCGCCGTGTTTTAATACACTCGTATGTAAAATGTCACGATCTTCGCTTGTAAACTGTGGATTTGTATAGAAAGACAGAAGGACAAATTTTTGCATTTATATAGTAGAAAAAAATATATATATATACATACACTAGTGAATTACTTTTTTAATGGAGGCCTTCTAAGATTGCCTTAGTAATTTTTCCTCCTCACGTCAACACCAAAAAATTTTGTTTTGACGTGACATGCAAAATGCCCATGTAAAATTGTCCATGAGCAAAACAGTCTCCACCTAGGCCAACTCAAGCCATGTTAAGTGTCTTTCCCTGTGCTTTATTTATTGTCATGCCAAAGCAGACTCTGGCCGGGAATCAGACTCGTTTGAAGTTAAAGAATCATTTTTCACATAAATGAAATGGGAACGGTAAAAAAAAGGGAAAAAAAATGTTGTATCATTAAACAGGGCTTACATCAATTTGTCTGGAGAAACCAGATAATACGTATCAATTTCTACATGATATAAAATAAAGTCCATCGCGTTGTGATACATCTTGAACGGTTTAGACAGCATAAACCAAGAACGTGCTCAGACATCTTTTTTTTCATTGACTTGCTTCACTAAAACCATCACTGCTCGGCTCCCTTTTGTTATACACTAATGTTTTATAGACCTAATCCTTCCTCCACAAATGCTCTATAGAATAGTGACATCTACATCACTAATATCATCACTGCTCTGCTCCCTTCTGTCATACATTACTGTGTCATACTCCTAATCCTTCCTTCACACATGCTCTATACACTAGTGACAGTTACATCACTAATATCATCACTGCTCGGCTCCCTTCTGTTATACATTACTGTGTCATACACATAATCCTTCCTCCACACATGCTCTATACACTAGTGACATCTACATCACTAATATCATCACTGCTCTGCTCCCTTCTGTCATACATTACTGTGTCATACACCTAATCCTTCCTCCACATAAGCTCTATAGTGACAGCTACATCACTAATATCATCACTGCTCTGCTCCCTTCTGTCATACATTACTGTGTCATACACCTAATCCTTCCTCCACACATGCTCTATACACTAGTGACAGCTACATCACTAATATCATCACTGCTCTGCTCCCTTCTGTCATACATTACTGTGTCATACACCTAATCCTTCCTCCACACATGCTCTATACACTAGTGACACCTACATCACTAATATCATCACTGCTCTGCTCCCTTCTGTCATACATTACTGTGTCATACACCTAATCCTTCCTCCACACATGCTCTATACACTAGTGACACCTACATCACTAATATCATCACTGCTCTGCTCCCTTCTGTCATACATTACTGTGTCATACACCTAATCCTTCCTCCACACATGGTCTATAGACTAGTGACAGCTACATCATTAATATCATCACTGCTCGGCTCCCTTCTGTCATACATTACTGTGTCATACACCTAATCCTTCCTCCACACATGCTCTATACACTAGTGACAGCTACATCACTGATATCATCACTGCTCTGCTCCCTTGTGTCATGCATTACTGTGTCATACACCTAATCCTTCCTCCACACATGCTCTATTTACTAGTGACAGCTGTATCACTAATTTCATCACTGCTCGGCTCCCTTCTGTCATATATTACTGTGTCATACACCTAATCCTTCCTCCACACATGGTCTATACACTAGTGACAACTACATCACTAATATCATCACTGCTCTGCTCCCTTCTGTCATACATTACTGTGTCATACACCTAATCCTTCCTCCACATATGCTCTATACACTAGTGATAGCTACATCACTAATATCATCACTGCTCTGCTCCCTTCTGTCATACATTACTGTGTCATACACCTAATCCTTCCTCCACATATGGTCTATACACTAGTGACAACTACATCACTAATATCATCACTGCTCTGCTCCCTTGTGTCATACATTACTGTGTCATACACCTAATCCTTCCTCCACATATGCTCTATACACTAGTGACAACTACATCACTAATATCATCACTTCTCTGCTCCTTTCTGTGATACATTACTGTCATACACCTAAACCTTCCTCCACATATGCTCTATACACTAGTGACACCTACATCACTAATATCATCACTGCTCTGCTCCCTTCTGTCATACATTACTGTGTCATACACCTAATCCTTCCTCCACACATGCTCTATACACTAGTGACAGCTACATCACTAATATCATCACTGCTCTGCTCCCTTCTGTCATACATTACTGTGTCATACACCTAATCCTTCCTCCACACATGCTCTATACACTAGTGACACCTACATCACTAATATCATCACTGCTCTGCTCCCTTCTGTCATACATTACTGTGTCATACACCTAATCCTTCCTCCACACATGCTCTATACACTAGTGACATCTACATCACTAATATCATCACTGCTCTGCTCCCTTCTGTCATACATAACTGTGTCATACACCTAATCCTTCCTCCACATATGGTCTATAGACTAGTGACAGCTACTGTACATCACTAATATCATCACTGCTCGGCTCCCTTCTGTCATACATTACTGTGTCATACACCTAATCCTTCCTCCACACATGCTCTATACACTAGTGACAGCTACATCACTGATATCATCACTGCTCTGCTCCCTTGTGTCATGCATTACTGTGTCATACACCTAATCCTTCCTCCACACATGCTCTATTTACTAGTGACAGCTGTATCACTAATTTCATCACTGCTCGGCTCCCTTCTGTCATATATTACTGTGTCATACACCTAATCCTTCCTCCACACATGGTCTATACACTAGTGACAACTACATCACTAATATCATCACTGCTCTGCTCCCTTCTGTCATACATTACTGTGTCATACACCTAATCCTTCCTCCACATATGCTCTATACACTAGTGATAGCTACATCACTAATATCATCACTGCTCTGCTCCCTTCTGTCATACATTACTGTGTCATACACCTAATCCTTCCTCCACATATGGTCTATACACTAGTGACAACTACATCACTAATATCATCACTGCTCTGCTCCCTTGTGTCATACATTACTGTGTCATACACCTAATCCTTCCTCCACATATGCTCTATACACTAGTGACAACTACATCACTAATATCATCACTTCTCTGCTCCCTTCTGTGATACATTACTGTCATACACCTAAACCTTCCTCCACATATGCTCTATACACTAGTGACACCTACATCACTAATATCATCACTGCTCTGCTCCCTTCTGTCATACATTACTGTGTCATACACCTAATCCTTCCTCCACACATGCTCTATACACTAGTGACAGCTACATCACTAATATCATCACTGCTCTGCTCCCTTCTGTCATACATTACTGTGTCATACACCTAATCCTTCCTCCACACATGCTCTATACACTAGTGACACCTACATCACTAATATCATCACTGCTCTGCTCCCTTCTGTCATACATTACTGTGTCATACACCTAATCCTTCCTCCACACATGCTCTATACACTAGTGACATCTACATCACTAATATCATCACTGCTCTGCTCCCTTCTGTCATACATAACTGTGTCATACACCTAATCCTTCCTCCACATATGGTCTATAGACTAGTGACAGCTACTGTACATCACTAATATCATCACTGCTCGGCTCCCTTCTGTCATACATTACTGTGTCATACACCTAATCCTTCCTCCACACATGCTCTATACACTAGTGACAGCTACATCACTGATATCATCACTGCTCTGCTCCCTTGTGTCATGCATTACTGTGTCATACACCTAATCCTTCCTCCACACATGCTCTATACACTAGTGACAGCTGTATCACTAATATCATCACTGCTTGGCTCCCTTCTGTCATACATTACTGTGTCATACACCTAATCCTTCCTCCACACATGGTCTATACACTAGTGACAACTACATCACTAATATCATCACTGCTCTGCTCCCTTCTGTCATACATTACTGTGTCATACACCTAATCCTTCCTCCACACATGCTCTATACACTAGTGACATCTACATCACTAATATCATCACTGCTCTGCTCCCTTCTGTCATACATAACTGTGTCATACACCTAATCCTTCCTCCACATATGGTCTATAGACTAGTGACAGCTACTGTACATCACTAATATCATCACTGCTCGGCTCCCTTCTGTCATACATTACTGTGTCATACACCTAATCCTTCCTCCACACATGCTCTATATACTAGTGACAGCTACATCACTGATATCATCACTGCTCTGCTCCCTTGTGTCATGCATTACTGTGTCATACACCTAATCCTTCCTCCACACATGCTCTATTTACTAGTGACAGCTGTATCACTAATTTCATCACTGCTCGGCTCCCTTCTGTCATATATTACTGTGTCATACACCTAATCCTTCCTCCACACATGGTCTATACACTAGTGACAACTACATCACTAATATCATCACTGCTCTGCTCCCTTCTGTCATACATTACTGTGTCATACACCTAATCCTTCCTCCACATATGCTCTATACACTAGTGATAGCTACATCACTAATATCATCACTGCTCTGCTCCCTTCTGTCATACATTACTGTGTCATACACCTAATCCTTCCTCCACATATGGTCTATACACTAGTGACAACTACATCACTAATATCATCACTGCTCTGCTCCCTTGTGTCATACATTACTGTGTCATACACCTAATCCTTCCTCCACATATGCTCTATACACTAGTGACAACTACATCACTAATATCATCACTTCTCTGCTCCCTTCTGTGATACATTACTGTCATACACCTAAACCTTCCTCCACATATGCTCTATACACTAGTGACACCTACATCACTAATATCATCACTGCTCTGCTCCCTTCTGTCATACATTACTGTGTCATACACCTAATCCTTCCTCCACACATGCTCTATACACTAGTGACAGCTACATCACTAATATCATCACTGCTCTGCTCCCTTCTGTCATACATTACTGTGTCATACACCTAATCCTTCCTCCACACATGCTCTATACACTAGTGACACCTACATCACTAATATCATCACTGCTCTGCTCCCTTCTGTCATACATTACTGTGTCATACACCTAATCCTTCCTCCACACATGCTCTATACACTAGTGACATCTACATCACTAATATCATCACTGCTCTGCTCCCTTCTGTCATACATAACTGTGTCATACACCTAATCCTTCCTCCACATATGGTCTATAGACTAGTGACAGCTACTGTACATCACTAATATCATCACTGCTCGGCTCCCTTCTGTCATACATTACTGTGTCATACACCTAATCCTTCCTCCACACATGCTCTATACACTAGTGACAGCTACATCACTGATATCATCACTGCTCTGCTCCCTTGTGTCATGCATTACTGTGTCATACACCTAATCCTTCCTCCACACATGCTCTATACACTAGTGACAGCTGTATCACTAATATCATCACTGCTTGGCTCCCTTCTGTCATATATTACTGTGTCATACACCTAATCCTTCCTCCACACATGGTCTATACACTAGTGACAACTACATCACTAATATCGTCACTGCTCTGCTCCCTTCTGTCATACATTACTGTGTCATACACCTAATCCTTCCTCCACACATGCTCTATACACTAGTGATAGCTACATCACTAATATCACTGCTCTGCTCCCTTCTGTCATACATTACTGTGTCATACACCTAATCCTTCCTCCACATATGGTCTATACACTAGTGACACCTACATCACTAATATCATCACTGCTCTGCTCCCTTCTGTCATACATTACTGTGTCATACACCTAATCCTTCCTCCACACATGCTCTATACACTAGTGACACCTACATCACTAATATCATCACTGCTCTGCTCCCTTCTGTCTTACATTACTGTGTCATACACCTAATCCTTCCTCCACATATGGTCTATAGACTAGTGACAGCTACTGTACATCACTAATATCATCACTGCTCGGCTCCCTTCTGTCATACATTACTGTGTCATACACCTAATCCTTCCTCCACACATGCTCTATACACTAGTGACAGCTACATCACTGATATCATCACTGCTCTGCTCCCTTGTGTCATGCATTACTGTGTCATACACCTAATCCTTCCTCCACACATGCTCTATACAATAGTGACAGCTACATCACTAATATCATCACTGCTCTGCTCCCTTCTGTCATACATTACTGTGTCATACACCTAATCCTTCCTCCACACATGCTCTATATACTAGTGACAGCTACATCACTGATATCATCACTGCTCTGCTCCCTTCTGTCATACATTAATGTGTCATACACCTAATCCTTCCTCCACACATGCTTTATACACTAGTGACACCTACATCACTAATATCATCACTGCTCTGCTCCCTTCTGTCATACATTACTGTGTCATACACCTAATCCTTCCTCCACACATGCTCTATATACTAGTGACAGCTACATCTCTAATATCACTGCTCTGCTCCCTTCTGTCATACATTACTGTGTCATACACCTAATCCTTCCTCCACATATGCTCTATAGAATGGTGAAAACTGCATCAAAATCCATTCAATGATTCTCGAGATTAGCCCGAACAATCAGACAGACGCCTACCAGGGACCTTATTTTATTATATGTTTCAAATGCTCTCCTACTACCTTATTCCAGGAAATACATTTAATCACCCCCAATCAGGTAAACCATATACAATCCATTTTAAACATATCTGTAACTGCAAGTTTTTAGTCTATCAAATTGTTTGCCCATTAGGGCTATGGTATATTGGTAACACTTTTATAGAGTGGATGACAGCGCATAGGTCAGCCATTAGAGCAGCTATTTAAGGATACTGAATTTAAACCTCTATACGCTCCTGCCTATACCTTCTAAAATTTACGTTATTTGCGTACGCAGTCATACCATAAAATAAAGACTTCAGACCTTGAACATGTGTTTCCAAAGCACAAAGTATTATTCAAGCAAAGTACAGATAGTTACACGCTGTGATCTAAGTACAATTTAGCGCAAAGAAATTATACAGACCCAAGATACAGTTATACATACGCACGCGCTCTGGGACCAGATTCCGGCATCAACAAGAAACCTCCATCAACAGCATCAGCAAGAAGACTGAAGACTGGGGTCAGAACACACATATTTATACCCCTACAGAAATAGACTACACAATAGAGAGGTTTGTTGCGATCCCATTGGTTCCCCATCACGGTGCTTCTGTTACAGGACATTTAACAGTTTTATTCAAATGGACACAGACCAGCCTCCGACAGCTGGTTATCTCAGTTTTCCCCCTCATGCAAATCTAGGCTGCTGGTTTTACAAAGTACATTTTGGTGCTTTAACGTTCTACGGTCCATAAGTTGAGAATGCATGTTGCGATCTTCACACCGATGATACCGGAAAGCTGAGAAAGTTTCGAAACACCGCGTTGGCCATGCGGCGCTGCCTACCATTTGTTTATATGTTGTTATGTTAAATTCTTCTGTTGTAATTAATTGTGTATACGATTATGGACAGATTTCTCACGACAATGTTAACCAATTCCACTTTGAGTGGTGAATTACATTATATGTGAGAGTATCACAGTCGCAATACTAGTGGTGCATGTGACACCAAACAGCTTAATCTTTTACATATTGCTCCCAGGAGCACTCTGGTCAGCTGAATACACGTATGAATATATAATAGAGGGATATAAGATAATTTATTATATGTACTGTATTTGATTATCCATTTTGATATAAGGACCATCTATGTGTGATACATATTAAGAATACTAATAGTACATCAATATTCAAGTGACTTTAATAGTACAAGTGTCTCCAAAAAACTACTGTGGAGATATTGAACACCACTTAATTGTATAATAACAGATGTGACTAACAATAGGTGTCAGGGACACAATATGAGATCTCCTCAATAACCCTATGAAGGATCATATGGGATAAGGTCAGACGGATAGAACTCTCTATAAACCCGTGCAATATATCAACTGCCGGAGTATTGTATACTGAATAAACACTAACAGCAGAGATTATCATTCGTGTATGGTGCTATTTAGGAGGTGTGGGAACACTATATTTATATATTGAACAGAATATGCACCACGAATATCAATAATACCAATTACTGTATGAATACGTAGGAGCACTGCTTTTAAGTTCTTTTCAGAACTGCATCTTAAATCACTTACTTTCTATTCATTTTCACCGTCTATTTGTATTTTAACTAATTTTCGCTATTTCTTTTTTGTATGTTATAATCTGAGGACAATAGTATTTTACGATTTATTTATTAAAAGTTATATTTTATTATATCAATCCAGTGCACCGTCCAGTGACATTTCATTTGCTCTTCTTCTTGTTATCATGTATTAAACCTTAGATACCAAATAGCCTTTATTTCACAGCATTTGTAATAAAGGAATAACACTTGAATCTTACACTTTAAAGCTATGGAACCTTTTATGTGAGTGTGCATTGTGTAAGTATTAGGGGTTTGGGAAAAGACGCTAGTTAACTTGGGGCAGATGCGTACGCACAAAGCTAATAAACAGCGTTCGCATGCGAGGTATTATGCATTTGCTAATGTGCGACATGTTAACAGCGCAACTGTGTGTATTAATGTATGTATGGGGTATGGTAAAGTATGCGATCGCCTGATGCTAATAATAGCATCGCCATATGTACTTAAGTGTGAGTTTAGCTAAAATGGCGCTGTGCGTCCATTCGCAAAATGGCGTCTTGCAGATCTCATTTTCAAGATGGTGTCATGCGGCCATTCACAAGATGGCGTTGTTTCAATCTAATTTCAAGCTGATCTTATCCAGCTTCGACAGTCCACCCTTTGATAGCGAACAACATGCTATCACACTCTGATTTTAAAATTTAATTTAGGCTTACATTTATATATATTATTTCATGTTATTATGGGATGGCACAAGGTGACTCTTAATCCATCAATAATGTGTCTCTGGGAGGGGACATAAAACTACCATTATACGCACACCGCAGATCTTGGAAGATCATGGGAATGATGTGGGGATGCATCAATCCTATAAAGGCAATCTTGAGGGGGAATAGGGACTTACATTATTTGAGGTGTTTTTAAAATAACATTTTGAAAATACATTTTGTGCATGTCTAAATATAACACATTATATGATGGTATTACCTAGTTCAGGGTTGTAGTGCAGTTCTATATTTACCTCAGTATTCATATTGTCATTGCTGACCACCATCATAATTTTGTTCTTTCATTTTACCTTATCTTTACATTTTTCACACTTCACCACAGTAGGAACACACCAGACACATATGCCAATTACTATGATGACAACCAGCATGAGGATCAGGAGTTTACCTATGCTTACGATCATTTCCTGGACCCACTCCCCTAGACCTGAGAACCACTTCACTGGGTTCAACCATGAAACCCACTCCTCTACCTTCTCCTCTACTTCAGCCACTGAAGCATTGTGGTTCTTCTGAAATTTCCATTTTAGCTGCAGAATTTCATCCATCTTCTGGTCTATCACCTCCTTGGGGTCGCTGGTATCATTGGTGACATACAGTAGGTGCAACACTTCACTCCAAATTGGCAGGCCAAAGTTACACAGTATCCTCCAGTGACAGCGGTTAAATAATTTAACACTAGGCTGTGTTGCACCAGTTCTTTCTTGTATGCTTGCAATTCCCTACCTGTATACCTGAAGGTGTCATCATACATCTCGGTGATATTATCTATCAATTTAGCAAGGTCCTGAATATATCTAAAATTTAATCTACCCTGAGCGATCCTGGTGGGATCCAGTGCTACTAAAACTTGAAAGCCAGTTGTCTCACTAATTAACTGAGTGGCTTTATGCACGTCACCAGGTATCATATTTCTTTTGCCTATGTGTTCATACTGCATGTGAAGATATGGTGATGGTGTGTTTTTATGAATATCAAGCATTTCAACATGTGTGAGGGTCATAAACTCTGGGACTACTCTTCCCAGGTAACACAAACCTTCGGAACTCGGGGAGAGCCACTTATACGCTTTTCTTCCACATATAAAATATACATTATCAGGGAGAACATAAGGAATAGTATGCATCATTATCATTAAACACATTTCCCTTGCAAATAATCCTATCTCAGGCTCTTCCATCTGGTACATGCAAGATTCTGGTTGTATTATCTTAGCACAATATCCATCTGGTACCTTACCAATAATTTCTTTGGTGGAACTCAATGTATACCGATACCTAAAATGTCTCCCATTAGATCTAATTCAGTGTAACAGATCATGATTCACAGACTCATTATCAGCTCTCAGTGAGAAGGTCATCGTCTGATTATTCCCCGTCACTTCCCAACTCCCTGGTTTATTGGGGTTGGTTATGTTTAAGCACAAAAGTGATCTATTTACTTGGAATTGATGGAGTTTGAAATGAGGTGGTTTGGATCAGAGGAATTTTCCATCCAATGTTTTCCCTTTTTGCAATTCTAAAATTTCCGTAATATTCAGCGGAACTGGCACCAACCCTACATTATGCTGACCCTGTGGCACGTGTGAGCACACCCAACAATACTTTGCCTACCATGCTAGGATAATCCTCTAAAGGATACCCACCCCAGTACCGGTTATATTTAGGCTGGCACCGTTGGATACAGTTCTCATCAACTAGGGACCCACAAAGCTCACAAATACAGGAATCTTCAGACGATAAACCTCCACACTGTCCCCGAGTATTCGGAATAGCAGCTCTCTTAACAATTACAGTACTAAGATTGGTCAGACACTCCCCTGATTAGCATAGCACTCCTCCTTCTGACTCCACTCCATCAGCACTGCCATCAGCTACCATCTCCTCTATCGGTCCCCCGTCACATAAACTGGACATCCCTGAACCAACCAGAATGGTGATAACTCTGTAAGAGAATATGAAAATGAACACAGCAGGCCAGTCCATTGCCACAACAAAGACCTGCAAATTTCTTTTAGTTCAGGTACAACCTTTCAATCCTCCCAGAACAAGCTCTCGATCGACAGGTCCACATTATCAGCCTTGTCTCCGCCTTGTTTCTCCACCAGTTGGTTGACCTTTTTGCAGTGAGTGGAATGGACCCAGGTATCTCTCTCAGCCACCTTCAAGGATGTGGTACTTGTCAGTAACACCTGGTACGGGCCTTTCCACCGATCAGTCAAACAACCTGAATGCAAGAAAATTCTGATCATAACATATTCTCCAGGTTCAACATCATGACAGTTAGTTTCAGGCATATCATGGGACAACAATTTCAGTTTCTGCTGTTGCTGTTTTAACTGTTTACTGTTTGATATAAGATACCTTACAGTTACCTCGTTGTTACCCTTCAAGTCTTCCTGTGGACTTATAATCAAATGGGGTTGTCTACCAAACAGTGTTTCAAAGGGGGACAAATTCAGAGGGGGTCTTGGAGTGGTCCTTATACTATGTAGGACCAACGGTAGTGCTTCTGGCCATCCTAGTCCAGTCTCTGCCATGATTTTATTTAACTTATTTTTAATAGTCCCTTTCATCCTCTCTACCTTGGCACTGGCCTGCGGTCGGTAGGGGGTGTGAAGTTGACTATTTTGAAAAACATCACCTGTGAAATGAGTACCCCTGTCACTCTCAATAATTTTAGGGATACCGTATCTGCATACAAACTCCTGTACTATTTTCTTGGCAGTAAACGCAGCAGTATTAGTGGCCACTGGGTAGGCCTCAACCCAATTGGAAAACACGTCAGTGCACACTAATACGTACTTTAGATTTCTGCACGGTGGTAATTGGATGAAATCAATTTGTATTACCTGGAAAAGTCCGTCAGTAGGTGGAATGTGGGATGATTCGGTAGGGATCACTTTCCCTATGTTCTTCCTTAAGCAGGTCAGACAGGACATTGCTCTCTTTTCTGCTTGTCATGAAAAACCCAGTGCGCACCAGTATGCTCTCACCAATTTGCACATACTTGCTTTCCCAGATGAGTCAGACCGTGTGCTGCCTCTGCCAGGCTGGGGTAATATGCCTTGGGGGCTACTGGCTTACCTTGTCCGTCCCTCCAGAGCCCGGTGGACTCTTGCCCACATCCCTTAGACTTCCAGACTGACTTTTCCTGGATTGAACACAAATTTTGCTTCTCAATTAATTTCAACATATCAATTGTTTGGAAAGACCTAATTTGTTCCGTTGGTAAAAACATTTTTAACCCTGCTGCCCATTTCGCAGCTTCATCTGCTCTGTTGTTGCCCAGTGACACCGGATCATCCTCACATGTATGGGCTTTACACTTAATTACTACCACCGTTTTGGTGTGCCTGCTGCTGTCTTAAAATTTCTCAGATGCCATAGAGCTCCGAAATCGTGTACCACTCCGAACCCATACCTAGAGTCAGTGTAAATGTTAGCAGATTTGCCTGCTGCCAGTTCACACGCTCTTTTTAGTGCTATTAATTCTGCCACCATAATTCACCTGTGTCTGTTTGTCTATGACAACTCCCGTCCATGTAAAATGTCACATCCACATTCTCTAAAGGTGTGTCACGTATGTCAGGTCTAGCAGTAAAAGTCTGATTCAGATATTCCATACAATCATGTGTATCATTATGTCCACTGAACTCACTTCCCGCCAGCAACTTGTCTCCTTCCACCCTTTGTACATCATGTTGTACTTATGGTAAATACGTTGCTGGATTCAGTGTATTACATCATTTAACAGTGATGTTTGCAGGTGCAATTAGAGCTAGTTCCCATTTGGTAAACCTAGCTGAAGAACATGTCTGGTTTAGGCAGAGTTCAGCAGAGCAGATACAGCGTGGGGAGTATAGACAATCATATCATGGCCCAATACTACGTCCTCACTTTTACTCACCAATAGAGCCATTGCTGCCACACTTCTTAAACACGTTGGGAGTGATCTTGCCACAGTGTCCAATTGGGCACTGTAGTATGCTACGGGCCTACTGGTATCACCATGTTTTTGTGTGAGGACACCTGCAGCACAACCGTTGGCTTCCGTACAATACAAATCAAAAGGTTTTTCATAATCAGGTATTCCCAATGCAGGTGCTTTTGTCAGACTATCCTTAAGATTAAGGAAAGCCTGCTCTGATTCCTCTGTGTGTATGACACGATCGAGCTTTGAGGAAGAGACTAAGTCCTGTAATGGCAAGGCCAAAATAAAAAAACCTGGGACCCACATTCTACAGTATCCACACATTCCCAAGAAGGTACGAATTTGCTGTTGGTTCTGCGGCAGTATCATGTTCGTATGGCCTGGATTCTGTCATTTGTGAGATGTCGTAACCCCTGAGTTAGGCAGTGTCCCAAATCTTTTACTCTGGATTGGCACGGCTGTAGTTTGTCCTTAGCAACCTTGTGTCCTGTGTGCGAGAGGTGAAGCAACAAAAGTTTAGTATCATTTAAACATGACATAAACGAATCAGAACATAGCAATAAATCGTCCACATATTGAATTAGAACAGACCCATTGGCAGGTTGAAAAGATTGTAAACAGTCGTGCAGGGCCTTGGAGAAGATACTGGGGCTGTCTATGAAACCTTGGGGAAATCGTGTCCATGTGTATTGTACACCTCTGTATGTGAAAGCGAATAGGTACTGACAGTCAGGATGAAGAGGCACAGAGAAGAAAGCAGAACAGAGGTCAATGACAGTGAAATGGGTTGCATTGGGTGGGATCTGCATAAAAATGACAGCTGGATTTGGCACTATGGGAAATTGGCTCTCTACTACCTTATTAACACCTCTAAGGTCTTGTACCAGCCTATAACCCCTCCCACCACTCTTCTTCACCGGAAAGATGAGACTGTTGGCTACACTAGCTGTACAAACTAAAATTCCCAGTTGTAATAATCGCTCAATTATTGGATAAACCCCTAATTCTACCTCCTGTTTTAGTGGGTACTGGGGAATTTTTGGAGCTTGCCTACCGCCTTTTAAATTTACCATTACGGGGCTTACGTTTGCCATTAATCCAGTGTCCTGTCCATCCTTGGTCCAAAGTGAATTCGGAATTTGGGATAGCATTTGATCTACCTGAGATGGATTTTCATTTAAACTGGTAGAGTGATACATTATCCTTTGGGGAGTGTCTAACATATCCCTCACCTCGTGCTCAACTCTCTCTGGGATATCTAAAAATACACCATCAGGGGTACAATATATGACACATCCCATCTTACATAACAAATCCCTTCCCAGTAGATTAGTAGGAGCTGCTGCTGCCAGGAGGAAAGAATGTCTGGTATGCAACGGCCCAATAGTAACCTCTGTGGATTTTGTTAAAGGATAATGTTGCACTTTATCTGTAACGCCCATTGCTGGTACTGTCTCGTTGGTTACCTGTAAGTTAACACTGACCTGGTCGCCCCTGTGTCTACAAGAAAAGGGTATTTAGTACCAGCTACATCAACCATCATGACTGGCTCTTCCCTAGTACCCCCCCCCCGTTAACCTGACTATCTGTAGACCACAGGTAAGACCTGACCCCTAGCGCTGGCTCCCACTCTACAATAAAGCATTAACGGCCACAATTGGAGCTGGTGCCTGTTGGATATTTGCTGGTCTCTGCATATATCCTTTATGGGGATATCCAGGTACTCCCTGGTTAGGGGGTCCTACCCTCTTTGCCATACAGCTCTTACTTAGATGTCCTGGCTGGTTGCAATTAAAACACTTTTGTAGAAAGGATTGTTGTGTGGGTTGATCAAGAGAGAAAGGTGGTGGGTATGGGTAAGGATATTGAGGAAAAGGATATTGTGGAGGGTTTGTGGGTAGTATGTGACTTGTGGCTGTGTGTGATAAGTGGGGTAGGACTGTGTTTGCAGTGGTGTGGGATTGGTGAGGACGTGTAACTGTTCAGGTGCGTGTGTGGGTGCAGGTGTGTCTGCTGGCTGTGATGTTACCGTCATTCCTTCTAAAGCTTGAATACTGACAGCCATTAGTTTCTCGCTCTGGGTCTCTCTCTTCTTTGAGATGTTTTTGTCATGTTCTATGGTGGATTCTATGAGGGTATCTATTGTGACGCCCCCCCTGCCAGGCTGTGAGGTCTGAACCCGAGTTTTTAGGTTCTCTTTAAGGCCATCCATGAGTATAGTGACAATCATTCCCTTGTGGTGAGTGCTATCTTTAATATCTTCTAACCCAGTGTACTGGGTGATAGCCTGCAGAGCCCGAACGCAATAATCTTCTGCAGATTCACTCTCTTTTTGTTTGATGGTGAAAATTTTGTTCCAGTTAACTACTATTGGAAAATATACACCCAATTGAGTTATAATATGGGAAATGTTACCTTGGTTTACTTGGTCTGTTAAGGGAACGTCGCCATACAATACACAATCCATGATAAATTTCGTCACGTCGATATTGCGTGGTAGACAGGCCCTTAACACCACTCGGCAATCTTTATTGGTTGGCTCGTGAGAGCTACCCAAAATTCTCAAAAATCTTTGACATTTGGCTAGTTCCTTTTTGGGATCGGGGAAATCATTCATGATGGAATTTAGCTCTGCTCTTGTCCAACAACAATGCATTACCACATCCCTTGTGGGCACTACTCCATTCGCATCCGCATTCCCATTCGGAACAGTTATTGTCCGGATGGGATGCAGACTTTTGACCTTATTACCTGGCTGGGGGTTTACTCTGTTGCTGCAACGTATAGTACTAACAACTTCCTCTACGGGTGCAGAGGATGTTAACACTTCCCGTGCTGTTACTGATGGAGATGGTGGCACCACTTGTGCTTGTCGTGGTGCCGCATCTAACATGTGCACAGCATGGGAAATGGCAGACATGACAATAGACTCCTCATCCACATCATAAACATTTTCCTTATGGTTACTTAAGAGAGGGTACAAATTACTTGTTACATTTTTATGGGTTTTTTCAATAACTGTACCTGCACCCCCATCCACATAAGGTGGTGGTGGTGCGCGTGAACTACTGACAATACCTTCCGTAATGCTACCTTGCCACACGTGCGCGCCGTTTTGTGGCTCGCACGCATTGCAATTTAGCGCCGCAGGTGTACTTTCTGGCAATGCGTTCGCAATGCTAGTTTGCGTCATTTGCACATTTTTAAGCCACGCATCCCCTTCATGCTGCCACAACTTTAAACATTCGTTATGTTTTACTTTTTTCACTCGAGAACGCATCAGACTGATGTGATCCTGCACATTATTCAATACATCTTTATAAAAACTACCAATTCTGGGAAACGGCCTAACACTCTTCATCGTTATCTTAAACCATACGTCACAATACCTTATTGCATAAGTACCGTACTTAGTATGCATAATACAATGGGCCGATCCAAGCGGCGCTTCCATTAGCAGCACATCATTGTCTAACATTTCTATTGTTTGCGTGGCTCCCATCCTGGGATAACTCCTACATTTTTCAATAAAAATTTAAACTGGTGAAAAGACAGTCAAGATACTTTCACTTACCTGCGGATGCCTTTGAAAAAGGATGTATCCACGAACCCTATGGAGGACCTCTAGACGGCTTCACTCACCTATGGAAGTAAAGGCCGCTTCCACTCAGCAATCCCTTTTTAACTACGTTTCAACTGCTAGGGGGCAACAAAGTACCCTTTGTTTTCCAGTTGATTTAATCCACCCTCTCACCAGTTCACAATCATAGTCTAACCAAAACTATGCGGTTCAATCATAGTGTTCAAATAAGCCTAACAGATCACACATATTGATTACTGAATACTATAAACACACTGGGAGCCGAACCCTAACAAAAATAACAACCCATACACCTGCCTTGTGTAAAGTAAATGGTAAGCTGCTACCGAGTCACTAGGCCGTTCGTTACGCCTAGCACTTAAGGGTCCTACGATACCCTTAACATTTAGGTCCCGTGTTACACCCTAAACAAGTACTCACAGTTACACACTTTTTTCCTGTGCAGAAAAATACATGTTAACCCAGTTATTGGCAACAGTTGATAATGTAAACTCAACGGCTTTGTTTAAACACATGGCAGCACAACCGGAAGGACGTATACGCTATTGTGCGACTAGTCGCATACACAATAATGCGACTACTACACAACCATATGACTTACCCTTAGCTGTGTACGCAAAAGTGCGTCTCTACTGCGTGCACAAAAATGTGACTCAGCCGCATACACAATACTGCGGCAACCTTTTTTAGCGTGAAATTCTATCAACAAAGGAAAACAAACTTTTTCCTTTCTTGTCCCTGAATTCTAGTCAGCGTACCCTGACTCACACGATAACGGGTGGCGATTTCTCAGCATCAAGTGGTTGCAGGTAAACTGTGTGTGGCCACTGTCCACCCTTTGGTGAGATATCGATAACCGTATGTTTATCATGTGAATAGGTAAGTGACCTCACTCTATGAGCCCCCAACTAAGGATACTGAATTTAAACCTCTATACGCTTCTGCCTATACCTTCTAAAAACCTGCCTATACCTTCTTAAATTTACGCTATTTGGTACGCAATCATACCGTAAAATAAAGACTTCAGACCTTGAACATGTGTTTCCAAAGCACAAAGTATTATTCAAGCAAAGTACAGATAGTTACACGCTGTGATCTAAGTACAATTTAGCGCAAAGAAATTATACAGACCCAAGATACAGTTATACATACGCACGCGCTCTGGGACCAGATTCCGGCATCAACAAGAAACCCCCATCAACAGCATCAGCATGAAGACTGAAGACTGGGGTCAGAACACACATATTTATACCCCTACAGAAATAGACTACACAATAGAGAGGTTAGTTGCGATCCCATTGGTTCCCCATCACGGTGCTTCTGTTGCAGGACATTTAACAGGTTGATTCAAATGGACACAGACCAGCCTCCGACAGCTGGTTATCTCCATTTTCCCGCCTCATGCAAATCTAGGCTGCTGGTTTTACAAAGTACATTTTGGTGCTTTAACTTTCAACAGTCCATAAGTTGAGAATGCATGTTTTGCGATCTTCACACCGATGATACCGGGAAGCTGTTGAGAAAGTGCAGATCAGTATAATACCAAACACTGCTTACTTATCATGGATTAAACATTAGATACCAAATAGCCTTTATTTCACAGCATTTGTAATAAATAAATAAAACTTGAATCTTACACTTTAAAGCTATGGAACCTTTTATGTGAGTGTGCATTGTGTAAGTATTAGGGGTTTGGGAAAAGACGCTAGTTATCTTGGGGCAGATGCGTACGCACAAAGCTAATAAACAGCGTTCGCATGTGGGGTATTATGCATTTGCTAATGTGCGACATGTTAACAGCGCAACTGTGTGTATTAATGTGTGTATGGGGTATGGCAAAGTGTGCGATCGCCTGATGTTAATAATAGCATCGCCATATGTACTTAAGTGTGAGTTTAGCTAAAATGGCGCTGTGCGTCCATTCGCAAAATGGCGTCTTGCAGATCTCATTTTCAAGATGGTGTCTTGCGGCCATTCGCAAGATGGCATTGTTTCGATCTAATTTCAAGCTGATCTTGTCTCAGCCAATTATCCAGCTTCGACATATTTCTAGTGGTAATAGCGAGCAGCCTGTGGCTCGTCACTTCTGTAATGCATCACACACTTTGACATCCTTAAGCTACAGGATGATAGACCAAGTCCCTCTTTCTATCCATGGAGGGGATTGAGCTCTTAAACTAGTACGTGCTGAGAGACGTTGGATCCACAAATTAGGAACCCTTGTACACAAGGGACTTAATGATCATTTGGTAACTCTTTATAAGTATACAGGATTTAGGCAGTCTCTACTATGAATTCCTACCTATCTATACACCCTAAATGTCGCTATTTAGCGTTATAAGTCGCACAAGAAATAATTGCTTTCCAGACTTTCATTGTGGTTCCAAAGCACGAAAAGATATTATTCACCATAAAGCAGATAGTTACACGCTGTGATCTAAATACAATTAGCACAAACAGATTATACAATCACTAGGTACAGTCGAATACATACGCATGCGCTCTGAATCCAGATTCCTGGCATCAACTATGAAACCTCCGTCAACAGCAAAGAAAAGATGACTGACTAGCAGATCCAGGGTGCTTGCATATAAACCCTTGCAGAGATAGGCAATACAATAGAACAAGTTGGCATAATCCCATTGGTTCTTCTTCCTGGTTCTCCTGTTACGATGCAGTTCATAGGTCAGTTTGTATTGTAATAGTTCAGCCTCCAACAGCTTCTTTGTGTCCGTTTTCCCGCCAAAGAACGAATCTAAACTGGCTAATTACATTACATGAACAGAGTACATTTCAATGCCTATCTCTCTATGATCCATAATTCGCATGTTGCGATCTCCCTGCCGATGGAACCGGAAATCTGCAAATAAACAGTGGTTCAGAATGGCACCAAACACGGTCTGTTTATCATGTACTACACCTGAGATCATAAATACAGTTGCTTTATTACATAATTAATAATGAATATAACCTTGCATATTAACCTTAATGCTAGGGAACCTTTCTATGTAAGTGTGCAATGTGTAAGTATAAGGATATTAAGAAAAGACGCTAGTTAGTGTTGTGCGACTATGTATTTGTGGAGTACACCGTGGTACGTGTTTTGCAGGGTTGTTCATATTATATGTTTTAGTAAATGTATGTATTTATATAATGAGGACTTTTAACATTGTTCTAATAAGTGGGAATCGCACGACGCTAAATAATAGCATCGCCGTATGTACTGATATTGTGGGATTCGCTAAAATGTCGTTGTGCGGCCATTCACAAAATAGCGTCTTGTTGCCATTCGCAAAATGGCATCGTGCAGATTTTAATTTTAACAGATTCTGTCTCAGCCAATTATCCGGCTTCGACACTACTTATATATCGATGAGGTTAGTGATGATATTTAGTTTGCATATTCTGTTTGACATTATTTATATGCCTATTACACATATGTCTATACTCTAGGGGGTAAACTTACTAAAGTGAGAGTTTTTAGAAGTGAGTTTTAGAAGAGATGTTGCCCATAGCAACCAATCAGATTCTAGCTATTATCTTCTAGAAGGTGCAAGTTAACTGTTAAGTAGAATCTGATTGATTGCTATGGGCAACATCACTTTTAAAACTCACTTCTAAAAACTCTCACTTTAGTAAATTTACCCCTAGGTATGATATTTACTTTGTGTACTTTCGAACTCATTCAGCATTGCACTTAAGTATTAAGATACTGAATTATTGTATTATTGCGTCAAAGCTGCCTTTTATTGAATCCTTAGGTTATTACAACCTTTATTAAGTCTCTACTGTTTAATGATTTTTATATGCCTGTACAGGTGTGATGTTATTTATGTATTGTATATCTGGTTACATCATCTGCTCCTTTTAGGTGGAAGTGCATTGCTTTGCAGTAAAGATGTGCACGGACCCGCGTGTTTTGGTTTTGGGTCTGGATTCATCTTTGTGTTTTGGTTTGCCAAACCACCCTCTCAAGTGTTTTGGATTTGGATAAAAATGATAAAAATCGTATAAAATCAATAAAAAACAGCTAAAATGTCCAAATCAAAAACCTAATTTTGTTTTTTAAATCCGAGTTCCGAACCGGCAACACATCCGAACCGGGTCACGAAAGTCAATCCGAACCTTAACTGGGGTGTGTTTGGTTTTCAGAAATCCAGACCTGCCCATCTCTACATTGTCTGTACTGAGGTCTATGCTGTTATTTTGTAGCATCGGGGTTCCTATGGTGATGGGTGTACACTGATGACTCGCCTCTTTAAGGGGTCTATTTACTAAGCAGTGTTAGGAGACAGAGTGAAAAGTGTTAAGAAAGTGATAAGATGCCAGCCAATTAGCTCCCAACTGACAGTTGTGTGCTGATTGGCTGGTACCTTATCACTTTCTTATCACTTTTCACTCTGTCTCCTAACACTGCTTAGTAAATAGACCCCTAAGTGATGTCATCGAGAATGCGCCGCTGGCCGTGTGATTTTGCCCTGCTTCTGGAGTACGGCATGTATGAGGTGAGGGCACAGTTGCCGACTTTCTGGCTGCTCCTTCCGGGAGGGAGCAGCCAGATCGGCAGGGCAGCGGGGGGCGTGGCCTAAAAAGGGGGTGTGTTCGGATGGGTGCCTGACGCTTGTAGGCGTTACGGGGGCGGGTGTGATCGCTCCCCCCCACAGCCATAGGAGACTGCTCCGGCTGCTGCAGCAGCCGCGAGCAGTCTCACACAGCAGCCCAGCACAAGCTGTGTGCTGAGCTGCTGTGAGGGAGGGGGGGCGACGCCGGACCCGGGCCCCGACGGGCCCCTCTAGCAAGCCCAGGCCCGGGTAAACTGTACCCGCTCTCGTCCCCCTCTCGGCGCCCATGAGTGAGACCATGTCCCTTCTCGAAGATCACACCTATTTTTTTCTCCCTATATCTGCATAATTCCCAAAAGTTGGGAGGTATACAGTGCAGGCCAGTCTTTGCTAATATACGAATATGTGACAATTTTTTAGTTTTCAGTAAAACGTTTAAAAATAGACAAAGATTATTTTACAAATGCTAAAAAAAAATATTTCAAGAGTTTTGCACCTTAAAAATGCTTTATTAAAAAAAGTAAAAAATTCATTATTAACTTATTATAAGAATACAGCATAATTTTTTTATGATTTACATCTGTTCGTCTCATGGCGATAACATTACGGGTACGCAATACTTGCCAAGAACGATTCCCCAAGACTTATGTATTTATTAGAGATTGTCTGAAAGTGTCAGTTTCCTTCAATGTAAAAATGAATTAAGTAATTTCTCCTGCTAAATATTGCACTTGTCTTCCAGAGAGACATTGAAACCTTCACATGGATATTTTTTAAAATGGTCTGTGCAGTCAATTCTTTCCTATAAACAGTATTTCAGATGGGAAGTAATTATATGTGAGTATGTGAGTGGTAGGAAGCAGTGAGCACTGACTGATCCCACTTCACACCTCCTCCAGTCACTCACCTCTGACACTAACGCTTCCACACTCCTGCTAATGTATGTTAATATTTTCATCACTGCATCTCATACTGACCTAAGATTAATCTCCAGTACACAGTATGTATATATAGCTCCCGGTGTTGTTCCAGTGCACAGGTGTTAGTTTAAAGTCATGCGTGCCACACAATTTGGACCTGTTATGCACTTTACACACTTCGATTTATGGCACACTAACCCTGCTTTTCTCCTTATTCTTAAATTATATACTAGTCTGTAGCCAATGCCTAATGGAGCGATAATGGGAAATGCAGACTAATGTCTTTCAAAAAGCGTTTCAGGCAGAGAGAATGGAGTTGGCGGCAGAGAGGAGTTGGAGCTCGGGACACAGAGGAGATGGCATTGGAGGCATAGAGAGACTGGAGTTGGGGACACAGAGGAGATGGAGCTCGGGACACAGAAGAGATGGCGCTGGGGGCATAGAGACAATGGAGTTGGGGGGCAGAGAGAAGATGGAGCTCGGGGACACAGAGGAGATGGCTCTGGTGGCATAGAGAGAATGGAGTTGGGGCGCAGAGAGAAGTTGGAACTCGGGACACAGAGGAGATGGAGCTCGGGACACAGAGGAGATGGCTCAGGGGGCATAGAGAGAATGGAGTTGGGGGGCAGAGAGAAGTTGGAGCTCGGGACACAGAGGAGATGGAGCTCGGGACACAGAGGAGATGGCATTGGAGGCATAGAGAGAATGGAGTTGGGGGCAGAGAGGAGTTGGAGCTCGGGACACAGAAGAGATGGCGCTGGGGGCATAGAGAGAATGGAGTTGGGGCAAAGAGGAGTTGGAGCTCGGGACACAGAGGAGATGACGCTGGAGGCATAGAGAGAATGGAGTTGGGGGGCAGAGAGGAGTTGGAGCTCGGGACACACATGAGATGGCACTGGGGGCATAGAGAGAATGGAGTTGGGGGCAGAGAGGAGTTGGAGCTCGGGACATAGAGGAGATGGCATTGGAGGCATAGAGAGAATGGAGTTCGGGACACAGAGGAGATGGAGCTCGGGACACAGAGGAGATGGTGCTGGGGGCATAGAGAGAATGGATTTGGGGCCAGAGAGGATTTGAAGCTCGGGACACAGAGGAGTTGGAGCTCGGGACACAGAGGAGATGGTGCTGGGGGCATAGAGAGAATGGAGTAGGGGGACAGAGAGGAGTTGGAGCTCAGGACACAGAGGAGATGGCACTGGGGGCATAGAGAGAATGGAGTTGGGGCAGAGAGGAGTTGGAGCTCGGGACACAGAGGAGATGGCATTGGAGGCATAGAGAGAATGGAGTTGGGGGCAGAGAGGAGTTGGAGCTCAGGAAACACATGAGATGGCACTGGGGGCTGTCGAAACCGGATAATTGGGTAAGACAGAATCTGTTTGCAATCAGGAAAACCTGCACGACGCCATCTTGTGAATGGCAGCAAGACTCCATTTTAGAAAGAAAGCTTACACAAGCGCCATTTTCTCAAAAATACATAGTACACAAACCACAGTGCAAAGTTGCTAAAAGTAGCACGAACAGCTTTTTAACAATCTTCCCCAAACACATACCGACAGTGGGCGTGATTCAGACCCACTCGCGAGCGGCTGTCCGCTCGCAAGTGGGTCGATGTTCTGGACTGAGCATGCGCACGACAGAGGGAGCTCCGTCGTGCGCATGCGCCAGACGCGACGAGCGAAGGAAAGTCCTTCGCTCGTTGTGTCTGATCAAAGGGGGCGTGCTGTCGATGTTGATTGACAGCACGCCCCCTTTGGTAGGCGTGCCGGGGGCATGCCTCCCTGACGGGGGCGTTCCCACGGGAACGCCTCCCATCAGAAGCCGGCCCACTGACATCACTAGTGATGTCAGTGGGAGTGATTTTGGCTCTGATAGAGCCAAAATCACTCCGGAGCTTGCGGTTGAAAACCTCAACCGCAGGCTCCGCCTCGCAGTTTCGATGGTCGCGATGGTCAAGACCATCGCGGCCATCAAACTGCACGCTCGTATAGCCTGTGGGTGGTGACCCACAGCTATACGAGCGTCCAGGAGGACGCTCCATTTTCATGGAGGGCGGCCCTCATTCAGAGCGTGCGCTCTGCTCAGAGCGTACGGCTCTGAATGAGGGCCAGTGTTCAGAATACATAAAATAACTTTCCAACACATACATACATTTAAAAGCAATGGTCCCGTATCGCAAAAAGGATAATTATTACTTGGTTTAAATTTAAACGCAATGTCAGTATATAAAGAAATGAATGTTTTCTGTAACTATGGCTTAGTAAATGACAATTGGACTGTGTGTGGAACCGTACTGATCTACTCTGTTTCCACAGCGTTCCGGTGACATCAATATGAAGATCAGAACATGCGGCTATGAAATATGAATGTTAGAGAGAATAACTATTTGAAATGTTGTAAGCCATAAGCAGCTTAGATTTGCATGTGGGGGATGCAAAGGGAGGTTGGAGACCTTTTGTATCCATTTGAAATTGTCCAATAAATGCCCTGTAACAGATTTCTAACCCTTACCAAAAGACAATGACATGGTGTAGGCTTGTTTACATTTTTATCCAAAGGACTGGTTATTCCAGTCTAATCAATAGAGATAGCTAACTGGGACTAGAACCTAATTAACAGTAGTTTCAAGAAACCAAAAGGATACTCCCTTTCTGATGACCTCACAGGTAAAAGGGAGCGGGAACATAGCATGCACATTCTGAGAACACACAAGCCAGCAGAGACACTTGCAGATTTTTGGAAGAGAGAGGTTCCCTCCCTCACAAGACAATGGAAAATGGGTCTCAGTTCCTCTGGGTTATAGCTAAGTATAAATTGTGCAATATTTAGCCTCTTTGGGTGCCTGTAGCTATTTTTGGTGTTACTCTGTTATTAGCTTAGCATGGTGTGTGGTTTGTAGTTTTCTAAGGATATTCATGAGTCTGTGTTAGCATACAGTGGATGATATGTTACCTAATCTGTACTTTTTATCTACACTGTAGGGTACAATAGTCTGTTATCAGCATGCAGGAAATTTGTAAATGATTGATGCTGGTTTATTGAGATCCTCTGGTGAGCTGTGTTAGGGCCTTCCCATGTGCTCTGTGTTAGGGCCTTCCCAAGTGCTCTGTGTTAGGGCCTTCCCATGTGCTCTGTGTTAGGGCTTTCCCATGTGCTTGAACAATATCTCTTCTTGGGAGAGATAGGCTTGGTATGTGTTGTATACTCATGAATGTAATCATAGGGTGGTATCAGTTATATATTATGGAAGTTGAATTAATAACAGCTTTGAATGGTCATAAGTAATTACCGTGTGGGTCAGATAGGTATATTGTCTGCAGTTTATTAGAGATGGCTACTTCCATGTGGGGTGAACAAAGGAAATTATAATTCTACCCAGTTATGGTGTTGTATGGGTCAGATAGGTATATTGTCTTTATTATAATTGTGATCATTGATGGATGTATGATTTACAGAGTTACAACTTAATGTGAGTTTTCAAATAGGAGTTTGCCTAGGGATCATGAGGCTTGCAAACAAAGGAAGAGCATGTGCGTCAGCCCTTCCCCCTCCCCACGGTCTAGTGGGTACTGGATGAGGTCTGTTGTAGGATGGTATTGTTGTATATTGGAATCAGCTTGTGTTGTACATGTTGGAATATTAAATGGTGCAGTGTTTGCCTGATGTGTTGGCATATGATATCCAGCTTGCATATTTAATTAACTATGGCATTATGGGAGATTTCAATGAGGTAGCTTCATAATGGAGTTTGTTTGTAGACCATGCAGTTTGGACAATAGGGCAGGAAGCATTGCCCCTCACACACAAACACACACACACACACACCATCACCAGCCATCTTGAACATGTGCTCTCAGCAGACATTGATATCTCTCTCATTGTATTTTGATGTGTCTCTCTTTCTCTCTCTCTCTCTGTCTCTCTGTCTCATATTGCTCATTGTATTTTGATCTTTAATAACCGTTTCATGTATATTAACTGTATCTTATGACCTAATGTTTGTACAATTTATTTGCGCTCATTATTAGATCATAGCGTTGTAACATCTGTACTTTTACCTGAATAATAATCTTTAGCGCGTTGGACCGCTATTCAACTGTCTCAGTATTTCATTAATGGTATAATCAAACACAGCACTAATTAGCGACATCTTGTGGTTTTAGAAGGTATAAGCAGGTTTTTTCTTAGAGGTTTATAGGCAGGTTTTGTCTTAGAGGTTCTAGGCAGGTGAATCTTAGAGGTTTATAGGCAGGAATGTATTAAAAGGTTTATTTACAAATTCAACAGGGCATAGAGAGAATGGAGTTGGGGCAGAGAGGAGTTGGAGCTCGGGACACAGAGGAGATGGCGCTGGGGGCATAGAGAGAATGGAGTTGGGGGGCAGAGAGGAGTTGGAGCTCGGGACACACATGAGATGGCACTGGGGGCATAGAGAGAATGGAGTTGGGGGCAGAGAGGAGTTGGAGCTCGGGACACAGAGGAGATGGCATTGGAGGCATAGAGAGAATGGAGTTGGGGACACAGAGGAGATGGAGCTCGGGACACAGAAGAGATGGCGCTGGGGGCATAGAGACAATGGAGTTGGGGGGCAGAGAGAAGATGGAGCTCGGGACACAGAGGAGATGGCTCTGGTGGCATAGAGAGAATGGAGTTGGGGGGCAGAGAGAAGTTGGAACTCGGGACACAGAGGAGATGGAGCTAGGGACACAGAGGAGATGGCTCAGGGGGCATAGAGAGAATGGAGTTGGGGGGCAGAGAGAAGTTGGAGCTCGGGACACAGAGGAGATGGAGCTCGGGACACAGAGGAGATGGTATTGGAGGCATAGAGAGAATGGAGTTGGGGGCAGAGAGGAGTTGGAGCTCGGGACACACATGAGATGGCACTGGGGGCATAGAGAGAATGGAGTTGGGGCAGAGAGGAGTTGGAGCTCGGGACACAGAGGAGATGGCATTGGAGGCATAGAGATAATGGAGTTGGGGACACAGAGGTGATGGAGCTCGGGACACAGAGGAGATGGAGCTCGGGACACAGAGGAGATGGCGCTGGGGGCATAGAGAGAATGGAGTTGGGGGGCAGAGAGGATTTTAAGCTCGGAACACAGAGGAGATGGAGCTCGGGACAGAGCAGGAAGCTCTCTGGGGCTTGCGACGGATGAGACCCTATCACAAGGGTCTCGTCGCAAGCCCCGATGGTCACCCGCATCACCTGGCCGCCCGCAAAAGCTGTGGGTGGTCACCCACAGCTTAGCGAGCGATCAGGTGGCTGCAAAAAAAAAAAAAAAACGCCCTGATTCAGAGCGAGCACTCTTAAAGAGCGTCCGGCTGTGAATCAGGCCCTAAGTCTGGTCAGTGTTGGTGGACTGCCAAAGAAAAACAAAATAAAGGTGGATTTGCACACAACGTGGTACTGTAGGTCCAGGTGCTAACGTGCACCCTGCAGCTGGTTTTGATTCTAACTCTGAGATTAATCAAGCCTTCCAAAAAGGAGAAGTGAAGATGCTGCCCATAGCAAGCAATCAGACTAACTGTCACTTTTCCAGTTCCTTCTAGAAAATGACAGCTGGAATCTGATTGGTTGCTATAGGGAACATCTCCAATTCTGCTTTTTAGAAGGTTTGATTAATTTGAATGAGGAACCAAATGAATATCTTTATTTATAGCGTATAACATCACTTACAATAAAGTAAGATTGTGAGAGACTGTATCAGGGCACCTGGGGGGAGGAGGTCCCTGTGCTTCACTGAGGCTGCTCAGATCAGAAGACAGAAACCTGAGGAAGCACCCTGTTGTTGGACACTGTCACTGTGTCAATGTGTACTGGGCATTTGGGGAGATTTCCTTGGATAATGGACACCTGGGGGTGTTGTTCGGGACTCTAAGTGGGCCAGTATGTGTCAGTCTGATATACCGACATTTCTTCAGCCCTCCTCCTCTGAGTCTGTTACATGCCATACAAGCAGGCCTACTCTTGCAGAGGAGCTGACCACAAGATTAAAAGACATTGCTCTTGTCGGCAGACATTTTCTTGTAGCGCACCTGTAAAGATAAGTATACGTAAGAGCGGAGGCCATTTCCATAGTATGGATATTCTTCCTTCTAAATAAATAAGTCACTGAATCAAACATCAAACAAATAGCCAGTGCCACGTGGAAGTGTCAGCCCCCAGAGGCAACAGAGTCGTTTTAAAGGTATTTAGGGATACAACATGCGTGGGAGGTGGGCAATTCTATACAGAGATATTTTCCACTTCAAAATTTCCACTTTGACCTCCGGGCTGCAGTATAGGATACTGGCTATTAGACTGAAAGTGGCAGTGTTTGTGTGATGCCACGGAAGCCTGTTTTGCTACCTCATGCTGAGCGTGGATTGAAAGATCTACAATATTTAGATAGATAGTCATTAGGTCAACATCAAATCCTTGACAGGCAGTAGGTCGACAGGGTCAAAAGGTCGACAGTTAGAAGGTCAACATGGACTAAGGTCGACAAGGTCAAAATGTCGCCACACAAATGGTCATCATAGAGAAGGTCTACACTTTTTATTTTGTTATATTTACCCTAATCCTCAACCTTACCCTAAACCACCCCCTGGAGCCTAACCCTAGCCCTCTCCCTAGATCATAAGTCTAACCATCCCCTTCTGCAGCCTACCCTAACCCTTCGCCAAGTGCCTAAACATAACCCTAAATATGATGAAAAACCACGCGGCAACCTTTTCTGTGTCGACCATTTGTGTGTTGACTTTTTGACCGGTCAACCATATTACCCTGTCAAGTTCATGTCGACATTTTAACTGTTGACCATTTGACTCTGTTGACCTATTCTGAGTTTCCATAGAGCTAATACAAAATTCTGTGTGACTTCAGGCAGGAAGCTTCTCTGCCCACTGTTTTTCTGCCCACAGCCACAACCTTTATCAGTAATACCGGCACTTGCACCAGCCCAGTGCTGCCTGGGCCAGGCTAAAAGAGAGCTGGGTAGCGGGTATGGGTCTTAACAGCAGTGTAGGCCATACGCAAAGCAATGCACTGGGGCACCTAGCCCCCTACCTATTCCTGGGAATAAAAATGTTGGACGTGAATCTATGGCCTTAACCAAGGCAACACAAACATTAACCCGACCACAATCGCATGAGAATACATTCACCTCCCCTGACTGTCTGCACTGCTGCTGCTCTCCCCCCTTCCCAGACTATTGCATGGCTGTCACTCTCCTCTCCCTGACTGTCTGCTGCTCTCCCCCCATCCCAGACTATTGCATGGCTGTCACTCTCCTCTCCCTGACTGTCTGCTGCTCTCCCCCCATCCCAGACTATTGCATGGCTGTCACTCTCCTCTCCCTGACTGTCTGCTGCTCTCCCCCCATCCCAGACTATTGCATGGCTGTCACTCTCCTCTCCCTGACTGTCTGCTGCTCTCCCCTCATCCCAGACTATTGCATGGCTGTCACTCTCCTCTCCCTGACTGTCTGCTGCTCTCCCCCCATCCCAGACTATTGCATGGCTGTCACTCTCCTCTCCCTGACTGTCTGCTGCTCTCCCCCCATCCCAGACTATTGCATGGCTGTCACTCTCCTTTCCCTGACTGTCTGCTGCTCTCCCCCATCCCAGACTATTGCATGGCTGTCACTCTCCTCTCCCTGACTGTCTGCTGCTCTCCCCCCATCCCAGACTATTGCATGGCTGTCACTCTCCTCTCCCTGACTGTCTGCTGCTCTCCCCCCATCCCAGACTATTGCATGGCTGTCACTCTCCTCTCCCTGACTGTCTGCTACTCTCCCCCCATCTCAGACTATTGCATGGCTGTCACTCTCCTCTCCCTGACTGGCTGCTGCTCTCCCCCCATCCCAGACTATTGCATGGCTGTCACTCTCCTCTCCCTGACTGTCTGCTGCTCTCCCCCCATCCCAGACTATTGCATGGCTGTCACTCTCCTCTCCCTGACTGTCTGCTGCTCTCCCCCCATCCCAGACTATTGCATGGCTGTCACTCTCCTCTCCCTGACTGTCTGCTGCTCTCCCCCCATCCCAGACTATTGCATGGCTGTCACTCTCCTCTCCCTGACTGTCTGCTGCTCTCCCCCCATCCCAGACTATTGCATGGCTGTCACTCTCCTCTCCCTGACTGTCTGCTGCTCGCCCCCCATCCCAGAGTATTGCATGGCTGTCACTCTCCTCTCCCAGACTATTGCATGGCTGTCACTCTCCTCTCCCTGACTGGAGCATGGTTGCTGCCTTCCCCCCAGACTGTGGCATGGCTGCTGGTACACTAGTGTTTGTGTTTGAAGAAAGATCTACATCAATATACAGATATTGGGCCCGATTCAGAGGCGCACGCTATTTGCGTGCGCTCGCTCTAAATCAGGGCGTCCCTATTTTTCTTTTTGTCCGGCCTCCAGGCCGCTTGCACAGCTGTGGGTGACCACCCACAGCGTGTGCGTGCGGCCTGGCGATGGTCGCGATTATCGCGACCATCGGGCTTGCGATTAGACCCTGTGGTAGGGTCTCAGGTCTCGTAAGCCCGAGTGGACTTCCTGAAATAATGGGATGTAGTCTGGAACCCGATGGTCTAAAAGCCGAGCGCCGGCTTCCAGACTGCTGTATCCCGACTAGGGACGAATGACAGGCGTAGACACCTGTAACTTGTACGTCTGGAGACCGGCGCCCGGCATCCCGATCGAGCGGATGCCAGGCGCCGCAGTGGACAGCCGCGGCGGTTTAGGGCTCCCGGGGGGATTTAGGGTTAGGCACCCCCCCGAGAAGTTAGGGTTAGGCTAGGGGGAGGGTTAGGGTTAGGCTAGGGGGAGGGAGGGTTAGGGTTAGGCACTCCCCCGGGGGACTTAGGTATAGGCAGCGGGGAAGGGGGGGTTAGGTTTAGGCACTTAGAGGTGGGGTTAGGGTTAGGCACAGGGGGGGAGGTTAGGGTTAGGCATCGCTAAGGAGGGTTAGGGTTAGGGGTGTTAGGTTAGTAAATACCTTTAGGACGATCGGGATTTCCTCCTTTGTCGGGCAGCCGCTGTCGGGAATTACATATCACACCCGCTCTAATAGAGGGCGAGCTGGGGCAGCCACCCCGTCTTGTAGCGAGCCCCGGAGCATGCGCCGGAGCATGCGCCGCACGTGCGCAATGGCCCACCATCGACCCGCTTGTATGCTCTATGCGCTCGCGAGCTAATGTACCCAAAGGGAATGTAATATAAATGGTGGCAGCATCCCCAAACCAGGGCAACTAATACCTAATAAAACATGTCAGATGGCGACAGAGATTATCTTATCTATGCTCTTTGGGCCTGATTCAGACCCGCTTGCGAGCGCATAGCGCTCACAAGCGGGTCGATGGTTGGCCAGTGCGCATGCGCGAGCCCCGGAGTGAGTGAGAACTTCACTGGCTCCGGGGCTCGCTACAAAACGGGGCGGCTGTTGATGTTGATCGACAGCTCGCCCCATTTTGTAGGCGGGGACGGGGGCTGGCTGGACAAACTGAGGCGTTCCTGAAGTAACGCCTGCCGTTTGTGGGCGGCCCTACTGACATCATTCGTGATGTCAGTAGTGAACTTCCTGCTCTATTAGAGCAGGAAGTTCACTCGGGCTTGCAGGAACCGAGACCCTACCGCAAGGGTCTCGTCGCAAGCCCAATGGCCGCGATAATCGCGACCATCGCCAGGCTGCTCGCAAAAGCTATGGGTGGTCATCCACAGCTATGATAACGGCCTGGAGGCGGAATTTTTTTTTTAAATCCGTCCTGATTCAGAGCAAGAGCTCGAAAATAGCAAGTGCCTCTGAATCAGGCCCCTTGCCTCCTCAGAAGGAAGCAAAACTAGTCAGAGGTACCTGCCACTTACCTTGCCGGACATTCTTCCAAGTCGTTGGCTCAACTTTAACAAGCGGTTATTGGTTTGCTGTATGCAGAGTTAAAGTCCTTTTCATCAGGTCTGAGACAGCAACTAAAAACATAGGCGGTCACAAGATGACTGAATTATTGATTCCGGAGCTGCTGAAGCTGGGAACATCAGGTTGCTTGCTTGCAAACCAAGACTCTTTGGCCCTCATTCAGACCCACTCGTGAGCGGCTGTCCGCTCGCAAGTGGGTCGATGGTCCCCACTGCGCATGCGCACGACGGAGGGAGCTCCGTCGTGCGCATGCGCGAGACCCGACGAGCGAAGGACTTTCCTTCACTCGGAGTGTCTCATCAAAGGGGCCGTGCTGTCGATGGTGACTGACAGCACACCCCCTTTGGTGGGCGTGCCGGGGGCGTGCCTGCCAGACGTAGGCGTTCCCAAGGGAACGCCTACCGTCTGAAGCCGGCCCCACTGACATCACTAGTGATGTCAGTGGGAGTGATTTTGGCTCTGATAGAGCCAAAATCACTCTTGGCCTTGCGGTTGAAAAACTCAACCGCAGGCTTTTGCTCGCAGTTTCGATGGTCGCGATGGTCAAGACCATCGCGACCATCATCCTGCACGCTCGTATATGCTGTGGGCGGTGACCCACATCTATACGAGCGTCCTGGAGGATGCTCCATATTAATGGAGGTGGGCCCTGATTCAGAGTGAGCGCTCTGGTCAGAGCGTCCGGCTCTGAATCAGGGCCTTTATTCCATCGTTGCAAAACACAGCTATTATACCAAAACCTCCGTTGTCACAGACATGAAAGTCTGATTACTCAGTACTGAAAGACTCAATATATAAGTCCGGTGAGAACTGTGATTTTGACATAAATATTTTAAGTAAGATTGATTAACTTTTTATACTGACCAGTCTAAAATTGATACATTTACATAAGGTTTTTTTATTATTGGTCTTCATTAAGACCTATTGTCTATGCATGATTTTGTATTATTTGTTGTTTTTTATATATATAAATCATTTTTTAATAGATACTAGATTGGCATCTTGGTTCTTTATTTTTGACATGTCAAGTTTATTATATATGTATGAAGATTAGCGCAACACCATTTAAGTGTTTTATAGCTAATAAAACATGTCAGGTGGCGACAGAGATTAATGACGTCAGTCTAGATCACAGGTTCTCAAACTCGGTCCCCAGGACCCCAAACAGTGCATGTTTTCCAAGTCTCCTCACAGAATCACAAGTGAAATAATTATCTCCACCTGTGGATCTTTTAAAATGTGTCAGTGAGTAATGAATACACCAGTGCACCTGCTGGGTGACCTGGAAAACGTGAACTGTGTGGGGTCCTGAGGACCGAGTTTGAGAACCACTGGTCTAGATAAATAATCCTGAAATACTGTGATTGTTATGTAATTACCTCATGATCACGACACAACATTATATAAACCACTATAGTATAAACATAATAAATGTCCCTGTCCATAGATCTATCTATCCAAGCGATGACCATCTAGATTCTGGTTATTCCACAACATCTACTTCTTCGTAACTAAATAAAAATAAACATTTGTTATTAATACAGTTTTATTGTTATGTTGGAACTTTGGGAGTAATATATATATATATATTTTATTAAATTTTTTATTATTTTTACTGATCAAAAAAAACAAAACACCTAATTGGCGCATTGTATAACAACATCACTTGCAGCATATGGACTGTGTAGAATGGCTCTGTCACAATTTTTGTGTTATTTATGGGTTTACACAGCAACTGCCATCTTTGGGGCGAGACTTCCTCCTGAGTGCACATGCCCACACCCCCCCCCCGCTCCTATGACCCTCCTATCCACCGCTGTACAGATGGTGCCAGCAACCACACAGGGGAACAATCACCCCTTAGCAGCTGACCCAGGCCCCTCCAACAAGCACAGGCGTGAGTAACTAGTACCCGTTCCCCCTTCGCTCTGCGCCACTGCCATCCCCTAGCATAACTAAACAAATCTATTTGGTTTAACATTGTGGACGTTCACAATATGTAATATACGGAAGAATTCAACACTTAAGTACACAGCACAGTAATGCTAAGCTTTAATAATTGTTATATAAGCTGTTACAACTTACCATGTGTATAACGTAACACATGCATAGCTCTAGTATGTCCTTATTAATTAACTTAGGACTGACTCAGAATTACAGAAACATTCAGGTGTTTAAAATAACAAATACATCAGTGTCATCAGCAAATGAAAATGTTCCTAACGATCACTCTCTATGTACAATAATGACGTGCTTACCTACTCTCCCGGAAGGTGCGGGAGACTCCCTATTTTTCACGTAGTCTCCCACAGCCCCGAAGTGCGGGTGGATCTCCCGCATCCTAGTAAAGTGGGCAGGATGGGAAGATAATACCGGGACTCGCTGCAACGTAGGGAGGGGGCTGGGCTAAATTGTCGCAAAATGCATTGCTTTACCCCGCCCGCTCCCCATGAACCCGTGATTTGCAGCATTCTGCCACGATTGGGGCAGGGCCTAATAACGTGCGTCCCGGGCCCCTCCTCCAAGATTGTCAGCTGGGAAAAGAAGGTACATATGAATAACGATAAAGATGACATCCTGACGTTTCCATGGGTCATTGTTTGCTCAGCTGAGGGTTGATGAACAAAGATGCAATTACTACCCCTAGTCAATAGATAGGCTCTGATGAGTCTTATTGGCTCAGGGCCTGATTCAGAGGTGCTTGCAAAAAGCGAGCGTTCGCTCTGAATCAGGGCGGACGCTTTTTTTTTACCCGGCCTCCAGGCCGCTCGCTAAGCTGTGGGTGACCACCCACAGCTTTTGCGAGCGGCCAGGTGATGGTCACGATGGTCACGACCATCCGGCTTGCGTCGAGACCCTCGTGGTAGAGTCTCGTTCCCGCAAGCCCCAGTGAGCTTATAAAGCCTACATTTCTTTATACTCTTTTCTTTCTAACTCTAGGGGTCATTCAAACACGGTCGCAAGCGGTGAGCGCTCGCAACCGGGTAATGGTGGCCCAAAGCGCATGCGCACGACGAAGCAGGCTCCGTCGTGCGCATGCGCGAGACCCGACTAGCGATGGGCAATCCGTCGCTTCAGGTCTCGCACCAAAGGGGGCGAGCTGTCGATGTTGAGTGACAACTCGCCCCCTTTGGTGGGCGGGCCGGGGGGGTGGTTGCCCAAACGGAGGGGTTCCCATGAGAACGCCTGCCATTTGGGGGCGGCCCCACTGACATCACGAGTGATGTCAGCGGAGAGATTCCGGCTCTGTTAGAGCCGAAATCTCTCTGGGGCTTGCGGCCACAAGACCCTACCACAAGGGTCTCGTCGCAAGACCATCGCGACCATCATCATGGCCGCTCGCAATAGCTGTGGGTGGTCACCCACAGCTATGCGAGCAGCCAAGAGGCCGCTCCAAAAATAAACAAGCCCGGCCCTGATTCAGAGCGAGCGGCTCTGAATCAGGCCCTCTGTCCATAACCTCTCTCTCTTTCTTCTTTCTGTATTCTAACTTTTCTCTCTCTGTGTGATCAGGAATAAATAGCTCCATGAGCAAAGTCTTTGCCTAATATGTAATAGGGAACAGGTTCAAGTACAGGTCAGGACATTTATTTTCCTTCCTTTCTCACAGCTTCCTCCTGTCTCTCATCTTCCTCTCTTCCTGTGTCTCGCTCCTCAGTGCCATCTCCGCCCCTCTGTCTGATGCAGCCTGATTTGGCATGTTGCCTGCCCAGGCCCCCCTGCCCCTCTTACCTACTATGGCCCCTTCTGCCCCTTTTGGGCAGCCGCGTCTTACCTCCCGGTGATCCGATGAGGTGGTTTCTCCTATGTCCCCTGTTATACCCCTTTTACACCAGAGCAAAAACCTGGGTTTTTGCTGGGTCTACCCGGGTCGCAGCTCAGTGTAAAAGGGTCCCTGAAAAATAACCCAGGTCAAGTGACCCTGCAATCCAACCCAGGTAGCTACCAGGGTTGGACCCAGGATGGACCCAGGTAATGGTGCAGTGTAAACGGTGCAACCCGGGTTATCTGACCTGGATCATGCCTAAAATGAGCGGATTGGTGGTTGTGGAGCATTCACCTCCCACTTTTTATGACCTCGCAGGTTTAGCAGGGCAGACCTGAGTTCAGTGTAAACAGGGCTGACCTGGGAGTAACCCAGATCAAAGGTGCAGTGTAAATAGGTCTGACCTGGGTCTGACCAGGGTTGGAACCATGTCCAAAAACCCAGGTCGGACCTGGGTTTTTGGTGGAAAAGAGGTATTAGTGTGCAGCACGCACAAGCACTGCAACTGCGGACGCGTGTGTTGGCCGCAGGTTCCGGCAGTTCCCCCTTCCCTTCCCACGGCTGTATCCCAAACTGGGGCTGCAAACAGCTGGGCTTCTGGGGGCAGGTAGGGGCCATATAGATGCGCAGACTGGGAGTCAGCCATCTTCTGCAGTCGCGGAGGGGGGGGGGGAGCCAGGCTGGTCAGAGCCAGCAATCCTTTATACAGGATTGTATATAGCAACTATACACAAAGTGGCAATTAGTAATTCATTCATAAACAATGTCATTATTAGTACATGCTCATTCAATGATAAATGTCTAAAGATAATAAAAATAGTGGTAAAAAGCTCTATTTCATATTAGGGATGTGCAGGCTCGGATAGGTTCGAGTTTGCACGCCGAGTTCGGATTTTTCCCTCCAAAAAAACGGAACTCAAAAAGAGGCAAAACGTCATCTTGCATGGACAAACATCATCTTTGTCCAGGAATGATGATGTTTGTCCATGCAAGATGACGTTTTGCCTCTTTCTGAGTTCCGTTTTTTTGGAGGGAAAAATCCGAACTTCGGCGTGCAAACTCGAATCTATCCGAGCCTGCACATCCCTATTTCATATGAACCTTTCTGGTATTAATTAGGTGTATATTAATGGTCAGTCGTAGGTTATTAGTAAGCCAGCAGAATAAATATAAAATTAAGCATTTGGAAAGCCCCCCCCAGAAATCCTGTGTTTGCTACTGCTGGCTCAGGGCCTGATTCAGAGCCGCTCGTAAGCGGCCGCTCGTTCGTTCCGAGCGATGTTTACACAACTGTGCATGCGTACAGATCGTAATACGCATGCGCGAACAAGTCAGTGCGGCCGAAAATCGTTTGTTCGCTAAATAGCGAATGCCTGCTATTTTAAGTGACAGGAGGAGGCGTATGTGGGTGGTAACGGGGGAAGGCGCTTGAAAACGGGGAGTGGAGATCCGAACGCAGGCGTGCTTAAAGGTCAAAACGGGCGTTTTAAGGGTGTGCATAATTAATACAGCAGCGTCATTGACCACGTCACTGGGTTATTTTATAGTCAGAACTGCTCGCAAGATTGCGGTAGGAAAAACCAACCACAAGAATAGCGAACAGTTCATACGCTGGTCGATGTACTCGATTAATCTAATAAATAGCGGACATGACGTAGGATGCGAGCGGCCAGGTGGCGTAGTTTTCCAAAAAACAACCGCAAGTTTTGTTCGCTCGTTCAGACCTAGAGGCGTGAACAGACCGCAAAGAGCGAACGGTAAATTTGAATAGCCACCCCTTTTTCCTGAACGAGCGAGCGCAAATAGCGTCCGGCTCTGAATCAGGCCCTCACTTCTCAAACGTCATCCAAAAAAAGGGGTGTGGCCTATCTCATTTCTCGGCTATGTGCCGTTTCCTCAGAAGCATCCAGCCCTCCTCTCTCACATCCTTTATTGGGCTATTAACCAATCAGCTAGTTCATTGTCCAATAACCAGATTTATTCATCAATATTATTGGTAGAGAACTTATTTAATATATAAAGGAATAAACTATGATAATCGATATGTACATTTGTAGCACACGTTATCATAAGCCAGAAACCACTGTGCCTTTGTTCTTACTGTATGTTCTTATGGCGCATTCTGTGTTATTATATTGTGTATAGAAATATATTCATATTACAACCACAAATTATATGTAGGAAAGATATATTGATTCTAATATTAAAAATCAGTTCATTATTTAAATCTGACTAAAGACCGTATCGACCATCGAACTAATTTATTACAACAATACATTCCTGTGTATAGGCATAAACATTGGCCCTCATTCAGACCCGCTCATAAGCGTTATGCGCTCGCAAGCGGGTCGATGGCGGGGCATTGTGCACATGCCGTGCGCGTGCGCAAGCCCCGGAGCGAGTGAGAAATTCACTCGCTCCGGGGCTCGCTACAAACGGGGCGGCTGTCGGTGTTGATTGACAGCTCGCCCCGTTTTGTAGCTGGGGAGGGGGCTGGCTGGACAAACGGAGGTGTTCCTGAAGGAAACACTCGTGATGTCAGTAGTGAGCTTCCTGCTCTATTAGAGCAGGAAGCTCACTGGGGCTTGCGGCAGACGAGAGCGAGACCCTACCAGTCGCAAGCCGGATGGCCGCAAATTGTATATCACAAACGACACCTTCGCTAAAAGTTGTGAAATATTGCTAATGCCAACCTAAAAATATATAGGCTATATATCATAAATCTACTGAATCACTTTACATGGGTATTCATTAAGCTAAATAGAGATCGGGAGCGTAATGGGACCTAATAAACCTGTAACGACCTGAAGTGAGTAAGAGCTCCCACCCCATCCACTCAAACTGGTTACATCTTGTAAATTGTAAAACACAAGATCATAGTCCAAAAATGACAATATACCAGAAATTATTTAAAATATTATTTAGCTCTATACTGTAATTAAGACCATTGGGGGCCGGGGTATTTAATCTAAATATCCAAAATGCTTCTTTTTTGCAAAGTATTGGGAAACTAACCTCCTCTTCTAGTAACTTTAATTTGTTCAATTGCTTTCACAGTTAGAATTTGTAGACCACCTTTTGGACATAAAAGTAAATGCCTAGGAACACTATGCACCTGTAGTCCTTGGTTTTTACACCTCATTTATGTTCTACTAACCGTATATTTAGTGTAAGAATAGTGCGACCCACATATTGTATGCCACTACCGCAGTTAATGGCATGTATAACAACTTTTGATTGGCAGTTCAGAAAACCTTTTAGCTGGAATACAGCTTTATTTGTGTATGATGTTATTGAGGTGCTTGTATGGTTAACATGATCGCATGTGGAGCAATTTGTTCAGGTGTTTGTGGTAACCACATGAATTTTTGAAGTTCTGATGTTAAAATGTTTCTGCTTTTCGAAGCACTCAGGGCAAAAAGTTGTTTCAGTTTATTAGGCCTTCTGAATACCACTTTATCAACATCTCCTATGGTAGGTGCCAAAAAAAGCGGTCCATCTTTAATAGTGCACGTAAGCTAGGCTCCTGTTCCCTGTAGCCTGTACCCCTGGATTGGTTCTCTTACCCATGGGAGGGTGTCTTTCTATAACACTGACTATTTTGAGAGCTTTGTCTAAAACATTATGGGGATAACCGTGTTACACAAAGGACTGATACATCTGCTTGGATTATTGTTCAAACATCTCATTGGAACAGTACCTCCTCAGACGCAAGAACTGGCCTTTGGGAATATTGTTTTTTTTTTTAATTTTTGTGTTGACAGCTTTAATAGTTCAAATATGTCTGCATTAGACTTTATAAGGTGACCTACAAAATTTTTATTAAAATCTCATCCTTGTCCCAAATATAGAACAGATCATCTATATATCTTGTATACAGAACCAGGTTTGACCCGGGCCTACCACCCCATATGCAACGCTCTTCAAAACATAACCGTATCTTATACACAGCCCTCTGTAATATCGGGACATGACCCTGGCTTGGGTTCCCCCATGCCGAGGCTGTGGGCCCCTCCAGGCTTGGAGGAGCAGAGGCGGCCTTTTGTGGCAGCTTTAATGCAGGGTTTCCAGTATTGGAAAATACTACGTCCCTGGATGCTGGGGCCATCGCAGCACTGCTTGTGTCAGTGGGGGTGCTCCGATGACCCTGCTGTCACAGCAGTCTGGGGGCGCTGTTGCGACATGGGGTGTCCTCGTCTGTGCTTGCCAGCATCCAACACTTGGGTCCACTCAGTCAGCAGTTAGGTAGGATTTGTGGTCTCTCTCTCTCTTCTTTGCCTGTTGCTCCCTCAGGGGACCCTGGGAGTTCGCAAGATACTGCCTCTGTGTTCTTTTTGTTTGGGACATCAGTGTGGTCGAACACCCCGCGGTCGCTCCTACCACCACCCCAGGAATCTATGGTGTCACTCCTGTTGCCAGGCCTGATGTCGCCAGCGCAGCCGGTACACCTTCCGATTATCGAGCTAGCATGGAGAGACTGGCATGTCGTTCCTTGGCCCCCTCAGACTTTGATTGCCTATCAGGCTTCGTGGCAGCAGTGAGTGACTTTCTTGCAGAGTCAAAGCTCGGCAGTAGATACTGGCTCTGTGAAGAGTCCAACGCCTATTGGAGATATATTCATGTGGACTCATGAGTGCTTCGGCCAACTTGCCACCATTCCGGTGGGGGTCTCGAGGGAGTTTGCCCTATTTTTTGCCCTGCTTAGGACAACGTTTGGCTAATAAAAAAATAGTAAAAATGAATGGAGACAAATAAACATCAAAGAATAAGAGAATGGCTTTACTAACAAAATAAAAAGATCCAGCAGATTTTTTGTAGGTTTTTACCTCGGGTCAAGTCCTCCTCCCCCTTTCCCTCCTCCTTTGGTGATAGTTTTCTATAGTTACCTGTTCCTCATATATTTGTTTGTGTGTTCTGCAGGTGAATTCCTGGATTCTAGGCCAATCTAACTGGTTGGTCACTCTTTTATATTTGGGCTGCACAGTCCTGTTTTTCATCCGATTCCTTTATTTTCCCATGGTGGGTTATGGTGCGGTGGTTAGGACGTAGGGGTATATTGTGGAATGCTTTGTTGCCTGGTCTGCAGACGGCAGCACATTCCTAGTCAAGTGGGCGCCGGTGGTTTGCCGTTCTTTCCGCTGCCACCATACTCATTATTGTAAATAAATAAAGCTGACCTATTAGTTTTGAATGGCATTAACTTGGTCTGTGTCTTTATTTTTGCGAAAATATGGTTTGAAAGAACTTATGGTTACATCCATCATCTGACAATAGAAAGTTTATGCAATACCCCCAGTAGCAGTGTCCCTTATGCAGTGCCCCCTGTAGTAGTGCCCCTTATGCAGTGCCCTCAATAGTAGTGCCCTTTATGCAGTGCCCTCAGTAGTAGTGCCCTTTATGCAGTGCCCCAGTAGTAGTGCCCTTTATGTAGTGCCCCAGTAGTAGTGCCCCTTATGCAGTGCCCCAAGTAGTAGTGCCCCTTATATACAGTGCCCTCAGTAGTAGTGCCCTTTATGCAGTGCCCCAGTAGTAGTGCCCCTTATGCAGTGCCCCAAGTAGTAGTGCCCCTTATATACAGTGGCCTCAGTAGTGCCCATTTACAGTACCCCTAGTTGTAGTGCCCCTTATATACAGTGCCCCAGTAGTGCCCCTTATATACAGTGCCCCCAGTAGTACCCCTTACATACAGTGCCCCTTACACATAAAACACACAGACACAGACACACAGAACACAAAATTATACTCACCCGAATCCCTGCACCTGCCGCCGTCTGCCCCTCCCATCCCATTCGGTACTGTGGGAGAGACGTCTTGATGTCTCTCCCTTCACCCACTGCAAGAGCTGGAGGCAGAGCTCATGAGTGAGCTGCAGCCCGCCGCCGGCCCTAAGTGCAACAGCCAATAAAAGTCTGACTCTTATTGGCTGCTAAAACAAACACACAGCTACCGGGTGGTACACTCACTGTCACTGAATGTACTACCCAGCGGCGGTGTCTTTGTTTTAGTGTATAGTGTCGCTGTCGGAGGGGGGGTTTGGGTGCTGCCAGGTCCGACAGCATCCAGGGCATGTGCCCATTCGGCCCTCCTAGAGACGCCACTGAAGATTATCCATAACATTAACTTCTTTATATTCACATTTACTGTTACACTTTTTGGGACTTTCCTCGCTTCGCTGTTTTTTTCCTCTCTGTGGGCCTGATACAGAGATGGACAGAGAAGCGGCTGCGTCTGTTGGCGGGTAAGCATAATTTTCGCAGGCACGCCCACAACACTCCTATAGCACGCCCACAACACGGACCATCTCTGTGCGTGCGCTAAGACACCTCCCAGTTACCGCCCAGGAACGCCCACTTCATTTTCAATACAGTTCTCTCTGATTGCGATTGAAATCGCAGCTGCGACTCTAGGCCTGATTCAGAGATGTACGCTAATGCTGCCGCCGCTGCCATATTGTTTGCAGCGGATGTACGAAAATATGCCAAGGCCGCAGCCGTCGGGATTTGTATCAATGCACTTACCAGCAGCTTTGCAAATCCAACTGACTGCGTATAATTATGCAGCATTGGATGCAGATCATTCGATCATCGGACTTCTGAATAATTCTATGGTCTGACAAAATGGCCGGGCAGCTTGCACTATAGCAGGGAGACACACAGCATGTGGTTCCCCCGCCATTTCTTTTTACATTTATTTTTAACCTTTCATTACTTTATTACACTCAGAAGCCTGCACAGATCACAGTGATCTGTGCAGGCTTCTGCTAAACACGCTGCTGGGGAAGGGGGTCTACAATATCTCCGGCTTCTATTTTGTCCCGAGTTTGCTCCATTTGCAATCATCTTAGCAGACACGGTTCTTGGTAAAGCCCTGTCTTGTATTCCAGCCTACGGAAAGTACTTGTGAGTTTGGCAGAGGGTGTATTGACTTCTATTTGTGTTTCCAGCCGTATCTTGCAGGTAGATTTCTGTTTTAAAACACCCGTGTTTGCCTTTAGTAATTCTCTGTGTTTGAAAATCAGGAGAAACTCTCACGGGAATGCAATCTCAGCCAAACACGATTCTTAGTAAATTCACCCCTAAGAGGCATGGAGCTACAAGGGTCCACTGGAGTTGCTGGTGGGGGCAAAATCATCAGTGATCACATTAAAGTCTGTACAGTACAGGCTTCTATGAAAGCCTTGCAAGTATCAGAGAATATTCAATATCAGGGGTCTATCTACTAAGCCTTTGGTGGAGATAAAGTGAACAGGGAAAAAGTACCAGCCAATCAGCTCCTCACGGCCATGTCACAGGCTGTGTTTGAAAAAATGACAGTTAGGAGCTGGTTGACTGGCACCTTATCTCTGTCCATCTCCATCCAGGCTTAGTGAATAGACCCCTCCTCAGTCTCATGTTTATTTCTATGTACACATGGTACCATCCATCAGAAAGAGAAGAAAACATGCAGACTTCCTGGCCTTGCAAGCCACCAGGACTCGGTCAGGCTGCGGTAAGCTTTAGCTACCGCAGCCTGGCAAAAGGGACAAGAAGGGGATGCTGCTGGGCCTGGACACTTTCAGAATGGGGGGAGGGGGCCGTCTGCTCCTACCCAGTATCACCCATTCCTACCGCCACTGCACTGCACAGCCCGCACTACCCCCTTGAGTGAAAGGGGGGTTGCTGCTACCACCGGTAGCCCGCGCTACCCGTTTGAGTAAAAGGACAAAGGCCCGCTCCAACCTGCACTGAGGTCCACCCCCGCCTGCCCCCTTGTTCAATAAAGTTTTTTTTCCATCTTCAAGGAGATAAGGTAAGTAATGACTCATGAAACTTAGCGCTAGCAGTGGGAGGCGGAGGGGAGGGCGGCTCAGGGCCCATGCATATTTTGTCAGTCCCGGGCCCTACAATTTCCGATGGCAGCCCTGGATGGTCACGATTATTCCCGATGATGATCCCAGGCTGCGACCTGGGAGGACTTCTGCAAGTAGTGTACCGCTTCTGGATAATGGTCTGGGGCAGTGTTGGCTAACCTTGACACTCCAGCTGTTGTGGAACTATATATCCCAGCATGCCTTGCCACAGATTTAGCATGCCCTAATAGCAAAACTGTAGCAGTGCATGCTGGGTTATGTAGTTCCATAACAGCTGGAGTGTCAAGGTTAGCCAACACTGGTCTGGGGCATTCTCTGGGGTACCCAGCTATGCTTCTCCATCCCCTCCGCAGGCCCTCGCCATTTGGGGCTTCAATTTACAATTAACATGTAGCTGCAATTTTAGTGAACAGTTATATGATTGTACACCTGACTCTTTGCAACAGGACAATGTTGCTTAATAAAGCATGGTGTTGCTGGGCATGTTACACAGCGTAGAGGACACGTGACCACTAATTGACCAATCATTCTCACTAGGATGTATTTGTGGAAAGCTGGTCTATAAATAAGGAACAGTTTGTAACATCTGAGAACCCTGAACCCTCGGAAAAGACAGACCAGGCAGCTGACTGAACAGCTGAATTATTAAGCCACAATCCTTGGTAACCGGACACTGAGGCAAAACATTGTAAATGCAGTTACCTTGATTTAAGTTGATGATTAAAAGAGTCCAAGGTACACATGTAAAAATATTTTATCATAATATGTTTACATCTCCCAGCAAATCTGATATGTACGGTACACCACTTTAAGCTATGTACATCGGTTATGCTAATAACGTCACTGAACCTCGTAGGTAATTCCAGGCCAACTGATTTCAAGTTTATCATTGCCAAATAGTTGCTGTATAAAATAAATATAAGTGTATTGTACACACAATAAAAGCCATTATAAATATAATTGTGTTCATGCTCAGACTTTCCTTCAGGCTAATTTTAACTAATATGCATGTTTCAAAATCATTCAGAACCCCCCCCCCCCCCCCCGAAACCTGTACGTTAATGGGCCTCTTTTAAAATTGCACACAAACCCATTTGGAAGCTTAAAATACTCTATTTAGCACTGCGCCTGAACTCGGGAAATGCGTATACCTGCCTCAGTATTGCAGTTTTTGTGCACTTCACACTGATTTCTGGGCCTGATTCAGAGCCACTCGTAAGCGGCCGCTCGCTCGCTCCCAGCGATGTTCGCACATCTGCGCATGCGTATGGGTCGTAATGCGCATGCGCCAACCAGTCATTGCGGTCAGAAATCGAGCGCTCGCAAAATAGCGAGTGCCTGCTAATTTGAGTGACAGGATGAGGCGTATGTGGGTGGTAACAGGGGAAGGTGCTTGAAAACGGGGAGTGGTGATCCGAACGCAGGCGTGCCAAACGGTCAAAATGGGCATTTTAAGGGTGTGCATAATTAACAAAGCAGCGTCATCGACCACGTCACTTGGTTGTTTCTTAGCCTGGACTGTTCGCATGATTGCGGCAGGAAAATCCAACCACAAGCACTGCGAGCAGTTCAGACGCCTTTCGATGTACTCGATTAATCAAATAAATAGTGGAGATGACGTAGGATGCGAGCGGCCAGGGGGCGTCTTTACAAAATAGCGAGCGCATGTTTCGTTCGCTCGCTCAGACATAGAGGCATCAACAGACCGCAAAGAGCGAGCGCTCAATTTAAATAGCCGGCCCCTTTTTCTGAACGAGCGAGCGCAAATACCGTCCGGCTCTGAATCAGGCCCTCTGTTCACACCATAGGAGGCTGCAAATAGAAATCAGCTTTAAGTACAACATCGAGGCTATTTGCGGGATTACTGTGCGTGGTAATTGCATAGCTTCAGGCACTTAACCCGGAAACTACTGTCAAAGCCAGCGGTAAATCCCACAGCTTATTGAATTCCCCCCAGAGTGTCTCCCTCTTAGCCCCAAATGTAAGTACCGGTGCTCATAGCCTGGGCTGCTTGCGCCATTTGCAATGAGGCCTTCATCCAGGAAATCCTCAACTAGCAGCAGGCTATGACAAGCTGAGTGTGTAACACTATAGCAAGGAAATCAGAATGGCCTGTCCAGCATGAATTCCCTAGGGCAGAGGTTCCCAAACACGGTCCTCAAGGCTCCCCAACAGTTCAGGTTTTAGAGATATCCATGGTTGAGCACAGGTGATTTAATTAGTTCCTCAGTCAATTTGATTTAACCACCTGTGCTCAACCATGGATATCTCTAAAACCTGCACTGTTGGGTAGCCTTGAGGACCGCGTTTGGGAACCTCTGCCCTAGGAGAATCTGACCCACGAAAAATGCATCTGCCTACTATGGAGAAACTGCTCTGTGCTGTTGGTCAGTGATGGGGGTAATAACATTGTTAGATGTTAGAAACAGCATAAAACTGCTGGGGTTTGCTGGTGCTTGTAGAAAGATAGAGTGACCTGCCTAAATCCGCATACACACTAGCTGACTTTTATGGACGATATGGATAATAACGATATAGTTCAACGATATATCGTTCATATCGTTCAGTGTGTACTGTGTATGCAGTGAATGACCAACGATACGTGCACCCGTGGGCCGTTAATGTCTTTTGTGATCCGTACATGCAGGCCAATCTGATGATTTCGTCAAGAATTGCCTGTTCTGAGGCACACAAGTCCGGCGGTTCAAATCCCGACAGCGGCAGGCCGACACTGCTGAAAATCCCAATCGTCCCCAGGTATGTATCAACTAACCTAACCCCCTAACCCTAAGCCTCCTTAGGGGTGCCTAACCCTAACCTTCCCCCCAGTGCCTAACCCTAATCCCCCCTCTAAGTGCCTAAACCTAACCCCCCTTTCCCACCGCATAAACCTAAGTCCCCCGGGGCGGGTGCCTAACCCTAAGTCCCCCCCGGGGGTGCCTAACCCTAACCCTCCCTCCCCCTAGCCTAACCCTAATCTCCTGGGGGGATGCCTAACTCTAAGGGCCTGATTCAGAGCTGAACGCTCTGACCAGAGCGCTCGCTCTGAATCAGGGCCGTCCCAGCTAAATTTGGAGCGGCCTACTGGCCGCTCGCATAGCTGTGGGTGACAACCCACAGCTTATGCGAGTGGCCAAAAAGATGGTTGCGATGGTCAAAGGCCATCGCGACCATCGGGCTTGCGACGAGACCCTGCGGTAGGGTCTCGCTTCCGCAAGCCCTGGAGTGATTTTGGCCCTATCAGAGCCAAAATCACTCCCACTGACATCATTACTGATGTCAGTGGGGCCGGACTCAGACGGTAGGCGTTCCCATGGGAACGCCTCCGTCTGGCAGTCACGGCCCCGGCACGCCCACCAAAGGGGGCATGCTGTCATTCAACATCGAGGTGCGAGACCCGGAGCAACCGAGAGCCCGTCGCTATCCGGGTGTCGCGCATGCGCACGACGGAGCTACCTCTGTCGTGCGCATGCACAGTGGGGCAACATCGACCCGTTTGCGAGCATCCTTTGCTCGCGAACGGGTTTGAATGACCCCCTAAGTCCCCCCGGGAGCCATAAACCTAACGCTCCCCCCCCGCAGCTGTCCGCAGCGGTGCCCAGCATCACTTCGATCAGGATGCCGGGCGCCGGTCTCCTGGCGTCGGTAAAATGACAGGCGTCTAGATTTAGACGCCTGTCATTTAACCCTCGCCGGGATAAAGCAGTCGGGGAGCTGGCTGTCGGGATTACGTCCGCCGGCTTCCCGACTGCATACCGTTCAGAGATGTGGCAGGATGACTTCACTGAAATATATCTTTAAAGATCTCTTTCAGTGAGTACACCCAATATCGTTTGTCCTGCACTACAGAAAGTTCAGGGGAAATCTTTCACCAATACCGTTCATACAGCACATTGTCTAGTGCACAGGTTCTCAAACTCGGTCCTCAGGACCCCAAACAGTGCATGTTTTCCAGGTCTCCTCACAGAATCAGTGAAATAATTAGCTCCACCTGTGGATCTTTTAAAATGTGTCAGTGAGTAATGAATACACCAGTGCAGCTGCAGGGTGACCTGTGTGGGGTCCTGAGGACCAAGTTTGAGAACTACTGGTCTAGTGTGTATGAGCCTTGACACACAACTACAGGGACTGTCTGTAGAAACTTGTCTTTATTATCCTACTAACTATGTAGCCCTCCCCTAATCTACCCTCCTAGGAGAAGCCCTGGAAGTCAGTGGCATCTAAAGAGAGGAGGGGGCCCGTGTGCACTCCCCATGTGGGGCCCCCTCCTCTCTCCCCGGTGGCCGGCAGCCGACTGACGCGGCTGGCCAGCCACCTTAACATTAGTAGACTTCGGGCACTAGAGTGTGCCCGGAGTCTACTGCGCATGCGCAGAACACCGGAAAAGTGGCCACGGTGGCCATTTTCCGGTATTCTGAGCAGCGCTGACACCCGCCGCGGGACCACGGACAGGTAAGTTTAAAATAATATGGGTGCAGGGTGTGCGGTGCCCCGCACACACTGCACCCATTATAGATACTCCACTGCTGGAAGTTGTACCAAAATGTAGATGACTGGAGGTCTACTTGACTTCAAATGATCCTCATTTGAACTTGCTCTTAATGTGCTTGGACTGTGGGCCTGATTCAGACCCGCTCGCCAGCGCACAGCGCTTGCAAGCGGTTTGATGTTTGCCCCCTGCGCATGCGCCAACCCCCGGCGTACGCAAGCGCAAGCCCCAGCGAGCGACTGAGTCGCTCCGGGGCTCGCTACAAGATGGGGCGGCTGTCGATGGTGAGTGACAGCTCACCCATTTGGTAAGTGGGGAGGGGGGGTGTTTAGGCAAACGCAGGCGTTCCCTTAGGAACGCCTGGCGTTTGTGGGCAGCCCTACTGAAATCGCCAGTGATGTCAGTAGTGGACTTCCTGCTCTATTAGAGCAGGAAGTCCACTCAGGCTTGCTGGAGCCAAGACCCTATCACAGGGTCTTGTCGCAAGCCCATTGGCTGCAATAATCGCGACTATCTCCAGGCCGCTCGCACAATTTGTGGGTGACAACTTTGCGAGCGGGCTGGAGGAAAAAAAAAACCACGCCCATCAGACCTGCGAGCGGGTCTGAATCAGGCCCTGTGTATAAGCTCCCCTTCCCTCCCCCTGTTCTGTCTCTCCATGCGTAAGGAGGTGCAAGAGTCAGATCTGCATGCGGACGTAGGCGCACATCTTTTCTTGTGGGCATGCGCTGTACAAATTTGTGTACATTACACGTCAACACGCGTACGCCCAATACAGACAGGGTTATATACTGCCTACTATCTACAGAGGCCAAGAGGCCAAAAAGCAGTTCAGTCCTCATTCCTTTCCCTACTTGACTACACCAACTTTACGCAGACCCTTCAACGTGACCCCTTCCATCAGGTACAAAAGGCTCTGCTCCTGGACTTCCCTCTTACTTTATGATTGCAGCCACCAATTAACTAGTTCAACATAGGTGACTGCAATCGTAAATTAAGAGGGAAGTCCAGGAGCTGAACATTTTGTACCATGCTGAAGGGTCTGCTTTACGAATAGGCAATGTGCTGCTTCATACCTTGGAGTATTGGGCATCCTATACCACAGAGCCCTGGCATCCCCCTCGCTTCCCATCACTGTTCTGCATATGCGGACTTAGAACCGCCCTCCCTTCTCCTACACATAAAATAAAAATGCAGCTCTCCGGACATACATAGCGGTAATTGGCAGCCAGCCGCAGTCCGTTATTGGCGTCCTGTCTACCAGTATGCCTGGAATCTATGCCCTCTGAAGTTGTTCACTGGCTTCTCTGAAAATGCCCAAAATTATGTTCTGGGAGAGTTGCCATTGGTTTTTTCCTATCGTGCTGCAGAAACGGCAGAAGCCGAGGACTCCTCTTAGTATTACTCTGTTTGATTCATTATATTGAAAATACCTCATAAAAGCCTGCAATTGTTTCCATGGCTCCTCGCTCTGGAATGTGCTGTGGAAGTCACTGAAACTGAGAGCTCCTGTCAGTATTACTGTACTGAAGATCTTAGACATATATAAACACATTACAGGAGCCTGCAACTGCTTCCGATCACTCTAGCTTATTCTGATCCTGTTCCATCATCTCCCTGGCTTTCTCCATTTACACCATACACCTGCTTGCTATATTATGACTATCTCTCTGGTGCCCAACTTCAATGCCGCAACAGCAGCAGAAGTCACTGGGCAGGAGGACGTGATGCCATTTTTCAGGAGATTTGACAAGTGCAATAGACAAGTCACAGGGAACATGTTCCTAGATACCTGCGAATGCACAGTAGACTCTGGCACAGTCCGTCGCAGAGAGGAGGGGGCCTGCACACCAGCTCCCTCCTCTCTTAAACTGCCCCTGCTGTCAGCATTTATATTCCTTCTCTCTAATACCCATTTTCCACCAAAAACCCGGGTTTAACTTTTCATACATAGATCCAACCCAGGTCAGACCCCGTTCACACTTCACCTTCGATCCTGGTTATTCCGGTGTCAGCCCCATTCACAAAGAACCTGGGTCTGCCCTGCTAAACTTGTGAGGTCATAAAAAGTGGGAGGTGACTGCTCCACAACCACCAATCAGCTCATTTTAGGCATGACCCAGATCGGATAACCCAAGTCGCGCCATTTACACTGCACCATTACCCAGGTCCATCCCGGGTCCAACCCTGGTAGCTACCTGGGTTGGATTCCCAGGTCACTCGACCCGGGTTATATTTCAGGGACCCTTTTACACTGAGCCACTAACCCGGGAAGACACGGCAATAACCTGGGTTATTGCAGGAGTGGAAAAGGGGTATTAGTATCATTGGTATTATCCCAGTTTCAGGCCCCTACTTTCTTCCCAACTGGTCGCCACATTTCTCCAGACACATTTCTCCCCACGGTATCCTTTTAATCTGACTATATATGTCTCTATGTTTGCAGCATCCATTGTAACTAATGTCTCTTTGCTGCATTGTACTGCGTTTGAATTACAGGAATAATTAGTCATGTATGATGTATTAGGTAGAACTAGAAATGTTAATTACTTGCCACGTTATACATATCCGACTGTCTGTCAGTTACCTGTACATATTTTTATTTGTTATGTCTGTTGCAGGTTTACCTATACTATTATACTCCTGCGTCAATTTGTCTGCATATAGTAAATGTAATGAGTTTGTGTCACGAAGGTCCAGCTTGTATATGAGCTCACACAATTAGGTTTGCCTGAAAATAATTTGATTGATTGATTGAAACACAATAGTTTACATTACATGACAAATATTGTTTGATTACAAAAAATATTGACACTAGTATGGATAATAAAACATGTCTCCTGAATTATGCTATCACACTATTATAGCCCTGACAACTACCTGATTTAGAACAAAAATAGATTGATCTTGATATTTAGCAACATGTAAGATTGTATCAATTTGGAACAAAGATTTGATCCCCCCCCAATGTAAAATTAAGTATGAGCCCCTCAATGAGCCATCAGATTCAGTGACCAGACAAAATTTGTAAAACAAAGATTTAATCAAATGAGAAACTGTATTAAAATTGGAAACCAAAGATGGATAATTATGTTTGTTTATAAAGGATTTAGGCTTATATTAAAGCATCAGATATGTACGATATGAGGGATAGCTATGCTTCTCAAACCTCTTAGTCACTAATTGAATTTAGTATGAACATTATTTTTGGCTTACATGAAATGCTGAGAATAAGATGTTATTGACTAATTGTTATTCCAATTAATACATGCTGTGGATGCTGATTATTACTGTATGTCTAAAGACAACATTCCTTTCCGTACTCTCACGGTAATGTGTAATCTGTAGATCTGGACAGTTCTCAATTTAGTTACTCAATAGTGTGATCTGAAGTAGGGATGGATACCGGAAACCCGGCATTGAATGGTTGCATCCGAATCAAATCCAGCAATGAGATGACACCTAGCCATCGCATCGCAACCATTAGATAGTATAACCATCGCAATGATCAGGGGCAGAACTATGGGAGACAATGGAGGCGCCTGCCACCAGGCACCAGCACTGAAGAGGCACCTCCTCCATTGTCCACAACATATTCACCCCACTTAGGTCTGTAACTATGTACCCGGAGTGTACCGTTACGGCCGCCCAATACATGGCACCCCTTCCCGTCACCTGAGAAGCCACCATACACTAGTGGAGAGCTCCATGTCAGACCATCAGCTGCTGCCTTTGTCTATCTATAGCCTGTCTGCATGCGAATTGCTACATTACAGTGTCAGCGGTTGTAACGGGCTGAGGAAGCACCAAATTATAACTTGCTTCCGGGCATCTGGGATGAACTTACGCCACTGGCAATGATTATATTATAAAGGGGTCAGAGCCTCCGTGAAAGGGGGCGAGGCCTCAAGGCAGCCTCGTCCAGGTGACTGTGTTGGGCGTGCCCAGCACTCGCAGAGGTTCCAAGCTCCCCCTACACTGAGAAAAGATGCCGTGCACATGGGCACTAGGACTCCCGGGTCATAGACTGGGAAGTCTTTTCATGCCCGAGACAGCTCTATATCGGAAGAGCTGTCCCAGTGGTTCTGTGATCCTGCATAACAGGCAATATATAATGAAGGTATGCATGAGATTGTGGGCGGGATGTATCGCACAATCTATTATACTACATGACAGAATTGTCACCTAGCAGCTAAATAGAGCTACTGAAATCCAGGTCACCATTGAGATGTAGGACGCTGTAGTCTGTCCCAGACAATCTGTTGAAGATTAAAAAGAGGGTTTTAATCTGCAGATATAACAGAAACTCAGATATGCTCATGAAATGTATCTCCAAAGCCCTAGAAATAGGCTGCTTCTAGAATAACAGATGTGACACCACCCTCGTGAGGTTTTCATTCCCTTACGCATTGCATAGCTTTACATGAGTCAGTACAAGCACCTGAGAGGTTGTTTATTGCTGGCAGTGATACAGGGATGACATAATCGTCATGTGATGGGAGATTCCTGCATCTGAGTCAATAGATGCAGGGTTGCGTAACACAGCTGTAAGGACACACGGGCATTTGGTAGGGATCAGCGCTATTTTCTAAACTGTGTTTGGGAGTGGAAATTAGGTGCTGACATTGAACAGTAATGGTGTACCGGTGCCAGGAGTTGATTGGGTACGCGATCCCGGTGCAAAAAAAAATGCCGCCGGTGGAATCCTGATGCATGCAGGCAAGTAATTTAACCCTTCCCCTAACCCTACCCCATGCCTACCTCTCCCGCAGCCTAACTCTAACCCTCCACATCCCGCAGCCTAACCCTCACCCTAGTGCCTAACCCTAAACCTAGCGCTAATACTCACCGTTGGGATCGCAGCCGCCGGGATTCTGGAGCTGGGATTCTGACTCCTGTTGGTATTCCGGCACCGGTTTTCTGAGTGTTGGCATTCTGTGCACCGGGATGCCGACTACATCCCGCCAGGAGTATAGGTGGGAGTGAGGAAGGATTAGTAAAGTGAGGGTTTTCAGAGAACGTTTTAAGACTTGAAGGGAAAGTATATGATATATGGTTTGAGATTTATGAAGAGCTTTGGGGATACATATGACTACGATGTTGATCGTCATGCTGTTGTCAGTCAAAATGTCGACAGCATGAGATCAGTGGGTCAATGCCGACACTGTCGTAATGTTATTTAAAGCACTGTAACAGTGTCAACATTATCAATTTAAACAGGATCGAAAAAGCATAATTTTTAAAGTTATAATCCTGTCATTGTTACAATGCTATAAATATTGTAAATATCACTACGATGTTGATCGTCATGCTGTTGTCAGTCAAAATGTCGACTACATGAGATCAGTGGGTCAATGCCGACACTGTCATAATGTTATTTAAAGCACTGTAACAGTGTCAACATTATCAATTTAAACAGGATCGAAAAAGCATAATTTTTAAAGTTATAATCCCGTCACTGTTACAACGCTATAAATATCATTGTCCCACCAACAATGCAGTCGGCATTGTTAACTGGACAATGCAGACAGTTTTGTCGGCATTGCCCTGTCGATTTCATGCTATCCAGTCCATAGCGAACCGGTAATTGGCCACTAAAGAGTAGGTTTTAATGCATGGTAAGTTCACCCCACCTAAATCATTAGTTTGTTGAAGTTTAAAGAGAGAAATTCTAGGTCTCTTTCCTGCCCAGATAAATTTCTGCATCTCTTTGTTTGAGATCATTTCTCTTGAATAGCCAAGGCAACATCTGAATTATATATAATATGCGAGGAAAACTCACCATTTTAATAACACCCAATGTAAGACAAGGGTAGGTCAGACCATATCTTAAAATCTCTCATCATTTGAGCAAGAATCCTGAGCAATCTTAATTAGTTACGCTGGATGCCAACTCATTTTACACCATAATACCTCATGATTCCATCGAAGGTGTCCCCCTATTGAATTTATTATTGAATTACATAGAAACACAGAAACTTAGAATTTGATGGCAGATAAGAACCACTTGGCCCATATAGTCTGCCCGTTTTTACCTTTTGGTAACCTCAACCCTATGTAATCCTCAGTTTTTTATATCACATAAGGTTTGAGGTTAGCAACTCAAATGACTGAGTTGGTTTTGACATACAGTATAACCACTTTAAATATGGTGATGCACATTTTATTTAATTGCAGGGAACCATCATGGGTTCTAACTTGACACCTGCACACTCGTATGTCCCAACAGCTGTGAGGTTTCGGCATTCAGTTCACCTATCAGTAGTTACCTCTGTTTAGTGAGATGCACCAGAAGTGGGTCTGACATGTAGGATTTCTTGCAGAGTAAATCTCTGAACAATAGCAAGCAGAATCAAGTTTGGTGTATGAATGATGAACCTAGCAAAGGTCTCAAATGTCCTGGCTTGGAAGCTAAAATGGGGTTAAAGCAGGAACTGCCAGAAAAATCAGTAATTGATCTGTGTTATCCCTCTTGCTAAATAGGAGGTAGCAGAAATAGCCCCTTTCTGTGTCAAAAAAGCCAGAGAAAGGGGTTATCATTGCTTCATAAATAGACCCCAAAAAATTTTACATTTAAGGTTGATTTCTCATACTTCACATAAATATGACTGTAAATATTGATTGTTGACAGAACCTTTTATAAAATTGTCTGTAAAAATATTTTCAGGAATTGGCAATGATGTGCATGCTGAAATTGCCTGCAAATGATTACTACTCTTCCTGGCATCAGGACAGTAGTGGGGGCTGGCGGGAAGGGGCTTGGAGTAGGTCAGGCTGTCATGGCTTTTTCCTATATTTATACAGAGTAATTTCCCTGTTTTAAACAGTAAAGAGGATGTTTGAACCTTATCTTAACATAACTATTTTAACAATTATGTCAGAACATATTTTCTGTAAGTATCTACTATAATTCTGAATAGAGTTTTCTCATTGGTCCATCCAAATCTAGATGATGCAATAGCTGCACTCATTAAATATAATTGTCATGTCTGTAATCTATACTGTAGCTTCAAGTAATTAATTATTCAATTATAAGTGTAGTGTAGTGTACAAAGCACTGTGCACATGTTCCCAGTTTAAATAAACGTTTAGTTTATCAACCAGCATTCTTCCAGCATTCTTGTGTTGTAGATACTATTTATTTCAGCAGACTAAATAGTTTATTTATTATACATTTTCATTAAAGTAAAAAAAAATGCTGACATTGATTTTTTTTATTAATCTGTATATTATTTTAAGAATTTTTAATAAATCTCCAAAGAAATACAGGGACAATTGTATTCATTTACCTTCCTTCTATTTTTAAAATTCTAAAAAAATAAAAAATCTAATATTTAAATCCAATTCAAACCTCTCCTTATTCACAACTTTTACTCCAGACAATTACTGTGGAATTGCGGTGAAGAACATTTCAGCCCCCTCTGTTTGGGGGGTACTCCGATTGTTTGTTTGGATTTTGAACCAAATGTTGATTAATAAAATAGTGAATCATGGACAGCACTTTGCAATTGACCCAACCTACATGGAAGGGGAAATTCAGTTAACTGCAAATACCAGGATTTTCCAATTTGCATAAATGACCCACCACGTTAGTTTTCACCTTGGATTTGATTAAATCCTTTGCTTTGCACATATCACCAGTAATATATGGTAGTAATTATGCAACAATAATTATACCAATATGTGTGAAAATCACATATATTGTTTTTTGTTAATGGAAAAAGAAACTTTTGGAGTTCTTCAAATATTTATTTTTTAAAATAAATAAATAAATAGTTTATTTGTAATTTATTTGTAAAACTTACAAATATATTATGTGGATAGTATAACAACTATGTACAGTATCTAAACACAACTGATTTTGAGGCCTACTATCATATTAATCATAGTGAAAAAGTGTAACTTTTATTACCTAAATTACTTAAACTCATTACTTATCACCGTGGCAAACAAGTGATACTTGCTTGTCACAGGTAAAAAAACCCATCCAAATTGATAAGGGTTAAGTGTGCGTGAAATCCGGAACATGAGTGGAACTGGAGCTCAATTTGAGCTCCAACTGTTAATATGAAAAAATACAATAATAGCTAATTAAAAAAAATAATCTTACAATTAAAATAAATAAATAAAATAAAGCAGAAATAATACAAATATATTTCTCCTTCCCACCACCCCAATAAAATAATTTTCTGGGGGCAGGACAATACCACGTCAATTTTAAAATGTTTAGACTGAAAATACTTATTGTAGCATTTAATATTTTTTTCAGATTCTTTATCTGTTAAGGACATCAGAGATGGCATTAACAGATAAAAAATAAGTGGGGGTATTAAACCTTCTAAAGAGTGGACAAGTAGAGACGTTGCGCATAGCAACCAATCAGCTTCTACCTATCATTTTATAGCAAAAACTTGATAAAATGCTAGCTAGCAGCTGATTGGTTGCTATGCTAAGAACAAATTTTCCACTCTTTAGAAGGTTTGATACATTTCCTCCAAAGAGGTAACACACCACGGGCCAAATGTAATTGTCTGCTGCAATTCGCGAGAGCAGGCGAGATTGCAGCAAGATAGTCACTAGATTTCAAACAGCAATTAGTTTAAAGGCAAAACCAACCTGATTCTGCATATAAAACGAATTGCCGCTTTAAAATATAACGACTATCTTGCCGGAAATTGAGCTGGGTTCTGTAAATAGTGGGATGGTAAATCTGGCCCCATGTTTATCATGCAGGAACACTGGTCTGGTAGTGAGGATATACTTCTAATAAAGGGACCCTGAATGTAGCAGTTAACGAGGGCACAAGGAATTTTTGTTATTCAGAAACCTCTGTCGTGGTTTTGTTTGCAAAGGTTGCTGTCCCCGTAGAGGTGTTGTTGTACCAGTTTCTCTGCCCTATCATCATCATCAGGGTGCTGTAGTGTGACTGCAATGTCCGCACCTGTTGCTGTAAATCTCTTGGAGTTGCACCATCCTCTCGTCTCTCCAAAACATTCTTTGGAGTCGTCTGCTGTTTCCAGCTTGTACAACTTGCCCAGTCACACAGAAAACACGTGGCATCATAAAGAACTGTCTCCATGCTTGTTAAGCAGCAGGTAATCACAGCCAGGGGGCGTATCTATAATGGGTGCTTACCTCTCCGGAGTCTCTGGAAAATGTCTGCCGTGGTCATTTTATCAGCGTTTTGCGCATGCACAGTAGGGAAATCGCCAGGAAAATGACTGCCGTGTCATTTCCCTCAGTGACCTGCGCATGCGTAGTAGACTCTGGGCACAGACTAGTGGTCCAGAGTCTACTGCTGCTCTCAGTGCACTGCTGGCCGCTGGGGAGAGAGAGGAGGGGGCCACAGACGGAGCTTGTACACAGGTCCCCTCCTCTGTTAATATGCCCTGATCACAGCGCAGGGTCAATGAATACACAATTAGAAGAACAAAAATAAATTATTGCTGTAGTGTATGGATGCAATGAAGTAATCAAATATACTGTATATAAACAGAATGCAGCTTATTTATACAAATGTCTTCTCATCCACAAATGCTGTCATCTTGCTCCACAAGCTCAATGTGTAGAGCTATAGTTATGTCGGTGCAAATCAGGATTCATGGCATATCCAAAGGACGATTTTATGCGGCTCTTTTGTTAATTTGCGTTTCCTCTCCTGCAAGATAGCTGTGTCGTCTCCTTCGCAAACAGTGGTAGCTTTTGAGGGGTGCAAGGAGCGACTCCCACTGCGTATTACAACCATCCACAAATATTACATAGCTATCCTAATGGAGGGTGGGGGTGGGCTGGACTGCACACCCTAATTTTAAACTAAAAAAACAACAATAGTCAATTTTATTTTTACACTAGCACCTTGATTTTAATCTGCTTTGAGTTCACACGGAGCACTATAGATATAAACTTTCCCTCCACGTTATAATAATTATTCAATTACACAGATAAGTAGTAATATAATGGTATTCTTACCTCTATATATAAAGTTGTTATCCATTATAACTAATATTTAGGAGAATTTATCTAATTTTTATGTAATGTTATCAATTTATTGTACCCTAATAATGGGAACAACTTTCCCAGTCACATTGTGTATTATCATTACACAGATATGGGATAACACATTAGCTCCACTATTTAGTCTACATGTAAATATTTAATTTTATCTTAATTTTATTTTAGCACAATGAATATATGTATAGGATTATTTTTCCTATGCTCTTAACACGCCACTCTCTCTTTTTAGGTTTGTCTCACATTTTTATTTTTATTATTTTATTTTATTTTCTAGCACCTAATTAAGGTGAAGTATTTCATTCATCACTATTTATTATTTATTTATTTGTTTTATCAACCACACCTTAATAAACACCAATTGCACCCATGATCATCACTTTATTAGTAGTTTTAAATACATTTTATATGAATAGGGATTTTAACAACACCATTACTAACACTATACTTATTTTTACTATGAAAGATAAAAGAATAATAAATTTCCTATTTAACAACTTATAACTTAAAATTAAGTATAATCCTCATACTACTGGACCCATTAATATTCACAATACATCTACTATAAATAATGAAATATTAAATATGTAAGAAAGAAGAAAACTAGAAATAAACTCTCTGACACCCCCCCTAACAATGGTTAACAAGGATGAGGTATTTAAACCCAGCTAGGACAACCATTCGGCTTGCCCTGTGGAAGCCGGATATACGGCGAAATACGTATCGGCATAGCAATCTTAGGCCCTCATTCAGAGCCGTACGCTCTGAGCAGAGCGCACGCTCTGAATGAGGGCCGGGCTCCATTTTCATGGAGCGTCCTCCTGGACGCTCGTATAGCTGTGGGTCACCACCCACAGGCTATACGAGCGTGCATTGTGATGGCCGCGATGGTCGTGACCATCGCGACCATCGAAATTGCGAGCCGGAGCCTGCGGTTGAGGTTTTCAACCGCAAGCTCCGGAGTGATTTTGGCTCTATCAGAGCCAAAATCACTCCCACTGACATCACTAGTGATGTCAGTGGGCCGGCTTTTGACGGGAGGCGTTCCCGTGGGAACGCCCCAGTCAGGGAGGCACGCCCCCGGCACGCCCCCCAAAGGGGGCGTGCTGTCAATCAACATTGACAGCACGCCCCCTTTGATCGGACACAACGAGCGAAGGACTTTCCTTCGCTCGTCGCGTCTGGCGCATGCGCACGACGGAGCTCCCTCCGTCGTGCGCATGCTCAATCCATAACATCGACCCACTTGCGAGCGGACAGCCGCTCGCGAGTGGGTCTGAATCAGGCCCTTAGACCGCTGAATCACGGTGCAGTTGGTCCACATATGTATTGAACCTATATGCACTGATGCGCAATAATAGCACTCAAGTCCTGACCATATGGGACATTAAATAAGGAGTAACGGGCTTTGTCAGACCCACAGTGGACAACTTAAGATCCACAAGTCGGCTCTGGCATAGTACTCCCAGACCGCTGACCTATGGTGCAAATGAGTAACATGCACAATTAACCTGTATGCATTGATGTGCAATAACAGCACACGAGGCTTGATTATACAGGACATCAGATAAGCAGCAGCGGGTAACGTCAGACCTGCAGTGGATGACTTCATATCCACGAGTCTGCTCTCTTATACTGTGATGATAGAAAAGGGGAAATGTAAATAGCATGTGAAATAACTAAAATAGCACACAAAACACTCCTTAGTCGACTCGGATTGGTTCCAATCACATGGGGAGCATAATAAAAAATCCAAAGAAATAAATATTGTTGAGAAATGAAGTCCAGCCAGATAGTTACCCAGTCCTGTTAGATAACAGATAGGGTTGATCCGTTTCGCAGTGCTGGCAGATAATAGCACAGTAGGGGTACCCCAAGCACAACTGAGTTGCGGACTGTGAGGAGAAAACCAGTGTCCAAATATAGCCGGGGTCCAATTAGCAATGTAGGCACTTCGCACAATAAAGGTCCCCAGGGCACAGGTCCTCAGCGTGCCACTCTCTGCATTATATGGTGGGGACTGTGACACTCTGCATTATATGGTGGGCACTGTGACACTTTTTACATTATATGGTGGGCACTGTGACACTCTGCATTATATAGTGAGTAATACGACAACTTTCTGCATTATATAGTGAGTAATACGACAACTCTGCATTATATGGTCATGGTGGCACTGCAGCACTCTCTGCATTATATAGTGAGTAATGCGACAACTCTCTGCATTATATAGTGAGTAATGCAACAACTCTCTGCATTATATGGTGGGCACTGTGACACTCTCTGTATTATATGGTGGGCACTGCGGCACAAAGTGTAACAGGCGCTGGCACCTTAATGTAACAGGACTAACAGAGTTCCGGACTGTAGATGGACAGTAATTATATAGACAATCCAGGACACATCGGGACATCTCCATTAATACACTCCTATCGTAGCAGCTGGGACGTGTCACCAAGCGACCCCGGAGGACTCACGCTGGAAGTTGGAGTGGAGGCTGGGCAAGGTGAGCCGCTACAACACTGTCTCTGCGTGGATACAGCCTCCTCCGACCCTTACACGTTCTCATTCACCTGGATATGGACACTACTATATCTGTCATAATGGAGCTTTAGATCAGATGTCCTCCAGGATACTCAGCCCTATGAAGCAGGTTTTATTGAATATATGGCCAGCACCACTTTTGAGATTATTACATCAGGAACACACGTTCAGTGTGAACTCTCAGAGATCAATACCCCTGTGAACTGGATGTTGTATTTATTTTATTGGTATTACCTATGAGAGATATATACCTTTAGACACCATTTATACATTTTTTATTGTATTTTTTGGATTCACCTCTCTCAGCTACCTATTTCCGTTATAAACGGGATATTGTATTTAACAAATTAAACCATTGTATAGTTTTTCTTACATTTATGTTTTTAATATGTTTAATATGTTATATATTTGACCGGTCAATTTAAAATAATATTATTAGTAAAGATATATATTTATATTGTGTTGATTGTCAGTTGAGATGTATCAGATGACCGCGCTAGTTAGTCACCTAACTGTCTACCACCTGTCTGTGGTAGACAGTTGATTTAGTGGGTTGACAAACTGGAAAGGTAGCTGCTGCTATCAAAATACACAATGGTCACTTGGTAAGGATAAAAAGATCATTGTGCACCGGAGGTTTAGACAACGAGCCTGGTGCATAGCCGGTTGCCTAGGTAGCTCTCCGTCGTGCGTGTATTGGCTAGATTCTGTTCAATTGAATATAGGTCGTATATACCCACGTGGTATTGCGTGCATTTTCATTTATATCAATCCTCTTGCAGTTTAAATAAGCGCAGAGATCTTTCGCATTTCTATTTCTGGGTTTGTTTGTTCTACCACAAGCACATCTTTTCTCTTTGCTGCTAAACACATTTTGATCACTACATTGTTATTTAAACATTGGTACTATATATTATTTTTTATGAGTCTAGTCTATTAGCGCTGGGTGGTCAGGCACGTACCCCGACAGTTAGAGTTAGGCACCAGGAGGGAGGGTTAGGGTTAGGCACCAAAGGGAGGGTTAGGGTGAAGATTAGGGCTAAAAAACAAAAAAAAATAATGTGTCGACCATTTTGATGTCGACCTTTTAACCCCATCAACCATTTGTTACAATGCTGATAGCTACTGTATATCCAAAGTAGCCCAAGGTGACTAGAGCTACAGCTTCTAAACCCTATACCTTCTGGAGACTGGACATAAAAATGATTACTTACCTGGTTTTACTTATGCTCCTCTGCTAGCTGGCCACACCCATGGCTGGCCACACCCCTTTGGCTTTGCACCGCCTCCTTTCAGTGGCCCCCTACCATTGCATTCCCCCTGTGAGCCCTTCATGTCCCAGTCCGACACTGACGCCGTCTATAACCGTTGGTTTTTTGTTTTGAGCAGGCCCGTAGAGAGCCGTTTAGGGCCAAGGTTATTTCTGGCGACAGGGGGGCCTAATCGCGGGAGTGTGGCCACGCCCTCCTTAGATAAATAAAATGAATTGCACGCACTGGAGATGGAGGCGCTGTGAGTCCCTTAGCCAGGGGCAAATCCAGAGGTGGGCGTGATCAGTGTGATCAGAAGGTTCACGCCTCATTGGCCTCTATAATTCTAGCCTTGAGCATGACATTGAGGAAAGCGTGCTTTAATGGGACATTCATTCACATGTGTGTTTCAGTGGTGGTGTAAGAGCTTCGTCATGTGGCATCGGTCATCTCTGGGGTAAAGGTTGCCAAGCGTCACACGTTAGCACTAGTTTGCCATCTGTTTACTGAAGGGGTATGTGGTTTCAGCATCTAAAAATAAATGAAATGAACATTAATCATTCCCTGACTGTAAACAGTGACTTGCAGGTTCGTCTGGAGTAATTATTGAGTTATACAGACACGTGGGTGTCCCATGTTCCCTAATTTAATAATAATAATAATAATAATAATAATAATAATACATAATGATAGAAATGCAAACTATAGTAAATAGTATATAGGACATTAGAAGTGACTTAAATATGTCCAGTAACTTTTATTTAATATTTTTTTTAAATGAAGTCACCCAGGTGACAATTTGCAAGTGTGTGAACTCGATCTGGTATAGAAACTCAATAACAACCAGAAAAGCATATATGATTTGCAAGTGGGTTCCTGGTCGTGTATCATATACCTTCAGTAGATGTAATTATCACCATCAGCATGCTTTCAATCACGGCGTCGGAACCAGTGGTGTAGCAACAGCCCCCGCAGACCCCGCGGTGACTTGGGGGCGCCGGCCGTATTAAGGGGGGGGCGCGCGGGGACAACCGTCTCGGCTTTCCAATCCTCACATTTGCCAGGGAGACGGGTACTCTGTAATCCTCAGCGCTGTTTCCCAAGCCCCGCCTCTCTCCAGCTGTGATCAGGGGCACCGACAGCCGCGCCGGGTCCGGGGGAAGACTAGGGCATGGCCTAATCACGGGAGGCATGGCCACGCCCCCTTAGGGTAAAAAAAAATTGCAGCTCCACAAAGGGTGTGGCTGTGAGCCCCTCAGCCAGTGGGGGGCACAGTCAGTGTGATCGCTCTCCTCACAGGCATAGGAGACTGCTGTGGAGAGGGGGAACGCAGAGGAAAGATTTTATGTTGCCTCCCCAACTTAAAATCGTTCCAATGCCCCTGTTTTCACTATAATACAAATGGAGTATATAACTCCTTTAAGTGATGTAGTCAAATCTTAGACAGTTATAGGCACCAAAATGTCGACTGTCGACCAAAAGGTCGACATGGGCGTAAGGTCGACTGGGTCATAAGGTTGACAGTTAAAAAGTTCTGAATGTCTAAATTTTGACTGAGTAAGTACTAAGGGTCTGATTCACTACCAATTGCAACTGTAATTGCAATAGTGATTACACATGCAGTCTCACTACGATAGTATGCTAATCCATTGTGATCGCTATGCCGTCGCAGCCAGGGGCGCTGAGAGGGGGGGGGGCGGGTACTAATTACAGTCTCCAGTGCTTGTGGGGGAAGCATTCACGCTGACCCCCCCTTCTCTGAGGCTTTGCGCTGGACTGAGGGTCTCGCACCAAAGGGGACGTGCTGTCGATGGTTATTGACAGCACGCCCCCTTTGGTGGGCGTGCTGGCGGCGTGGCTGCCCAGACGGAAGCATTCCCATGGGTGATAGAGCCAAAAGCACTCCAGGGCTTGCGGCACCGAGACACCCGATGGTCGCGATGGTCAAGACCATCGCGACCATTTTTTTGGCGCTCGCATATGCTGTGGGTGGTCACCCACAGCTGTGCGAGCAGCCAGGAGGCCGCTCCATTTTTAGGGAGGAGGGCACTGATTCAGAGCGAGTGCTCTGGTCACAGCGTCCGGCTCTGAATCAGGCCCTGTGTATGCAGTGAATGACCAACGATGCGCGCACCCGTGGGCCATCGCGACCATCATTTTGGCCGCTCGCAATAGCTGTGGGTGGTCACCCACAGCTATGCGAGCGGCCAGGAGGCCGCTCCAAAAAGGAGCAGGGACGGCCCTGATTCAGAGCGAGCGCTCTGTCATAGTGTCCGGCTCTGAATCAGGGCCAGTGTGCGCAGTAGCCGCATGTGCATCAACACAGCAGCAGCGCCAAGCGTGCACCTGTGTCATAAGTGAAGGGCCGGTTTGGACATCTGGTCCGGACTGAAGGACGTGCCAACAATTTCTGACATGTCTACTGTCACTGCATATGATACTGTCACCTCTGACAGAATGGTGGAGGAATTAGTTTCTGTGTTTGTGAATTGTGTGCACTGTGGCTGCATGTGCATCAACAAAGGAACAGTGCCAAGCGTGCTCCTGTGTCATAAGTAAAGGGCCGGCTGGTTTGTCCGTTAAAGGGTGGTGTAACCCCCAAAGTGCACTCCAAAAAAATAAAAAAAATCCTTTTTTTTCTGTCTTTGTGAATTGTGTGGGCTGTAGCTGCACCTGCATCCTCAAAGCAGCAGCGACAAGCGTGCGTCTGTCTGTTAAAGGGTGGTGTAACCCTCAAAGTGCGCTCCACAAAAAATAAAAAATTCTTCTTTTTTTTTCTGTCTTTGTGAATTGTGTGGGCTGTAGCTGCACCTGCATCCTCAAAGCAGCAGCGACAAGCGTGCGTATGTCTGTTAAAGGGTGGTGTAACCCCTAAAGTGCGCTCCAACCAAAATAAAATAATCTTCTTTTTTTCTGTGTTTGTGTGTGAAATGTTTGCGTAGTAGCCGCACCTGCATCCTCAAAGCAGCAGCGACAAGCGTGCATCTGTCTGTTAAAGGGTGGTGTAACCCTCAAAGTGCGCTCCACAAAAAATAAAAAATTCTTTTTTTTTCTATCTTTGTGAATTGTGTGGGCTGTAGCCGCCCCTGCATCCTCAAAGCAGCAGCGACAAGCATGCATCTGTCTGTTAAAGGGTGGTGTAACCCCCAAAGTGCGCTCCAACCAAAATAAAATAATCTTCTTTTTTTCTGTGTTTGTGTGTGAAATGTATGCGCAGTAGCCGCACCTGCATCCTCAAAGCAGCAGCGACAAGCATGCATCTGTCTGTTAAAGGGTGGTGTAACCCTCAAAGTGCGCTCCACAAAAAATAAAAAATTCTTCTTTTTTTCTATCTTTGTGAATTGCGTGGGATGTAGCCGCAGCTGCATCCTCAAAGCAGCAGCGACAAGCGTGCGTCTGTCTGTTAAAGGGTGGTGTAACCCCCAAAGTGCGCTCCAACCAAAATAAAATAATCTTCTTTTTTTCTGTGTTTGTGTGTGAAATGTACGCGCAGTAGCCGCACCTGCATCCTCAAAGCAGCAGCGACAATTGTGCGTCTGTCTGTTAAAGGATTACATCGGTGACACCATCCAAGTAGGCATGTCAGACAGTCCGTACCTGTACTGGCAGGAAAAAGAGGCAATTTGGAGGCCCCTGTACAAACTGGCTCTATTTTACCTGAGTTGCCCCCCCCTCCAGTGTGTACCGGGAATCTTGTCAGCGAAAGGCGTAGGAGGTTGCTTCCACAAAATGTGGAGAAGATGATGTTCATAAAAATGAATTATCAACTCTTCCAGGGAGACCAGCCTCCAGAACGTACAGAGGGACCTGTGGTGGTGGATTCCAGCGGGGACGAATTAATACTCTGTGAGGATGAGGATGTACACAACACTGAAGAGGATGAGGAGGATGAGGACGACATCTTGCCTCCGTAGAGCCAGTTTGTGCAGGGACAGATTAATTGCCAGCTTGTTTTGTGGGGGCCCAAACGAACCAATCAATTCAGCCACAGTCGTGTGGCAGACCCTGGCGCTGAAATGATTGGTTTGTTAAAGTGTGCATGTCCTGTACAACATAAGGGTGGGTGGGAGGGCCCAAGGACAATTCCATCTTGCACCTCTTTTTTTCTTTGCATTATTTTTCAAACTGCCATCCTGTCTGCCACTGCAGTGCCACTCCTAGATGGGCCACGTGTTTGTGCCGCCCACTCATGTCGCTTAGCATAGTCATCCAGCTACCTCGGTGCAACCTTTTGGACATAAAAACGCTAGTGTGAGGTGTTCAGAATAGACTGGAAATGAGTGAAAATTAAGGTTATTGAGGTTAATAATAGCATAGGAGCAGAAAAACCCACAAATTCTGTGATTTTAGCTGTTTTTATGTTTTTTTTCAAAAAAATACAGATCCAAAACACAAAACCCAGAACCCAAAACACGGAAGGGTGGTTTTGGCAAAACCAATCCAGATCCAAAACACGAAGAAAGATCCAGATCCAAAACCAAAACACAAAACACGAAAAGTGGCCGGTGCACACCCCTAGTTCAAATGCACTGGCACAATTGCATTTCGCAGACCATCCCTCAGTCACCACGCACAAACGGCACTTCCTGTCAATCACTCTACGATGGGTCTGCGTGGTCACTGTGATCACAGTCCCAATTGCAGTGGCCGCTTTGCGCACTTTTACTGTGATGCATACTCATGTACAGGACACAACAATTGGCCGATTGTGTGCGTATCGCAGTTGCGATCGGTAATGAATCAGGCCCTAAGTACGCAATCCCTTCCTTCATTATATTGATAACTTTAAACTTGAGATTTCTATTTTATAATTACTGTGAGGCATGTGTCTGGTACAGCCTCAGAAGAGAGCTGTAGGGAAGTCCCCTCCTCTCACAGCTCTCACTAGCTGCCCGTATACCACAATCTCTCCTTTCACCCGGCTAATTTGATTTGGCACCTCCCTCATAACTCCTCCCCCCGCACACGAAGTCACACAAATCAGAACGCCCCCCTCAGGTCCTGTGTTAGTTGGAAGAAGAACATAAGGAACTGACCAACCCCAGCACCTCTGCTCTACAGATGGTGAATATAATGCCTGCTGAGCACGGCACTGTAAGCTAGGGATGGCCATCTTGGATGTCCATCGATGATCACAATCGATGGTACCATTGTTGATTACCATCGATGGCACAAAAACCATCTTTGGTGAACCATTCATGATTTGCACCCCTCAATGGCCACCGCTGTTGGGGGCACAGGTGGCCACGGGACTATTGGAAATTGGGATGGGGCTTAGCAGCCGCTGGGGGGCTGGGCTAAACTCCATCCCGTCAATAAAATAAATCAACCATCGGGTTCCACTCAACCATCGATGGTGGAGAACCATTGGCAACTCTTGCCATTGATGGCAAAATCATCGGCAGCTACCCATTCTTGATTGTTAACTGTCGATGGTCGATGACCCTCTATACTGTGAGTGGAGAATTTGGAGTAAGGCACAGCGGGGAAGGACATGGAGAGATCAGAGGAATGGGGGGAAAACACAGGAGGAGACAGGAGGAAAGGGTTTAGAACATGGGGGAAGACAGGAGGAAAGAGGAAGAAATGAGAGAGTGGGAGAAGAAAAAGGAAAAAAAAAATCTATCCGTAATAGCTAGTGACTTGGCAAATTAGGGGACCAGAATACTAGTCAGTGTATTATCTGCCCCCCCTCCCTGTGCTGTGCTGCCCCCTTGCCCTAAGTAAATAGAGCTGTTTCCTGCTTGAACCTGTGTGTTTGTATTGTGCTGGTGTTTGGGTTCTTCCTAACATGCAGCTCCAATGTCTGTGATCTGCTCCTGTCTGCCAGCGCTTTGTACTGTTTTGACAATTCCCTTCGAAGCTTTTTGACATCTTGACACTGAAAATGAAGGTTTACGTTAGAGAGCAGAACATGAATCACGCGCCAGCATATTGCATCATTTCTAAGAACAAGATGCAGCAATCCTCAGGTTTTATAAACACTGGTAGTTTCTTTATTCTTCAGGACTAAACGTCTTGTGCTGCCGTGATGTATTATTACAGAGAGGAGACGCGGTGGCTGACGTTTATAATGTATTATAATAGGATTATTATTATTATTATTTTTGTGGGCGAATTTCTAATGGAAACTCTTTGCCAATCCTCACCGCATACTGTATGTCTTATTCTTACAAAAAAAAGGTGCCAGGTTACCAAGGCGATTTTGGGGTCTATTTACTAAACCTTGGAGAGAGATAAAGTGAACGGAGATAAAGTACCAACCAACCAGCTCCTAACTGTCATTTTTCAAACACAGCCTATGACATGGCAGTTAGGAGCTGGTTGTCTGGTACTCCGTTCACTTTATCTCTATCCAAGGCTTAGTAAATAGATCCCTTAATTCCTGTGTATGTGACGTGTGACTGATGTGTTACTGTGCTCAGAGAATCGGGCAACATAACCGTTTTCTCATTCTACAACCTGGCAAGGTATTAATTATTAGCCTTTATTTAATATAGCGCCAACATATACTGCCGCGCTGTACAATAAGATGATTTTATGCAGGCATATCATTCCTTGTCTCGGTGGAGCTTATATACAATAGACTTGTCTTATTACCACAGGCATATAAAAAAAAGGGACAGGCATAAATACAGGAGAGTTTAGTCTATCGCCAATAAACCTGCTAGAATGTCTTTGATGAGGAATCTGCTGCACCTGGGGGAAAACGTAGCCAACACAAATTCCACAAAGAAATCAAAAGTGCCGTGTTGCAGTCAGAACATCCTCCATATCACACACGTTGGTCCCAAGCTAGTCCCAATGCTTGTCATGTTGTTAACAGGGGTGTCTTAAGAGGGGAGGGGGCCCGTGTGCATTCCCCGTCCGGGGCCGGCAACTGGCTGACACGGATGGGCGGCCACCGCAGCATCAGTAGACTCTGGGCACTAGAGTGTGCCCAGAGTCTACTGCGCATGTGCAGATCACTGGGGAAAATGGCGTGGCCAACATATTCCCGGTGATTTCCTCACTGCGCATGTGCAATACGCTGGGAAAAAAATGGCCGTGGCGGTCATTTTCTGGCGTTTCGAACAGAGCTGAGACACCCAATGCGGGACCTTGGAAAGGTAAATCTTTGTAAATATGGGTGCAGGGTGTGCGGTGCGGGAACCCCTGGACCCGGGGGCCCGTGCGCACTGCACACCCAGCACCCATTATAGATATGCCCCTGGTTGTTAAAGGAAACTTCTCCCATCCCCTCCATAGTTCTCAGTGGTTAAGCCAGGTTAGAATGAGAGTTTTTGAACACATATTTCCTTCCCTACTAGATGTAAGCCAAATTTCACCCAACCATATTGGAAAACTAGTTTGTATAGGGCAAGACACTCCCTTTACATTTTACCTAAATGGATCCATGACCATTTCCTGCACAGGGCTCCTCCCACAGACATCTGACAATACCAAAACAGCACAGATTGTGGGTGGGATACACTACACAGAAAAATGCGGTAATACCTTGGAAAATGCAGGTTTCAGGGGTTTTACAGCATTTCCCTTATGTACTAAGCACCGCTGGGTAATGCTATCTTCAGGTGGCATTACCCAAAAGTAACCTATGGGCTTCTCTTCAGGATGCCTCCCCTGAAAGCGATCCAATTGGATCCCTCCCATCTTCCCCTTCGGCGCGCGTCCTTCTGCACATGCGCAGAAGGATGCCAGAGGGACTTCTGGGTGTTAAACCTGAAAATCCCTCTATCTGGAGAGCTGTACTTCGCAATTTTATTCATATTTCTAGGTACATACCGCGGTAATCTACCGTGGTATGTACCCGAAAAAAGGCGGGATTTACCTCAGCACGGATGCAATGTTTAGTACATGCTGCCCTGTATGTCTCTTTTTCAGCTGGACTCTATTTCCCACAAACTCGTTCTCATCCCTTCCCCTGGATTGTGGATAATGGTGTTCAGAGGAACAACATAGTTACCAACTGGAAGGGGGGATCCATATTGACGATGCGGCGAGCATGGTGCGACCAAGTGTACAGCGTGGGGGACATGGTGCTGCAACTGTGTAATCTCACCCCACCCCCTGCTATACAATACTGTGATCACCAGCATTGGAAAATGGGGGGAGCAGCAGTGCTCCTGACGGTCTCACCACGACCTGAGCCCCGAAAAAGGGCCATGGCCTCATGGGGGAAGGGCCAGGGAAGAGACAGGGGAGGCCAGGAGGTGCTGGGGATAAAAGAAGAGTATGATAGTAAACAGAAAATTGTCAGGCCCGAACAGCGCCCCCTGCCCTACGGTGCCCTGTGCCATGGCACAGGTAGCACCACCCTAGCTACGGCCCTGGCTCACCAACCCCCCACCCCCTCTTTCTGCCTTCGCCTTATCCAATGCAGGCTTCAGCTTTGACAGATAAAACTTGATCTCTGTCTGGTTCCAGGCCACGATGAAGCCCAGTTTGTATGACTCTGGCTCCTCAATCTTGAGACATATGGCCAAATATCTGTCCAGGCTGTCCATCTTCTCCCACTTCATGTCTAGACATCCTTCATCCAATGGGGTGAGGGCGGGCAGTGTCCTACAGGCAGCCAGTGAGAGCTATGAGAGGAGGGAGAGAACGCAACTGCTAGGCACATGTCTTACAGCATTGTATAATGGATGCTAAATCCTCTCTTATATAGCATAAACAACCGCCATCTTGCATCCACAGGGTTCTTCTGACAAGTGACAAGGAAAACAAAGAAAACTATTTCTAAAACATTCACAGAAGCTCGCAGAAGCATATTCTGTGTCCTGGAGATTAAAGGAGCACCAATCAGTGTCAGCGAGGCATTAGGGGCATTTATTTATTATAATATATAAATTATCAGTAGGATGAAAACATGGAAGCCTATGTGCAAAGCCAAAATTCAAAAGAAGAGCAGTAATACACGGTACAGAGATCCTGATTCCCTAGACCTAACCTGACATACTGTACAGCCAGCTGACTATCCCTCTCTACAACTTACTATCCCAACACAGCGATACTGTTTTATTATCATGAAAAATAATAGTATTTTAATTTTAAATTATAACCATACCTATTTTACTTACAGTGCACTTGTCACCTATATACAATGGAGGCAACTGTGATTTGGGTTGAACCAATATTTAGAAGATTGAGGCCCCCATTTAGTAACTAGTTTTATCACCAAAATTAATGATAACTGTCACTGTGTATGATAAATGGCGCTCCAGCCAATCAGCTCCCAACTGTCATTTTTCTAACAGTTGACAGTTGGGAGCTGATTGGCTGCAGCACCATTTATCATACACAGTGACATTTATCACTTGTTTTGGTGATAAAACGCGTTACTAATAAATGAGGCCCAAACTCTTATTTCCTTGTTCAGAGTTGATTGAGAACCAAAACAAAATGGCTACCTCCACAGTACAGTATGTAGCTGAGGGGTTAATAATCTTCATGCATACAGTGTGCTACGAGCTGTGAGGACAAAAAGCATTTGTAAGGTCTCTGAGCTCCCACCTTTATGTTCAACCTCATATGGCCTGGATGAATCCGTGCGGTCAGGTTTCATTTAGTCAAAATATACATTAAATGAAAGTATGAAACCCTTCGCTGTGTTCTCTAGAAGCTGTTTAGGCAGAGTACAGAGGATTCCTTCTCAGAGTACAAATCATAAAAGCGGCCAGGATCCGCCAGGAATGGATCTGTTTACAATGTCTTGGGCAGAGTCATTTCAGGAAAGCTTCCAGCTCTTTAATCAGTCTGTTTTCATAATAAATCTCTTCCCAATAAACCAGGGAAAACAACAGCAGAAGAACTGCGCAAATGGGGATAATACGAGGGTTTTAGAGCACAGGCCCTGATTCAGAGACGGACGCTCTGAAAGAGCGCTCGCTCTGAATCTGGGCGTATTTTTTTTTGTGCGGCCTTCTGGCCGCTCGCATAGCTGTGGGTGAACACCCACAGCTATTGCGAGCAGCCAGGATGATGGTCGCGATGGTCAAGACCATCGCGACCATCGGGCTTGCGACGAGACTCTTGAGGTAGGGTCTCGTGGCCGCAAGCCCCAGAGAGCTTCTGGTTCTAATAGAGCTGGAAGCTCTCCCACTGGCATCACTGGTGATGTCAGTGGGGCCGCCCACAAACGGCAGGCGTTCGCTTGGGAACGCCTCTGTTTATGAAGCCACCCCCCCGCCACGCCTACAAAATGGGGCGAGCTGTCGATCAACATCGACAGCCGCCCCTTTTATAGTGAGCCACGGAGCAAGAGATTTTCTCTCTCGCTTCGGGACTTGTGCACGCGCAGTGCGGCCGCTGCGCATGCACAGGGCACACCAGCGACCCGCTCGCGAGAATCAGGCCCACTGTGTGTATGATCTGTATTCCTGCATGCTACATGAACTATGCCTGTGTAAGTACATAAACAGCAGGGCTCTAACTAGGGCTGTGCAAGCAGTGCCTCTCCAGGTACTGCTGTTCTTCCAGGTGCTTGTGGCCCCACCCCCCTCTACATGGCATCATGCGCTTGGGGGGTGTGGCTGGCACACGTCGCCATACCACCTTGTTACAGCGCTGATAAACAGGATCCATGTTTCAACAAACATTTTTGTTTTCATTTCTATAGCACTAAAATAAAGTGCGGCAGATTATTCTGGCGCTATATAAGTAAATGTTAATAATATTATTCAACACACAGATTTGATGATGTAAATGAATGCTGTGCTAATTAAAACTTTAAAACAAGAGAGGCAATTAAAACAAAGGGGGGGTTATTAAATTCCTCACTACATCACTGCGGTAACCTGCTGCACACATTGCTGTTTATTACAGCTGAGGCCACCCGAGACATATGGTGGCCCTGGGTGGTAGAGGGGGAGTGGCCACGTCTATTTGTTAAAACTTAAGGCTCATACACACTTAACGATATGTTCCATGAGCGATATCGTAAAGTGTTTCCCCTGCACTTGCCGGGCTCAATGTCGTTAAAGACATTGAGCATATACACTGAACGATATCGTTCATTGACGGCACTCTCCCTTATTGAAGCTGGTTTAGTGGCTTAGACAGAATCAGTGTAAAATTAGCTCGGAGCGACGCCATCTTGCGAACGGCAACCAGACTCCATCTTAAAAATAAGAATCTGCAAGATGCCATTTTGTGACTGATCTCCCAGCACCATTTTAAGTTACAACTCACGAGCTAAGTACAGATGGCAATGTTTTTGGTACTGGGGACAACCTTGCATAGAAAAAATACCAAAACAACTAGAAAAACAGCTTCCTGAGAAAAGTAATTAGAAAAAAACAATACACTAGGAACTGTGGGTGTTTTTGCATGTAATTGGAGAGACCCCCAGTGGCAAACACAGGATTTCTAAAGGGGGGTTTCCAAATGCTTAATTTTAGAGTGAGTTCCAGTCCATGAAGAGGGCATAACTATCACTTAAGCAGCTTTAATATGCGTCATACAAAGTGTATTTGGTGTCATAATTCCAGCGTATACAAGACCTGCAATCACAGTAACCCATTATATGTGGAACTAGGGCCATTCTGTCTGAGCTGAATTTATTTCAGATGTGGGCACCATTCCAGAGCATTGGAGCATGTCCGGGAGTCTGGGGGAGCAGCAGAAGAACTTAGCACTGCCCTGGACTTAACATATTGGTCTTGTTATGCACTGGATAGTGTATTATTATACAGTATTAATAATTAAACCTATTGATGGTCTACAGCAGTGCACCCCTAACAGTGCATGTTTTCTAGATCTCCTAGTTGATGCACAGGTGTATTTATTACTGGCTGACACATGTTAAAAGATCCACAGGTGGTGCTAATTATTTCATTTGTGATACTGAGAAGAACATGCAGCACTAGTAACATTATATTATATTACTATTTCTATTGTTGTCATGTGTGGGCTGGGGAGGGGGGTTTCCAGCCAACCGGAAACCCCCCCTGCGTTTGCCTATGACCCCACATGTGGACAGGTGTAGCTGTGGCAATTGTAATATGGCCCAGACACTTGAATTTGACTGAATGAACAATGATAAGAAATCTGCATGAAAAGAACTATTTAAACTCACTGTCAGACAATATGGCACCAGCAATCAGCTGTGGGTCTCCACCCTGTTTGAGAGTGAATCTCATTAATAATAACACATTGCATTGCAGATTAAAAATGTTAGTAAGGTATTACATATATGTATATATTAGGGATGTGCGCCAGACCATTTTTGCCGGATTTGGATTTGTTTCCAATTCGTCGTCCGGCTTTGGATTTGGATTTGGATTTGCCAAACTGCGGTGACTGGCTTTGGATTTGGATTTTTTTACAAAAATTGACAAAAAAAGCTAAAATCACATAATTTGGTCTTTTTTTTTCTTCCCAGAGTATTATTAACCTCAATAACATTAATTTCCAGTCAATTCAGACCATATCACAGCTTATAATATTGTTTTCAACATTATTGGCCAAAGGTTGCAGTGAGCTGACTGGTTACTAAGCGACAAAGCAGCGGCACAACGACACAGACACCACAGTATAAAGCACATCTATGACACATTGCCACACAGCAGTGGCAGAAATGAAAAGTAGTGCACCCACCCAGTATATCATATTACACCATAAAGTAGTGTCTCTTATTTATGTTACGACACACAGTAGTGCCCCTTTTACACAATGCCCACAGTAGTGCCCCTTTTACACAATGCCCACAGTAGTGCCTCTTTTACACAATGCCCACAGTAGTGCCCCTTTTACACAATGCCCACAGTAGTGCCTCTTTTACACAATGCCCACAGTAGCGGTGTCCCTTACACAATGCCCCCAGCAGTGGTGCCCCCTATGCAGTCCCCTTAGTAGTAGGGTCCCCTATGCAGTGCCCCCAGTAGAATGCCCCCCAGTAGTATGCCCCCCATTAGGAGGCCCCCCAGTAGTATGCCCCCCATTAGCATGCCACCCAGTAGTATGCCCCCCATTAGCAGGCCCCCCCAGTAGTATGCCCCCCATTAGCAGCCCCCCCAGTAGTATGCCCTCCCCAGTAGTAGGCTGCCCCAGTAGCAGGCCCCCCCCAGTAGTAGGCTGCCCAGTAGTAGCCCCCCTGTAGTATGGCCCCCCCTGTAGAATGGCCCCCCATAGAAGGCTGCCCCAGTAGCAGCCCCCCCAGTAGTAGGCCCCCCCAGTAGTAGTAAGCCCCCCCAGTAGTATGGCCCCCCCCAGTAGTATGGCCCCCCAGTAGCAGACCCCCCCCAGTAGCAGACCCCCCCAGTAGTATAGCCCCCCCCAGTGGTATAGCCCCCCCCCAGTAGCAGAGCCCCCAGTAGTATAGCCCCCCCAGTAGCGCCCCCGGCCCTTGCACAAGTAAAAAAAATAAAAATAAAAACTTACCTGAATCCCCGCTCCCGCGCCGTCCGCTCTGCATCCACGCGCTGAGGAGGGAGCCGGAAGACGGAGCTCATGTGTGAGCTCCAGCCGGCTCCCTCCGTGCAGCAGCCAATGAGAGTCTGTGTGACTCTCATTGGCTGCTGTAACAAACACACAGCTGCCGCTGGCGGCTGTGTGTTTGTGTCTGTGTAGGGCAGAGCGCTATCACAGCGGTCTGCCCTACACAATAGGAGCCCTGATGTTAGATTCTCTAGTGAGAATCCGACATCAGACGGCCGCCGTTCGGCCCCGAACGGGGATCCGACTCAGGCGGTGAACACCCGAACAGGGTTCAGGTGGACTCGGATCCCCAATGTTCGGAGCGGTTCGGATTCCACAGAATCCGAACCGCTCATCTCTAGTATATATATATATATATATTAGAAAAAAAACATAGAAAGGGGGCGCCACATCGTGCTTAAAAGTATAAAATTTTTTATTGCAATCTTTAAAAATGACAACGCTCGTACCATAACAAGCTGTCAGAGCCACCGCTAGCGTAAACAGCACAATAATAAGCAGAGGCAGTCACCCGGTCTGTAACCTGGACATCTCCAAGGACTTCTCTGGGAACTGGTTCCTCTGCACAATCCAAAATGCCAAGCCACGCCATTATTGTGCTGTTTACGCTAGCGGTGGCTCTGACCGCTTGTTATGGTACGAGCATTGTCATTTTTAAAGATTGCAATAAAATATTGTTATACTTTTAAGCACGATGTGGCGCCCCCTTTCTATGTTTTTTTTCTAGTGTTGTTCCCGGCTGGATTCGGGGGTTCTTATATTGGGGAAGACGCTGATCCATTTCATATACAGGATCTCTGCTTCACAATCCCACTTTCATATGTGAGGAATTGGTTACAAGACACTGTTTGTGCAATCACTTGTGGGACTCATTCCCTGGACATTGGTATTGTTCCAAACTCTGAATTAAGCGTACTAATTATTTTTATATATGTATATATATATATATATATATATATATATACAATTTCCTAAAATCCGGCACTCGGTAGGGCTAGTGCAGCTGAGTGTGCTCGTGTGATTGTTAACATGTAGTTATGAGGGTCCCGAACAAAACAAGTCCCAACACGGCACTACTAGTACAAAGTTATTGTATTAAAGGTAGTTAGTACATGTCAATACATGCATCACATCTTCAACATGATAAACGGTGCATCCACAGCAGAATGTGCAACGTGACGTTTCGGGATCAGCAGACCCCGTCCTCAAGCTGCTGTGGTCTGTGAGTAGCAAATGACTAATAAACAAGAAGAGAATGTGTCTACAACACTTACCTATATCCTCTACTGGCTGCGTATGTGCCAAACCCGGAGACCGGCCACGCTGCTTCATCCGTCGGGTCTCACACCGATGACGTGAGCGTGATGCGTCAAGTAGTTGCTAAGCAACCTGGACGCTGTCTCCGGCTCCGGGATGTGGCTACTGAATAACAACAGTGGTGTAATGGCAGTGTGTATGGATGCGCTGGTAATTCCTGATGCCTTATTTTTAGCACTATATATAAAGGGAATAGCGGCATTATGCCGGGATAAAGGCTAGAGGAAAAGGAAATATATTTTGTAAATGCCAAATAAGAACCAAATAGAAGCTACCACAATACATGGGTCATGATAAATCGATATACTAATCGAGCAGGGATATGAAACTGGAAAGTGCGGCATAAATAAACTAAAAGGATGTTAATAATGAAGCCTGACTAGTCAGGCTATAAACTATGTGTCTGACTACTGAATGTTGTGATAGTGAAATCAACAGTTGGCAAAAAAACAAAAACAAAATACATATAAAATCAAGAAATTGCAAAAAAACGAAAAATCCTCAAAAAAGATGCGAACTATGTAAGGAACACTATTATACAAATGTCACTAAAAAGCGTTCCAATTTATTTTTTCGTTCAGTCCAGCAGGTTGCAGAGTGTTGAGTCTATAAATCCACCGCGATTCCAATCTTAAAAGGATGGTATTTCTGTCGCCTCCTCTCTTCAAGGGGGATACTTGATCGATTATTTGATACCTGATCGATGAGAGAGGATGTTGTTTCTGTTGGAAATGTTTGGCCACCGGTTGGTCCATTTGTCCGCCCGTAATGGCTTTATTGATAGGTGAGTGATGGAGGGCCATTCGTTCTCTAAAAGATCTGCTGGTCATCCCCACATAAAACAAGCCGCACGGGCAAGTAATGTAATAAATGACATACTTAGATGTACAATTGAGAACATGTTTAATGTTGATGGAAACCCCCGTGTGGGGATGATTAAAGCTAGAACCAGTGATCAGATGGTTACATGTAACACATGATGGGCACCGGTAGCATCCCGGTTTTTTCACTTGGCTAAAAATGCCTGTAGGTTGGACATACTGTGTGACATCTGGTTTGACTAAGAAATCCCTTAGGTTTTTGCCCCTTTTATAACAGGTCATAGGTCGAGTGTGCTGTAAGCTACGCAGTGAAGAATCCGTAGAAATAATAGGCCACAGTGCCTTGGTTGCCCGTGGGATGATTGGACTGGCTGTGGAAAACCGAGTGCTCCAAATAAATCTTTCCTGCTGCTGTACTTGATTAGATTTTTGTAAGAGACTATGCCTATCCATCTGTAATACTTTGGCTTGATTTTCACGCAGTAAGGATAAGCTGTATCCACGTTGTAAAAATGTATTGACCACCACATCTAGGGCTCCCGGTAGTTCTTTGGGGTCGCTAGTTATTCTAGCCACTCGTAACATCTGTGACAATGGTAGTCCCTTTTTGAGCGCTTGGGGGTGATGACTGCTTGCTTCCAAAAGGGAATTGCGGTCCGTTGTTTTATAATGCACCCTCGTGGATAATTTGCCTCCATTCAACTGTACTGTCACATCTAAAAAATGTATAGATGTTTTGCTATATGTATAAGTGAATTTTATAGGAGATGGTAATTTATTAATGCTTTCCATCATGAGCTGAAAGAGTTCCGGCCCTCCCTTCCATAAGATGAATAAGTCATCTATGAAGCGGGTGTACCAAACAATATGTTGTGAAAAATCCTGTCTCTCAAAAAAGAGTTGTTGTTCTTGTTGGAACATATATACGTTCGCGTAAGAAGGGGCCACACTGGACCCCATTGCACATCCCGATTTTTTTTGTTTTTGTTTTTTTGCCAACTGTTGATTTCACTATCACAGCATTCAGTAGTCAGACACATAGTTTATAGCCTGACTAGTCAGGCTTCATTATTAACATCCTTTTAGTTTATTTATGCCGCACTTTCCAGTTTCATATCCCTGCTCGATTAGTATATCGATTTATCATGACCCATGTATTGTGGTAGCTTCTATTTGGTTCTTATTTGGCATTTACAAAATATATTTCCTTTTCCTCTAGCCTTTATCCCGGCATAATGCCGCTATTCCCTTTATATATAGTGCTAAAAATAAGGCATCAGGAATTACCAGCGCATCCATACACACTGCCATTACACCACTGTTGTTATTCAGTAGCCACATCCCGGAGCCGGAGACAGCGTCCAGGTTGCTTAGCAACTACTTGACGCATCACGCTCACGTCATCGGTGTGAGACCCGACGGACGAAGCAGCGTGGCCGGTCTCCGGGTTTGGCACATACGCAGCCAGTAGAGGATATAGGTAAGTGTTGTAGACACATTCTCTTCTTGTTTATTAGTCATTTGCTACTCACAGACCACATCAGCTTGAGGACGGGGTCTGCTGATCCCGAAACGTCACGTTGCACATTCTGCTGTGGATGCACCGTTTATCATGTTGAAGATGTGATGCATGTATTGACATGTACTAACTACCTTTAATACAATAACTTTGTACTAGTAGTGCCGTGTTGGGACTTGTTTTGTTCGGGACCCTCATAACTATATATATATATATATATATATATATATATATGTATGTATATATATTATATATATATATATATATGTATATATGTAAATATAGATATATTAAATACATCATAAATAGAATCACATGCATAAACACCGCACATTATGCACAGTTGCGCTGTTAACATGTCGCACATTAGCGAATGCATAATACCCTGCATGCGAACACTGTTTATTAGCGTAGTGCGCACGCATCTGCCCCAAGTTAACTAGCGTCTTTTCTCAAACCCCGAATACTTACACACTGCACATTCACATAAAAGGTTCCATTGCTTTAAAGCATGAGATTCAAGTTTTATTCATTTGTTACAAATGCTATGAACAAAGGTTATTTGGTATCTTAGGCTTAATACATGATAAGTAAACTGTGTTTGGTGTTATACTGATCTGCACTTTCTCAACAGCTTCCCGGTATCATCGGTGTGAAGATCGCAACATGCATTCTCAACTTATGGACCATAGAAAATTAAAGCACCAAAATGTACTTTGTAAAATTAACAGCCTAGATTTGCATGCAAGGGGAAAATGGAGACAAAGGCTGTTGGAGGCTGGTCTGTGTCCATTTGAATCAACCTGTTAAATATCCTGTAACAGATGCACCCGCACTGGGAACCAATGAAACCATGCCAAACTTTTCTATTGTATAGTCTATTTCTGTAAGGGTATATATATGTGGGTTCTGACCCCAATCTGGAGTCTTCATGCTGATGCTGTTGATGGAGGTTTCTTATGGATGCCGGTAACTCGTCCCCAGTGCACGTGCGTATGTATAACTGTATCTTGGGTCTGTATAATTTCTTTGCACTAAATTGTACTTAGATCACAGCGTGTAACTAACTGTAGTTGAATAATACTTTGTGCTTTGGAAACACATGTTCAAGGTCTGAAGGCATTTATTTACTGTATGACTGCGTACGCAAATAGCGTCAAAACCTAGAAGGTTTATAGGCAGGATTCAGTAGAGGTTTATAGGCAGGATTCTGTAGAGGTTATAGGCAGGAGCGTGTAGAGGTTTAAATTCAATATCCTTAGCCTCATCCCCGAACTTGCAGAACCTGACGATATCGTCAGGTTGCTCTGCAGGTACAGGCGAAGAAAGACATCATTAACAATCCACAGGAGCGTGTATCGTTAACGATGTCTTGCATACACAATGGACGATATTGAACGCGATAAACAATAACGATATCGTTATCATTCATATCGTCCAACTTATCGTCTAGTGTGTATGCGGCATTAGACTACAAATACTATACTCAGTGGCATAGGCCGAAGAGGGGAACATTCCCCCTCCTCTATGGCTGGTCCAGGCCTTCCAGACAAACCAGGGCCTGGATAATTAGTACCCAGCCCATCCCCCTCTGGGCAATCCTGATCATGGTAGAAATTACGGTAGACATCTTTTGCTCATTTTCCTGCAGGGCTCTATGTCAGAATTGGGTTCTCCCCAAGGGATCTTCAATATTAAGAAAGTAAATATACAACAATTCATAGCAAGTAATCAGAACGGCATAGTGCAAGCTTTAATATTCACTGCATATATACATGGTGTTCTGCATCGATGCATATATACATGGTGTTCTACATGAGTGCATGTATGCAGGACATTCTACATGGATGCATATATACATGGTGTTCTACATGAGTGCATGTGTACAGTGCATTCTATATGGATGTGTATAATATATACATGGTGTTCTGCATGGATGCATGAGAACCAAGAGCGCTGAGAGGGGGGGTCGGGCAGGGCCGTATGTATAATGGGTGCAAGGTGTGCAGTGCACACAGGCTCCTGGGTCCAGGAGGGCCCACACACCGCACACCCTGCACCAATTTAATATAAACTTACCTCTCCGTCGGCCCATCGCTAGCTGCAGAGCTACAGAAATCACCAGGAAAATGGCCACCGCGGCCATTTTCCAAAGATTCACGCATGTGCAGTAGAGATGTACCAGGAACGCGGCATGGGCGTCATGCTCCCAAAGACCTGTACATGGGCAGTAGACTGGCACAATGCCACCAGAGAGAAGGGGACAGGATTGGAGCCTGCACAGAGGCCAACTCCTCTCTGAATGCGACTCTGGGGGCGAGTATTAATTACCCAGGCCCGAGCTGGCTGAAGGGGCCTGGTGGGGGCCCGGGTCTGACGTCACCCACACCCCTCTCTCTTACCTCATGGCAGCCCAGCACACGCTGCTGGGTGCTGAGCAGCAGTAGGAGACTGCTCCTTGCTGCTGACAGCAATAGTAGTCTCCTCTGCCTATTAGGGAAGCGATCACACTGATCGCACCCCCGCCAGTATTTAAGCTGGGCTGAGGGGCTCACTGCTCCTCCCTCCCCAGCATGGGCCACTCCTTCTGCAATTAGGCCATGCTCCCTTCCCCCGGGCACGGGCCGGCTCTCTACGCCCCTGATGAGAACAGGGCATTCTATATGGATGCATATACACATGGTCAACATGAATGCATGTGTACAGGACATTCTACATGGATGTATATATACATGGTGTTCTAAATGGAAGCATGTTTAAATTGTGTTCTATATATATATGTATGTACTAACATGCCACGTTCTCAGTCAATGTGTTATATACATGGAATTGTACATAGATGCCTATATAGTGTATATATATATATATATATATATATATACAGTCAGGTCCATAAATATTGGGACATTGACAGAATTTTCAGATTTTGGCCTCTATTCACCACCACAATGGTTTTGAAATGAAACAAACAAGATGTGCTTTAACTGCAGACTTTCAGATTTAATTTGAGGGTAATTACATCCAAATTGGGTGAACGGTGTAGGAATTACAACAGTTTCAATATGTGCCTCCCACTTTTTAAGGGGCCAAAAGTAATGGGACTATCAACTCAAAAGCTATTTCATGGACAGGTGTGGGCTATTCCCTCGTTATTTCATTATCAATTAAGCAGGTAAAAGGTCTGGAGTTGATTCTAGGTGTGACATTTGCATTTGGAATCAGTTGCTGTCGACTCTCAATATGAGATCCAAAGAGCTGTCACTATCAGTGAAGAAAGCCATCATTAGGCTGAAAAATCAAAACAAACCCATCAGAGAGATAGCAAAAACATTAGGTGTGGCCAAATCAACTGTTTGGAACATTCTTAAAAAGAAAGAACGCATCGGAGAGCTCAGCAACACCAAAAGACCCGGAAGACCATGGAAAACAACTGTAGTGGATGACAATAGAATTATTTCTCTGGTGAAGAAAAACCCCTTCACAACAGTTGGCCAATTCAAGAACACTCTCCAGGAGGTAGATGTATATGTGTCAAAGTCAACAATGAAGAGAAGAGTTCACAAGAGTGAATATAGAGGGTTCACCACAAGATGCAAACCATTGGTGAGCCACAAAAACAGGAAGACCAGATTAGAGTTTGCCAAACAACATCTAAAAAAGCCATTACAGTTCTGGAACAACATCCTATGGACAGATGAGACAAAGATCAACTTGTACCAGAGTGATGGGAACAGAAGAGAAGGAAAGGAACTGCTCATGATCCAAAACATACCACCTCATCAGTGAAGCATGGTGGTGGTAGTGTCATGGCGTGGGCATGTATGGCTGCCAATGGAACTGGTTCCCTTGTATTTATTGATGATGTGACTGCTGACAAAAGCATCAGAATGAATTCTGAAGTGTTTCGGGCAATATTATATGCTCATATTCAGTCAAATGCTTCAGAACTCATTGGACGGTGCTTCACAGTGCAGATGGACAATGACCCGAAGCATACTGCAAAAGCAACCAAAGAGTTTATTAAGGCTAAAAAGTGGAATGTTATGCAATGGCCAAGTCAATCCCCTGACCTGAATCCGATTGAGCATGCATTTCACTTGATGAAGACAAAACTGAAGGGAAAATGCCCCAAGAACAAGCAGGAACTGAAGACATTTGCAGTAGAGGCCTGGCAGAGCATCACCAGGGATGAAACCCAGCGTCTGGTGATGTCTATGCGTTCCAGACTTCAGGCTGTAATTGCCTGCAAAGGATTTGCAACAAAGTATTAAAAAGTGAATGTTAGATTTAGGATTGTTTCGTTTGTCCCATTACTTTTGGCCCCTTAAAAAGTGGGAGACACATATAGAAACCATTGTAATTCCTACACCGTTCACCTGATTTGGATGTAATTACCCTCAAATTAAATCTGAAAGTCTGCAGTTAAATCACATCATGTTTGTTTAATTTCAAAGCAATTGTTGTGGTGAATAGAGGCCAAAATCTGAAAAATCTGTCAATGTCCCAATAGTTATGGACCTGACTGTAATATTTATATATATATATATATATATTATATACATGTTGTTCTACATGGATGTATGCCTATATGACATTCTACATAGATACATGACATTTAATATGGACAAATTTATAGGTTGTTTTAATATTTTCATATTTGTGAGTTAGTTCCACTGTATACAGATCTATCAGTGTAATATTTGGAGCTGGCGTATTCTGTACTAATAAGGATTGTATTGTGTGTGGTGCAACAGAGGAAATGTTTACAATCAGTCAAAATTGCATTGAACAGACCCGTCAGTGAGAGATTTATACACCCCCTGCCTTTCTAAAGGTTATTCTGCAAGAAGAATTGGATCACATAATACTGGGTAGTAAACAACTTCTTCTCAAGGATCATTATTTTTAATGTTCTTGTTTTAGAGTACACAGAAATAAAGATGGATTATGGCAGAATTATGCTTTTGAGCCCTTGCTCACTGTGGCAATATTGTTTTAATGGAGAAGACATAGGAGCCTATTCATAATACGATAAATGGCCCGGTAACCATGCGGAAATGCATATTTAGGTTACCGGGTTATTCATCATTAGGGGTCCGATGGGCCCCCCCGTATTCAGCAAACTCCAAAAACTGAAAGCTTTCGGAGTTTGCTTCCGAGAACAAGCGCCATCTTCAGACGGCCCTTGTTCTCGGATCCCCGCTCCTTCCTATCCGAGCGGATCCCTCCGCCGCCTCCTCACTCCCTCTCCGGCAGCTTTGTGCATGCATGACCCGAGGTCATGCATGCGTAGCCGGGATGATGGGGAGCAGGTAAGTAACGCAGCTACAGAAGTAGCTGCGATATTTTCCACGGGGACAACTGCTTTTCCTCCGCTTGCCCCACTTCCAGTTGGATACTTAAGTATCCCTCACGGCGAGTTCAAAACGTCATCATCGGAGGCCATATGGCCATACGGCCTTCGATGATGAATATGCCCCATAGGCTTTTATTAAACTTTTTTTTACATTTCAACAGACTATTATCTCCACAAAACATAACAAGACTATAGAAAATAAACATTATCAATGTCATGTATAATAAATTGGTCTCCCTGCAAACAGATTCATGTAAGTGAGACTATTCTGTTCATGTTTTCCCTTTTTGTTCATGAGAACATTATGTGCCTAAGACTATCTTTGTATGTCATTGTCATTGTTTTTGTATATACTGTAAGTATTGTATCTTTCTCATATTAAACTTAATTTATTAAGATTGGTCTCTGTGATTCTTATCGGATTCAGTTTGCCTGTGGTTTTGGTTAATCCATGCCACATATCTGTATTACAGGTTATTATTTGGGTAATGAGAACTGGTACTTAATTGTAGTTGTAGGGAGGACTCAATGCTTCCTATTTGGAGAGAGTATATCCTAAAAGTGGTGACAGAGCAATTCATTGTTAGAGATACTGGGGAGTGTAATAATTTCTCTAGATGAAGCAGGTGGCTGTATATTGATTAATCTCAGACCCACAGGCTCGAGTGAGTGCTGAACTTGACACAATTATGGACAGCGGATAGAGGTTGGAGGATCTTGGACCCAGGTCCATTACAGATGATAGAACATTTCTGGCATTAATGTGATGGTAGATGGTTAGGGAGTGGACAGGAAGGGGTGGAGGGGTGTCAGCCCTGTGTTTCATAATGGGTAAAAAGTTCCAATTTGTCATATAGATAGTATTACATTTTTCTATGCAATTCTATATTGATTGGCACACAAGGGGTGAATCCCGCTCATTAAAGCTGTGCTGCCCATCCCCTCCTACTTCACCTTCTTCCTTGCAGAGAAGACTTTTTTAGCACATTAGACCCTATACAATCTGAAGAACCCAAGTGTGGCCTTCATTCTCAGCAAAGCCTGGGCCTCTGGTGAGTGAGCCCTACCACAGTTAGTCCTGCTCACAGCCGAATACTAGTACACAATGCTGAATCACGTCTGCATGTTCAGACTACAAATGATCAACCTAACAAGAAAAAAAAAAAAAATTCCAAAAAGTAAAGTCAGGGAAGCCAGTAACAATTTTAAATACCCATATTTCTGGGGTATTTTTTATTAACCTAAGAGGAAAATCCAAGAGATTGATGCTTCTAGTGCAAATTAGGGGGTTGTGTATTTTGGGCTTGATTCAGATTTGGGATTACAGTAAGATATAGCAAGTAACTGTGCACCTTTGTGAGACCATGTTGCACTGCAGGAGCGGCAGATGTAAAATGTGCAGAGAGATATCTAGTGTGCACTGACCTCATTAGCGATGGACCCGCCGGGAGAGGGGGGGGGGGGGTTTGGGCAGCATGGTATTGCTAACGACATCTTCAGATATTTCTGCATATACAAAAGATCTGAGGATGCGACGGACGACCGGCGGGAGCATGCATCGGGATCGTGATAGTTGGTACATACAACCTGTTTTGAACGATTTGTCGTTCCGATGCGACAGAATCGGCCACATCGTTCAAAATATCATGTAGTGTGTGTACCCAGTGTTAGACTTGGGAGGGGTGTGGCTAAACTGAAACCTAAATTGCAGCGTAAAAATAAAGCTGTCCAGCATTTGTGGGCGACTTGCAAAGGCAGCCAGTATTTACCTCATATGCTAATTTGTTTTATGTATTTGCACCCCTTCCATTGCAGCATGGTGTGTCCAGGTACAGAGTTACTTGCTCTGTCTTACTCTAGTCACAAATCTGAATCCGGACCCTTCTCTTAAAAGTGAGATATCTTTGGGCAAATCCACAACATTGTATAGGGTTCACTTGTGCCCATAAGTTGTTGAGCTTATCAGGTGTATAGTGGTATACAGCTTTTAAACTGTCTATTTAATTGAGGTTGAGAATGAGTCTTGAGCTGCCCTATCTCTTATTCTATCCCAGCAGTTTTCCTCAGAAGTGGGGGATGGGCAAGATCTGGTTCCCATTCACGTTAATACTTGTTTTGAATGGGATGTAGTTACCATAGGCCCAGCCCCCTATGTGACCTTATTTTGAGGCGTGCCTGCATGGCAGGCGTAAAATTAACGTCAGGCTGGGGGGAGCCTCACTAGCTGGGCTTCCCCTAGCCCTCTCCCGTCACTGAATGGATGCCGCGTGCATGCGCGCAGCATCCATTCAGACTCCGGGGTCCGGCACAGCTGCATAGCTGCAGCGGTGGGGTCCCCAGCCTCCCTATTTGACCTCCCACGGGCCACTTCGACCCACAGGTGTCCCACTGAAACCTGGATGTTGGGGAGGGTTGGCGCCTCTGTTCGACCACACTGGTTGAACACCCCTAGAACTGGCCCTGAGTTAGGGGTAGGCACTATGGGGAGGGTTAGGGTTAGGCTGTGGAGAGAGGGTAAGGGTTAGGCTGGGTAAAGGTTAGCCTGGGGGAGGGGAGGGTTACGGGGAGGATTAGGGTTAGCATACTTACCTTCAAGGTGTTGGGATACTGACTATCTAGATTCTGCTGTCGATATTCTGACTGCCGGCATCCCAACCTCCGGGATCCCATACCCAGCCTGTTGTGAACATCTGTGCTGATATCCAGTAATGAGATATATGTGAAGGAGCTCATATCTCTATGTAAGGGAGAACAGAGGCATATTATTTCAAATGTCAAGTGTAAATGTAACGAGGGGAGATTTATCAAACTTTCCAAAGAAGGCAATGTCACAAACTCTCGGACGGATTGTGGATGCGGAGTCTAATGTGCCACCAGGACCCTCGCAAGAAGGTATGGACTTGGCTGCATCCAACACACAGATCGTAGCCCCCAGGTTAGGTTTCCCTATAGGTGCTGGTGAACTTTGGTTGGAGTGCAGGAGACTTAACATAGTCAACAAGCCGGGTCAAAGCCAAACAGAGGAGATGGTACCAGGGAGCAGGCAGAAATGGGTCACAGGGAAAAGCTGAGGTCAGAACCAGATATAAATATGGAACCAGCGGTCAAACAGAATCAGAGTCACGAACAATGCCAAGGTCAGAACTGATAATCAGGATATGCACAAGAACGCTGGAGTATGGTAATGGAGCCTTTGCTCTGGCACTGGAGTGCTCCCAGGAACTTCCTTATATAGGTCAGAGTTCAATTTAGTCCCCAGTCAGCACTTCCTATATCTGCGCCTGTCTCTTTAAATCTTTTAGCAGAGTGGCGCGCACGCTCTTATGGAAGCCGCGGCCACCTGCACACAGTCGCCGGAGAAGAAGGGAAACAGCTGACAGCGGGTGCCGGGGTTCTCCCGCCCGCTGTCTCATGCCAGCCCGGACCACAGCGTCGCCGGACCAGGTAAGAGGGACCTGGATTCGGCAGCGCTGTGACAGGCAAGTGGAGTGTCACCCATAGCAACCAATCAGAGTATAGCCCTCATTTTTTAGAATGTTCTAGTTAAATGATAGCTGTGATCTGATTGGTTTCTAGAGGCAAAACGCCCACTTGTCCTCTTTAGAAGGTTTGATACATCTCCCCCAAAGTGTCTAATCTTGGAGTAAAGTGTTTTGGAGTCAGAGTAGGGTAATTTTCTTGGATCATATAAAATAAGGAAAGGTGGGAACCTTCTGTAAGGTGAGCGATATAAAGTACCCCCCTCTGTATCCATTAGTTAAAAGATTTGGGGTAAGGTCAGTTATGGAGGATGAAATTAGCCCAAATGGGAGCAATAGAGGAGTCATGGGATGAGAAGTTATACTTGAGAGCACGGGAATCCCAAAGCTTAGGGCAATTCCAGGTGTTGTAAGGAAATAACGTTGGATGGGAACGAGAGAGGCGGATAGTAGAAGAGATAGTAGTGAGAACCAGAAATGATGTCCAACCAATAGATCTTGTTGGAAGTGGCAAACGTCGCTGCTATAGAGTGAAACAATTCCGGGAAAAGTAAATTTTTAACGGACTTCTGAAGAGCAGCCTCGCTGACCCTTAGAGGTGTCCCTTTATATGGCACTGTGCAAAATGCGTTTTAGTTACCAGTAAAGACCAAGTAAAGGGTCTGATGTTTTGGGGTCTGCGCATGCACAGGTCCCGTTCTGTAATGGGTTCTGCAATCTCATTCGTAGACCCCCCAAGCCGCAGCATGGTTGACATGCTGCAGTGTTTTGGGGGGGTGAAGTGGGGTCGTGGCTGTTCAACTTTTCTGGAAACGGGGGTGCGTCTCATCCCCATTTTTCAAAAGGGATGAGCCCAGGGTCTGCACCCGTGGAGGCAGATTTCCTGGCCTCGTAGTAACCAGGACCCGGTCAGGCTCCGGTAAGCTTCAGCTTCTGCAGCCTGACCAAAGGAGCAACCATCGCGGCTGATGGTCGTGATGGTTGCGATGGTGATCCCAGGCTGCGACCTCGGTTGCATCGCTGGGATCGCAGATGCTGCAAGGAGGTGTCTGTTTCCTACATACACCTCCTGCTGCATTAGCATTTTACATGAACGGGATTGCGCAGCCACTCCTGTGCCCAAGACCGCCATTGTTGAAGTATGATAGTATTAGAACAATCTTTAGGTTGCCATCTAAGATTAAATGCACTAGTGAGATGATATTGTCTGTCTCAGGGATGGATGGTAACATAGCCTCTGATTTAGTAGACTAGACTTTAACATAATCGTCTATATGTTTATATAGCGTAGGTGGAGAAATTTGTTGGGTATTAGAGAATATCATCGAGGAAACAAAAATGAGATTTACCAGCTGGATTCCCCAACTACCAAGTACTTTTTAAAATATAGACCACATAGATGATCATTATTCTGGCTTACATTCAAGGCATGAATGTTGTAAAGTCATTGGCCCTCATTCAGAGCCGGACGCTCTGAGCAGAGCGCTCACTCTGAATGAGGGCCGTCCTCCATAAAAATGGAGCGTCCTTCTGGACGCTCGTATAGCTGTGGGTCACCACCCACAGCACATACGAGCGTGCAGGATGATGGTCGCGATGGTCTTGACCATCGCGACCATCGCCAGTGCGACCAGAAGCCTGTGGTCGGGGTTTTCGACCACAAGCCCTGGAGTGATTTTGGTTCTATCAGAGCCAAAATCACTCCCACTGACATCACTAGTGATGTCAGTGGGGCCGGCTTCTGACGGTAGGCGTTGCCTTGGGAACGCCTCCGTCTGTCAGGCACGCCCCCGGCACGCCCACCAAAGGGGACGTGCTGTCAGTCAACATCGACAGCACGCCCCCTTTGATCAGACACAACGAGCGAAGGAAAGTCCTTCGCTCGTCGCGTCTGGTGTCTGAAAAATGACAGTTGGGAGCTGATTGGCTGGCACCTTATCACTTTTCACTCTTCACTTTTCACTTCTCCTAACACTGCTTAGTAAATAGACCCCATAGAGAAGTAATCATTTCTGATACAAATCGTAATAAAACAGCTTAGTGTGCATCGCGATCAGCGCGAAAATGGGCATCAATTGAGTAGCGCCCCGCGATCTCCTGTCACTTTAGATGGGAGTTCCGGACCGTGAAAACAGTTGAATACCGCCCAATATGTTATTTTGCAGTTTGCGTCCAGTGGATTTTGTAAATGACCTCCAATGTATTTAGTAAAATTGCATAAGGGTATCTACAGGATAATATATTAAATCGTGTCCTTTACAACACAGCAATCATATGTTCGGGATCACTTGCCAGATAATAATTTTGGGCCCTGCGATTTGTGTACTGTAGCTCATTAAAATTCCACTCGAGTGATATTGAAACCGACATATTTGTTGCTGTAGATGGAGGCCCATTATAGCAGCTCTTTATAGCTACTGTAGGTGGTAGTTCCGTAGCTTGAGATTGTGACAGTTTATGCACCATTGATTTGTCAGGACCACATTATACGTGTGGTCCTACAGTGACTATCTCACAGGGCTAATAGCTTAATCCTGTTTGCTATCTCCATGACAGACTCATCTCCATGGTTACTGTCTCCACAATACGCTGAGGTTAAAAATGACTTAAATATTTCCCAATATTTGAGCATAGGAGGTGGGACAGGACTGAAGTCAATGTTTTTTGCTAATCTGTTTTACAAATCATTTATATTATATCGGGCCCAAATTTCTTTACTGGCCTACATGCAGAGTGCTGGGGAATTTTTTTTTGTTTGTTTTCTCTTGTCTGGATCAACCCTTACCTTACACGCACCTGTAATGGGCTTATAATTTCATTTAGGAAAGCGGCATTTTGTGTGTTAATGTTCTGAGATGCATAGATGAGATCAGTAGCTGGAGGGTGTGCTGGTCCTTGTAGTGCCATGTTGGAGGATCCTGGGGTGCCTCCAAGTGAGTTAGCGCTCAATTTAGAAATATAGAAAAAGGCATAAATGTATGAACCAAAGTGGGTGCTATTATCATGTAATGTTAGAACCACCAAAAGCAGAGACACCTTAGTATGGCTGGTGGCTTAACAACATGTTTACAAATGCATGTACTGAGACCTCTGCAATTACTATTATTAATATAGGATGCAAAACTCTATTCTGGCCTATATGCAGAGTAGGGATGGCCAACGGTGGGGTGTACATCGATGGTTACCATCGATGGGTCCATCGGTGGTTACCATCAATGGCACACAAACCATCTATGGTTTGCACCCTTCAATTGGCCACCGCTGTGGGGGTGAAAAGCGGGCAGTGGGGAAATAATAAAAACAGGGGCGGAGCTTAGCAGCGCCTAGGGCGGGGCAAAGCTCCGTTCAGTCCATAAAAAAAACATTGGCTCCCACTCGTCATGGATGGCTAAGAACCATTGGCTCTTAGCCAGCGTTGGTAAAAATATTCAACATTGGCCATAAACCATCAATGATTTTGAATCAGTGATGGTCGATGTCCATCTCTAATGCAGAGTGCTGGGGAAATTTGGATGTTTTTTTCTTGTCTAGATTAACCCCTCCCTTACACGCACCTGTAATGGGTTTATAAATAGATTTCAGCAACCACCATTTTGTGTGTTTATAATATATATAACTAGCTGATGTGCCTGGGTAGCCATTAGCTGAGTGCCATACATGAGATAAGAGAGGGAACAGAACAGGCAGGCTCCGTCTCCTATGATGGGGACACTCAATTGCCATGTTCGAAATCCAAATGCAAATCAAGTGAATTACCGTATTGCAATCCAAATTAAGGTAAGTTTTCAATATCCAATTACAAATCAGGTTAATTTTTTTAAAATAAAAATCCTAGTCAAAGTATTAAGTCCTTAGCAGGGGCGGCTCCAGAGGTCGGGCTGCAGCGCAGTCCTTTATTCAAATAGGGGAGCCACACCAACTGTCACCCGAAATGCTGCCAAACATCACTGGCAGTTGGTGTGGTTCCCTTATTTGAATATTGGACTGTGCTCGGTGGAGGTGGGCAGGTCTGGGTGGCTTGATGACGCTATTGTGACATGGTAATTTGATCTATAGAAGAATGATGGGCATCTGCTTTGGAAGAAAATTATGGTCATCTGCTCTGTAGAAAAATGGTGGTCATCTGCTCTGTAGGAGAATGACGGATAATAAACAAAACATAAAAGTAAATCCTGGCTCTAACTAAACAAAAATGATTCTCACTCCCCGAGTGAAAGGACCTAACGCCCCTCTCACAAAACAGAAGTGTTTAGCACAGCACTTACATTCAGTAATCACAGTGTCTCTCAAAAGGCATCTGACTTAGGGCCTGATTCAGACCCGGGCGCTATTTGCGGCCGCTCGCTCTCAAAAAGGGGCCGTCTATACAAAACATGCGCTCGCTCTTTGCGGTGTAAGGACGCCTCTATGTCTTAGCGGGTGAAGGCTTATTGCGCTCGCAAGTGTTTAAAGATGCCCCCTTGCAGCTCGCAACAAACGTCATCTCCGGGAAATGTAGGATTAATCGGGACCATCGAGAGCCATCGGAGCTGCTCGCAGCACTTCAGGTAGACCTAGGCTCCCGCAAGCAGTGCGAGCAGTTCATGGAAAAATCATCCAAGTCACATGTTCAATGACGCTACTTTGCTAATTATGCACACCCATTAAACTCCGTTCTGACGGTCGGGCACGCCTGCATTCGCAGCACCACTCCCCTGTTCACAAGCACCTTCCCCTGTTACCACCCACAAACGGCACTATCTGTCACTCAAAGTAGCGCTCAATCATTGTTTTACGAGCGTATGAATTCACATCGCACAGACTGGTTGACACATGCATATTTAGAACCGTACACATGCGCAGACGGAAAAACGTCGCTCAGAGTGAGCGAGCGAGCGGATGCTTGCGTCCGGGTCTGAATCAGGCCCGTACTCCACAGGCACTGAGAGACTGACTACATAGACTGACACACCCTTTATCAGTCTCTCACACATGGTCTGGCAATCGAAGCTGGTAATCAGCTTCTGTCCACCAGACTGCAGCTAAAAACCTGGGACATACAGTATGTACAGTGCATCTGGAAAGTATTTACAACACTTCACTTTTTCAACATTTTGTTATGTTACAGCCTTATTCCAAAATGGAATAAATTCATTTTTGTCCTCAAAATTCTACACACAATACTCCGTAATGACAATGTGTAAAAAGTGTTTTTTAGATTTTTGCACATTTAACAAAACAAAAAACACTAAGAAATCACATGTACATAAGTATTCACGGCCTTTGCCATGAAGCTCAAAGTTGAGCTCAGGTGCATCCTGCTTCCACTGATCATCCTTGAGATGTTCCTACGGCTTAATTGGAGTCCACCTGTGGTAAATTCAGTTGATTGGACATGATTTTGAAAAGCATACATCTGCCTATATTAGGTTCCACACTTGACAGTGCATGTCAGAGCACAAACCAAGCATGAAGTCCAAGGAATTGTTTGTAGACCTCCGAGACAGGATTGTCTTGAGGCACAAATCTGGGGAACGGTACAGAAAAATATCTGCTGCTTTGAAGGTCCCAATGAGCACCGTGGCCTCCATCATCTGTAAATGGAAGAAGTTCGGAACCACCAGGACTCTTCATAGAGTTGGCCGGCCGTCTAAACTGAGTGATCGGGAGAGAAGGGCCCTAGTCAGGGAGGTGACCAAGAACCCAATGGCCACTCTGTCAGAGCTACAGCATTCCTCTGTGTAGAGAGGAGAACCTTCCAGAAGGACAACAATCTCTGCAGCAATCCACCAATCAGACCTGTATGGTAGAGTGGCCAGACGGAAGCCACTCCTTAGTAAAAAGCACATGGCCGCCTGCCTGGAGTTTGCCAAAATGCACCTGAAGCACTCTCAAACCAAGAGAGACAAAGATTGAACTCTTGATCTCGCGTGAATGCCAGGCGTTATGTTTGGAGGAAACCAGGCAGCGCTCATCACCAGGCCAATACCATCCCTACAGTGAAGCATGGTGGTGGCAGCATCATGCTGTGGGGATGGTTTTTAGTGGCAGGAACTGGGAGACTAGTCAGGATAGAGGGAAAGATGAATGCATCAATGTACAGAGACATCCTGGATGAAAACCTGCTTCAGAGCGCTCTTGACCTCAGACTGGGGCAACGGTTCATCTTTCAGCAGGACAACGATCCTAAGCACACAGCCAAGATATCAAAGGAGTGGCTTCAGGACAACTCTGTGAATGTCCTTGAGTGGCCCAGCTAGAGCCCAGACTTGAATCCAATTGAACATCTCTGGAGAGATCTGAAAATGGCTGTGCACCGACGCTTCCCATCCAACCTGATGGAGCTTGAGAGGTGCTGCAAAGAGGAATGGGCGAAACTGGCAAAAGATAGGTGTGCCAAGCTTGTGGCATCATATTCAAAAAGACTTGAGGATGTAATTGCTGCCAAAGGTGCATCAACAAAGTATTGAGCAAAGATTGTGAATACTTATGTACATGTGATTTCTTAGTTTTTTTTTTATGGGGTATTGTGTGTAGAATTTTGAGGACAAAAATGAATTTATTCCATTTTGGAATAAGGCTGTAACTGTGAGGTTCTGGATTTGTTGTGGACCCGGGGTGGTGACAGGAGCAGACACAGAAGCAGATTTAATGAAAATGTGGAACTTTTAATGAGTGACTTAGTAGACATGGATATGGCAAAAGAAATAGTCCAGGTATAGCACTGAAGTGCACTTGAGAACTGTAGTGAAGCAAATGGGAGAATGTCCAGATAGTGACAGGCAGGAACAGTCCAGTATGCAGGTGTGGTGAGGCTGAAATTAATTGCAGACTGAAGTGAATTTGCAGGCTGAAGTTAATTTGCAAGCTGAAGTGGATTGCAGACTGAAGTGAGTCCAGCAGAGTGTAAGTGGAGGCAAGGTGCAGGTTGACAGCAGACTCAGGTACTCAGCCAGGGGGAAGGTAAATGGAGGGTGCAGGGAAAGTCCAGTGGTTGGAGCAGGCAGGGTAACAGGCTAGGTAGCCTTTCCAAGGATGCAGGTAACGAGCTCAGGAACTCTCTCTCAGCTGCTGCTGAGAAACACGTTGCACTGGCAAAGAAGGAAGGCTCTGGACCTTCTTAAATACCAAGTGCCACACCATGACTGGCTGGAGAGAGCACATGACCCACCAGGATTGGACAACTAAATCACATGCCGAGCAGAACAGAAGCACCGCCAGGCCTCACCAGCCAGAGTGACAATGTGCCCGCACAGAACCACGTGCAGCCAATGCCCCTCGCCAAGCACCAGCACCGCCACCAGACACCCCCCGCCACAGTGACCTCACAGGTATTACCCGTAAACCACCATGCCGAGAAACCCTGGTCATGACAGTACCCCCCCCCCTTATGGGTGGCCTCAGGACACTCACCAGGCTTCTCTGGATGGGCAGCATGGAACTTCTTGATGAGTGTGGGAGCATGGATGTCTCGGGCATCGGTCCAACAGTGCTCTTCTGGACCGTAACCCCTCCAGTCTAACAGGTACTGCAAACGTCCTCTGCGAAGCCGAGAATCCAGCACCTGGGAGATCTCAAACTCCATTCCCCTTTCAGTCTGGATATGAGGGGGAACAGGAAGGACTCTGTGGAACTTATTCAGTACCAGGGGTTTAAGTAGGGAAATATGAAAAGAGTTGGGTACTTTCAGATAAGGAGGCAACTGAAGGCGATAAGCCACTGGGTTGATGATTTCTATGATGGAGAAGGGCCCGATGAAACGTGGGGCAAACTTCATTGAAGGTACTCTAAGCCGTAGGTTCCGGGTGGACAACTAGACTTGGTCTCCAACTTGCATGCGTGGCACCTTCCTACGCCTTTTATCTGCCTGATGTTTGTAGCGGGAGGACGCTTTCTCCAAGTCAGCACGTACTTGAGTCCAAATATAAGCAATTTCCGTACAGTGTCCTCTACGGCTGGTACATTGAAGACAGGCAGGCTTTGAAATTCAGGAACCCGAGGATGAAGACCGTAGACAACTTGGAATGGAGTTTGGTTTGTAGAAGAGTGGTAGGAGGCGTTATGTGCAAATTCAGCCCATGTCAGCAATTCAGACCAGTTGTCTTGGGAAGATGACATAAAAATCCTCAGGAAGGTCTCAAGGTCTTGATTAACCCTCTCAGTAGATCCATTGCTTTGTGGGTGATAAGCCTTGTAAAAATTTAGTTTTACTTGAAGAACAGAACATAAGGCTCTCCAAAATCTGGCTACAAATGGAACACCACGGTCAGAGACTATTTCAGCAGGAAGACCATGGAGACGGAATATGTGTTGAATGAACAGGTGAGCCAAGTCAGGAGCCGTAGGCAGTTTCTTTAGGGTATATAATGGACCATTTTAGAAAATCGGTCTACTACGACCCAGATGGTAGTGTAACCCTGAGAGTTCTGTAGATCCGTTACGAAGTCCATGGAGAGATGCGTCCATGGACGTGATGAAATAGGTAATGGCAACAACTCGCCAGCCGGAGCTTGATGTGAAGATTTATGCTGAGCACAAGAGTTACATGAAGAAATGAACTCCAATACGTCCGCCTTCATGGATGGCCACCAATAGCCTCTCTTTAAAAATTCCAGAGTCTTTCGAGTACCTGAGTGGCCTGCAAAGCAAAAGGAATGAGCCCAGGTGAGGAGCTGCTTCCTTAACTCCGGGGCCACAAAAGTCTTCCCAGTAGGAGGCTGTAACTGTATGGTGGTGAAAACTCTTAACTCCAAGACAGGGGCATTACGTTGGGTCTCTGAATTGTCATCACAGAGGAGGGATCTGGACAACGCGTCTGCTTTTTGATTAAGAGCTCCTGACCGGAAGGTCAGAGTGAACTGGAACAGAGCAAAAAATATTGCCCATCGGGCCTGACGAGGGCTCACACACTGGATATTCTTGAGGAAGAGGAGGTTCCTATGGTCAGGGTAGACAGTGAAGGGAAACTTCGCTCCTTCCAGCAGGTATCTCCATTCTTTTAATGCCAATTTCACTGCCAAGAGTTCTTGTTCACCGATAGCATAATTTCTTTTGGCAGGAGAAAACTTTTTGGAGAAAAACCCACAGGGATGAACTCGATTGTCCTCATAACATTGGGATAGGACTGCTCCCACAGCTTCTGATGACGCATCCACTTCCAAAAGAAAAGGCCTATCCAGATCTGGTTGTCGTAGGACTGGAGCCAAAATAAAGGCTTGTTTTATGAGCTGGAAGGCTGTTTCTGCCTCAGGTGACCATAGGGCAGGTTTAGCGCCTTTGCGGGTCAGGACTGTAATGGGAGCCAATAATGCCGAAAATCCCTTAATAAAGCATCTATACTAGTTGGCGAACCCAAGCAGTCTTTGGATGGCTTTCAAAGTTTGAGGTCGGGACCAATCCAAAATCGCCTGTACCTTCTTGGGGTCCATTTCTAGACTGGAGCCAGAGATGACGTAACCAAGGAATGACACACTGGGCACACCAAAGACACATTTCTCCAATTTGCAGTAAAGGTGATTCCTCCTCAGACGGGATATTACTTCCTTCACATGTTCATGATGTTCCACTACAGAAGACGAAAAAATCAGTATATCTTTCAGATAGACAACAACCGAGACATATAACAAGTCCCGGAAAATTTCATTAACAAAGCCCTGAAACACAGCAGGGGCATTGCATAACCCAAAGGGCATCACAAGGTATTCACAATGTCCATCTCTGGTATTAAAGGCGGTCTTCCATTCATCACCAGCGCGAATACAGATGAGATTATAGGCCCCTCTCAGATCTAACTTTGAGAATATGATGGACCCTGTCGAACAACTCTGTGATCAGTGGAAGCGGATACCGATTCTTGACTGTTATATCATTAAGGCCCCGGTAATCTATACAAGGCCTTAAACCACCATCCTTCTTGCCGACGAAAAAGAACCCAGCTCTGGCAGGAGAGGTGGAGGGACGAATAAATCCTTTCGCTAGGTTGCCCTGGATGTATTCAGACATAGCTTGAGTCTCAGGCAAGGATAGAGGATAGGTGCGACCACGAGGTGGCATCTTGTCAGGCATCAGATCGATTGGACAATCCCATACTCTGTGAGGAGGTAAGACATTCGCCTGTTGTTCGGAAAAAACATCAGTGAACATCTGGTACTCCTTAGGAATAACTGGCGATATTAATGAAACTGTTTTCCTTACAGGTCGTATCTTGGGAAGACAGGATTTCTGACAGTCAGTCCCCCATGAAAGAATTTGCATTGAACACCAGTCTATCCTGGGATTATGCTGGCGTAACCAGGGTAATCCTAAAATGATTTCTTGAGAAGCCTCAGGTATCATAAAGAACTTTAAAGACTCGGAGAGGAGGGCTCCAATACGGACTAATACTGGTTGAGTTTCTTTGGTGACCACTCCATTAGCTAGAGGCCATCCATCTACAGAGATCAGGGAAATTGCGTGATTGAGAGATGAAAAAGGGATCTGTAGTTTATCAACTAAGCTGGAAGTCATGAAATTTCCCGCTGCTCCAGAATCTAGTAGAGCAGTAGCGAAGACAGGTTTAGTCTTGAGATCTATAGCTAAGGTAATTTTGAAATTTTTTGTATTTGGGGACGGGTTCACTCCTAACTTGATGTCCCCAGGGTCAGTTAGGAACGGGCGTTTCCAGATTTATGGGAACAGGAGGCCACCAGGTGACCAGAATCTCCACAGTATAGGCAGAGGTTTTTTAGTATCCTTCTCTGATGTTCCTCTTTAGAGAGATGGGTTTGGTTCACCTGCATAGGCTCTTCTTCCATAGGGGAAGGGGGTGGATGGGTAGGTAAGGGAGGAGTAAATGACCTTTGTTGGTCAGTTCTGTGCTTTTCAGCCTGACGTTCCCTGAAGCGCAGGTCAATCTTGTTACAGAGTGAGATCATGTCGTTTCAATTAGTGGGAAGCTCACGGGTGACCAAGTCATCTTTTAGTTGGTCCGAAAGTCCATGCCAAAAGGCTGAGGTAAGGGCTTCCTCATTCCACTTGAGCTCTGATGCCAAAATTTGAAACTGTACAGCATATTGGCTGACAGGACGGATTCCTTGTCTCAGGGTCATGATACTGGACGATGCTGACACAGTGCGTCCAAGTTCGTCGAAAATCCTCCTGAATGATGACACAAAGCCTGCATAGTTATCCAGCAGCGAGTCTGAACGCTCCCAGAGTGGAGAGGCCCAATCCAAAGCTGGACAACAAAGACACAATGTATGCCACTTTAGTTCCTGCACTGGGAAAGTTATCAGGCTGTAGAGTGAAGTGTATATCACACTGAATCAGTAAGCCACGACAGAGCTTAGGATCGCCGTCAAATTTGCTTGGCATAGGAAGATGTAAACGGTGAGATACCCTGTTTCCTTTATTACCAAGCACAGGAGTAAGTGTAGTTGCTGATACCCCAGGGGTGGATAACGAGGTTTGCAGATTATCTTGTCTTTTAGACATCTCCTGTAGAAACTGAGTCATCTTGTGCTGCATAGCTTCCAGGTTTTCTAAACGACCTGCGATGCATCAGAATAAATCCACTCCTGACTCCTGGTCCGTGGCCGGATCCATGGAGCCAGTGCAAACTGTGAGTTTCTGGTTTTGTTGTGGACCCGGGGTGGTGAAAGGAGCAGACACAGAAGCAGATTTAAATGAAAATGTGGAACTTTTAATGAGTGACTTAGTAGACATGGAAATGGCAAAAGAAATAGTCCAGGTATAGCACTGAAGTGCACTTGAGAACTGTAGTGAAGCAAATGGCAGAATGTCCAGATAGTGACAGGCAGGAACAGTCCAGTATGCAGGTGTGGTGAGGCTGAAATGAATTGCAGGCTGAAGTGGATTGCAGGCTGAAGTGAGTCCAGCAGAGTGTAAGTGGAGGCAAGGTGCAGGGTGACAGCAGACTCAGGTAATCAGGCAGGAGAAAGGTAAATGGAGGGTGCAGAGAAAGTCCAGCGGTTGGACCAGGCAGGGTAACAGGCTAGGTAGCGTTTCCAATGAGGCAGGTAACGAGCTCAGGAACTCTCTCTCAGCTGCTGCTGAGAAACACGTTGCACTGGCAAAGAAGGAAGGCTCTGGACCTTCCTAAATACCAAGTGCCGCGCCATGACTGGCTGGAGAGAGCACATGCCCCACCAGGATTGGACAACTAAATCTCATGGCCGGAGGCAAGATGGCGGCAGCCCATGCTGAGCGGAACGGAAGCACCGCCAGGCCTCACCAGCCAGAGTGACAATGTGCCCGCACAGAACCACGCGCAGCCAATGCCCCTCGCCAAGCACCAGCGCCACCGCCAGACACCCCCCGCCACAGTGACCTCACAGGTATTACCCATCGACCACCATGCCGAGAAACCCTGGTCGTGACAGTAACATAACAAAATGCGGAAAAAGTGAAGAGTTGTGAATACTTTCCGGATGCACTGTATCTCCCCTTGACAACCTTTCCAGTGTTTTTGTTAAAAAAAAAAGTATATATATATATATATATATATATATATATATATATATTATTTACATGCAGGTGACCCAAGTAGGAATTTATGGAGGTCAGGTCAATCTCTAAAGCTGTAGGAATATTATGATTTACAACCTATTTATTGTATTTACATAGGTGAATATTTTACATACTGTACACAGGCCATTAATATCTACTTTGCTACTGCTGAGTAATGTAATGTATATATTAGCCTCATTTTACCTTTCCTGCTCATGCATCAATGAGCTGTGTGTATTTCCAGCTGTCCGTAGATTCTACACAGTCATGCAGCCACATTTACTTTACCATGATTTGTTTGTATAAAAGTATTTGCCTATTCCTAAATGCAGCAATGAGCAATCCTGCTGTGATTTGGTTGGATCAAGTCTTGACCACAAATTTCTCAGTATGATAGCTCAAATTGTAGGCATTTATAGTCTGCAAACATTATTTATTGAAGGGAATGAGGATTGCCAGCTAGTAATAGTTACAGATGTGTCCACTAGTATCTTTGCCGCTTGTGTGGCAAACGTGCATATGTATCGCGCCATACGACTTGCCGAGCACACGTGCACCACAGTATGCCATGCCGCGGCTACATTCGCACCATGCAATCCTATGTTACGAAAATCAGACTAGATAAGAACTGATATCCAAAACATTATCATTGGTTGCTTTAAAATATAAAACAACTAATCCTGAAATACTGTAGACTGGTAGATAAATTGCAATTTAATTCCATAACATTTCAAAGTGACCTGGCTACGTGGAGCTTAATTAGGGAAACAGTCGGGAAGCCGATGGACGGAACCTGACCGCCGGCTTCCCGACTGTATAATCCCGGCAAAGGTTAAATGACAGGCGTCAAAATCCCGATGCCTATAATTTTCCCTACGCCGGGAGCCCGACACCCGGCTTACCGATCGAAGGTAAGCCGAGCGACGGCCGCGGACAGCCGCGGAGGGAGGAGGGTTAGCTTTAGGGTTCCCGGGGGGACTTAGGGTCAAGCACCCCCCCGGGAGGTTAGGGTTAGGCTAGGGGAAGGGAGGTTAGGGTTAGGCATCCCCGGGTGGAGGTTAGGGTTAGGCATCCCCGGGTGGAGGTTAGGGTTAGGCACCCCCCCGGGAGCCTTAGGTTTAGGCAGCGGGGAAGGGGGTTTTAGGTTTAGGCACTAACAGGGGGGGTTAGGGTTAGGCACTTGGGGGGGAGGTTAGGGTTAGGCACCCCTAAGGGAGGGTTAGAGTTAGGGGGTAGAATAGGTTGGTGAGTACTTACCTTTCGACGATCTGGATTTTCACTGCTGCTGGGATGCCGCTGTCGGGATAAGAACCACTCGCCATCCCTTAATTAACATTCCTTGAAGGTAAAGTAAAATTTTCAAAAGCTGGCTGTACCAAGCCTTGGAGAGAAATAAAGTGGAGAGAGATAAAGTACCAACCAATCAGCTCCTAACTATCATTTTTAAAAACACAGTCTGTAACATGACAGTTAGGAGCTGATTGGCTGGTACTTTATCTCCCTCCACTTTGTCTCTCTTCAAGGCTTAGGGCCTGATTCAGAGCCGCTCGCTAAATGCGATCGCTCGCACGTGTATGCAAATTGCGTAGGCAGTGCTACCGCACAGCAATGCATGAGCACACCCAGTATTTCTTAGAGAGCGATCACATAGTGTATGCACCCACCAGCCTGTTTTAAGACGCCAACTTGTGCACGTCATATCCATGAAGTGTATGCAACCATCGGTACAACGAGTAACATCGGATGCTATCACAGCGCTTGAGGTGACCATACCCTGCCGCGAGCACTTCAGTGTAAAAACAAGCCAGGTGACGTGTACTATGATGCTGTCTTATAATTATACACATCTCTAAAACGCCGATGAGACGCTCAGTCACGCCTGCGATTGCACCTCCACTCCCCCGTTTTTAATGGCCAGCCCCTGTTACTAGCTACAAACGGCTTCCCCTGTCACTCACTCAGCTTGGCTGTCTATGCGCAGCGAGCGAATGCATTGTGAACTTTCGCTAAAGTATACGCATGCGCTCAATGCATACACACTGCATACCATCGGCAGCAGCGAGAGTATGGATCTTAGTGAGCGGGTCTGAACGAGCTCCTTAGTACATAGGCCCCAATGTGTCAGCCTCAGATAGATAGTAAGATGGCAATTAATAAAATATACAAGTGGGAAAAGCCAATAATATCCCACTAGTACAATGAGATGGCATTGGACATAAATGAAACAGACATAAAGTGCAGCCCCAGATAGGTTCCGAGATGGCACCTTAATGAAAGATATATTGATATACTACAAAGCCTATTGAGATGGCAGTCACAGTAGAGGGCACAGCGGATGTGACTGTGGGACTGGGTTTATTGGTGTCAGCAGGTACAGGGTTAACAGTGGTAGAAGTAGTAGCACAGTGGTGGTAATGCAAGGGTTAAAAAGCTGGTACATGCACAGCAGTGGCAGCCTGGAGAAAGCAGGGCATTGTAGTACTTCTGGTGCACCATCAGGCTGTCCACTCACTGTGCGGTTAGCAGGGTTCTTGGGCACCTAAGCAGTGGTGGTACAGTGTAGATAGGCAGCCCTTGGGGCCGTGGCAGGGTCCCGGGAGCATGGGGTGCATCCAAGCAGAAAGCAGTTTTCCATAACTAGTAGGTTATCAATTCTATATATAAAACAAAGGGCCTCATTTACTAACGAGTTTTATCACCAAAACGAGTGATAAATGTCACTGTGTATGATAAATGGTGCTCCAGCCAATCAGCTACCAACTGTCATCTGTTAGAAAAATGACAGTTGGGAGGTGATTGGCTGGAGCATCATTTATCATACACAGGGCCAGATGTACTAAGCTCTGAAAAGTGATAAACTGTAGAGTGATAAACCACCAGCCAATCGGCTCTTAACTGTCATTTTTCAAACACGGGGTCATTCAGACCCGCTCGCGAGCGAAGGTCACTCGCAAGCGGGTCGATGTTGGGCGAATGCGCATGCGCACGACGGAGAGAGCTCCGTCGTGCGCATGCGCGAGACCCGGCGAGCGACGAGAAATACGTTGCTCGGGGTCTCGCACCAAAGGGGGCGTGCTGTCAATGGTGACTGACAGCACGCCACCTTTGGTGGGCGTGCAGGGGGCGTGGCTGCCAGACGGAGGCATTCCCATGGGAACACCTACCGTCTGGATCCGGCTCCACTGACATCACTAGTGATGTCAGTGGGAGTGATTTTGGCTCTGATAGAGCCAAAATCACTCCAGGGCTTGCGGTCACCGAGACCCTACCGCAGGGTCTCATCGCAAGCCCGATGGTCGCGATGGTCTTGACCATCGCGACCATCATCATGGACGCTCGCATAAGCTGTGGGTGGTAACCCACAGCTATGCGAGCGTCCAAGAGGCCGCTCCATTTTTAGGGAGGAGGGCACTGATTCAGAGCGAGCGCTCTGGTCAGAGCGTCCGGCTCTGAATCAGGCCCACAGCCTGTAACATGACAGTTGGGAGCTGATTGGCTGGTGGTTTATCACTCTACAGTTTATCACTTTTCAGAGCTTAGTACATCTCCTCCACAGTGAAATTTATCACTCGTTTTGGTGATAAAACTCGTTAGTAAATGGGGGGCCAAAGTGACGTACAAAGCCCAGCATTTCCCACTGAAGTAAATGGATTTGACAGAAACAGCTGCCTCCGTTTAATAAAATTTCTTAACAATGCAAGCAGTGGTGTTAGATACAGATAAAAAGATCAATCTCAAATAGCTAGTAGGGTGGCAATTTAATAAAAAAAAAAAGCAGGTGGACAAAAGTTAAAACCCAACATACCCCACTTTCACATTGGATGGCATTGAAAGCAAATGAAACAGATGGAAGCAGCAGCCTCAATTATGTAGTAAAAGGACAGTTTAATAAAAGATACATAAATATATGGGCACAGTTCAGTATTTAGGGGCCTATTCATCAACACTAAATTAACGTTTTTAAGGACATTTTCCTTAAATAACGTTATTTTACTATTCATGAAGCCACTTAGCACAGGAGATATCACTGATATCTCCTTGCTAAGTCCCCCTGCGTTAATTTCCACACTCCCCATACATTAGTACATTAGTATGGGGATGTGGAAATTATGGTATTCATCAAATTCCGAAAATTATGAATTTTCGGAATTTGATGGAGGTACTATCCGCCACTGTGAGGTGGCGAATAGCAGGTGAAACTTACCTGCTTACAGCTGGGCAGGTCCCCCGGCATCTCCCTCCGGCGCTCTGGTGCGTCCTCTGGCTCCGGAGGCTGGTCGGACACTGTGTTCTCCCAGCAGAACACAATAAAGATTAGAAAAAAAAAAAAACTTTTTTTTTTTTTTGTAATCTGTACTGTGGTCTGCTGGGAGACCATGTGACAGACCAGCAGGACGGAGCCGGAGGCTGCTGCGCGGACAAGTAAGTGCGGGACAGGGGGGTAGTGAGCGGAGGGGGGAGGGGAGGCAGGTGAGCGGAGGGGGGGACACAAACTTACCGCATGTGTAGGCAGTGCTGCGCATGCGCTGGGTTAACTAATTTAACAGTGCATGCGCAGCACTGTTTCCAGCTGCGGTAAGTTAGTGTAGAGAGGGATAACTATCTATTTCCTGAAAAGCTGTCATCGCAAAAATGACAGCTTTTCGGAATAGATAGTCATGGAGAGGAGGAATGATGAATTCCTCTGGTAATTAGGTAGAACTCCATGCGAGTTCTAAACCTAATTACCTCCTGGGAAAGTTTAGTAATGATGAATAGGCCCCTTAGTATTGTTACTGTACAATAAAGTGGCGCTTTGAGCCCCCCCAGCCTCCCTTATCTGTAGATTAAACAGAACATGCACATTGTTTAGCAAACCAGGTACTTTGTTTGGGCACCCACAATATAAAAGATTATAAATGATGGATTATGGGTTCTGGATAAATATGCAGGCTCAGAGTGGGCATCCATATTAATTTTCTCATCATTCTCACATCCTCATCATTGTAGGAAAATTATGGTCATCTGCTCTGTAGGAGAAAATCGGTCAACTGCTTTGTAGAATTATAGTCATTTGCTCTGTAGGAAAATGGTGATCATATGCTCTCTAGGAGAATAATAGATATTTGCTCTGTAGGAAAATGGTCAGGGCCGAAAATAGGATATCTGTCACCTGGGGCAAGGCAGCAATTTTGCGCCCCCTCCCTTCCCGTACCTGGATTTTGTCCTTGCTCCTCCATAAGGCAGTGCACTAGTCAAACGTCCCTGGTATATTGACTTACATATTATATTGACTTCCACACACCATAATGCCCATTACACATTATGCCACACACTGTAATGCCTATTACCAAAGTGCCACTTACATATTTGCACGACACCATTTTATGCCCCACAGTAAGGCTTCTAATTACTTTAAAATTACCTGCTCATTGTCAGGGGTTTATGCTCGTTGCCAGGGGGTTTCATGCTCGTTGCCAGGGGGTTTCATGCTGGTTGCCAGGGGGATTCATGCTCATTGCCATGGGGTTTATGCTCTTTGCCAGGGCGTTACATGCTCGTTGCCAGGGGGTTTCATGCTTGTTGCTATGGGGTTTATGCTCGTTGCCAGGGGGTTTCACGGGAGAAGATGCAGCTTTCAGCATCTTCTCCCGGCACTTGCGCTGGCCTAACAGACACTAGAGATCCAGTAGGATCTCTAGTGTCTGTCTCCTCCTTGGCGGCGGCCATTTTTGGATGGCCGTTTTCAGCAGAGTCCATGCGGACGGCGGTGGTCATTTACTCTGTAGGTGATTGTTGGACATTTGCTCTAGAGGATAATGATAGTCCTCTGCACTGTAGGAGAATGATGGCCATCTACTCTGTAGGAGAATGGTGGTTATCTGTTCTGTAGGATGGTCAACAGTACTGTAGGGGTATGATGGTCATCTGCTCTTTAGGAGATAGATGGTCATCTGCCATGTAGGAAAATGGTGGTTATCTGCTCTGTGGGAGATAGGTGATCATCTATTCTATATGAGAATGGTGGTCACATGCTCTGTAGGAAAATGATGGCCATCTGCTCTATAAGAGATTGATGGTCAACCGCTTTGCAGAAAAAATGATGGTCATCTGCTGTGTAGAAAAAGTGCAGTCATCTGTAGGATAATAATAGTCAGTTACCCTGTAGGAAAATGACCACCATCTGCTCTGTAGGATAATTGATGATCATTTGCGCTATAGGAGATGGTGGCCACATGCTCTATAGAATTGTGGTAAACTGCTGTGATGGTGATCTGCTCTTTAGGAGATAGGTGGTCACCTGTCATGTAGGAGAATGATGATCATCTGCTCTGTAGGAAGAAGATTGTCACCTCTCTATAGAAGAATGATGGTCATCTGTACAGTAGGAGTATTATGGTCATCTTCTCTGTAGGAAAATTGTGGCCATCTACTCTGTAAGAAAATGGTGGTCATCTACTGTGTAGGAGAATGAGGGTCATCTACTCTGTATGAGAATGACAGCCATTTGCTCTGTAGGAGAATGATGGCCTTCTGTTTTGTAGAAGAATTATAGCATCTACTATGTAGGATAATGATGATCATCTACTCTGTAGGAAAATGTGAAGGCTTTGCTCTATAGGCAAATGACATTCATCTTTATTGGACATTGATAGTCATTTGCTTTGTAGAAAAATGGTGTACCCCTGCTTTGTAAGGAGAAGATGGTCATCTGTCCTGTAGGATAATTATGGCCATCTACTGTATAGGAAAATGATGGGCATCTGCTCTGTAGGTGATTTGTGGTCATCCTCTCTGTAGGCGAATAGTGGTCATCTACTGTATAGGATAATGATGGGCATCTGTTCAGTGGAGAATTGTGGTCATTTGACACACATGAGAATAGTGGTCATCAGCCACGTAGGAAAATAGTAGTCATCTGCCATGTAGGAGAATGGTAGCCATCTGCTCTGTAAATGACTGGTGGCCATCTGCCATGGAGGAGAATGGTAGCCATCTGCTCTGTAGATGACTGGTGGCCATCTGCCATGAAGGAGAATGGTAGCCATCTGCTCTGTAGGTGACTGGTGGCCATCTGCCATGGAGGTAAATGGGGGTCATCTGCTCTGTAGAAGAATAGTAGTATTTTATTGTATAGGGGGATAATGGTCAGCTGGTATGTAGAACTATGGGGTCATTGTCAGATATATTTACTTTGAAGGACATTTTATAAAAATAAAGATACACCCAAGAAAATGTCGCAGTCACTGTTTTGTATAAATGTGTCCCGTTTGCCATCAACAACTAATCCTTGGACAATTGTTTGCTCACTGGAAACATTTTACACTCACACATTGACAAAATTAGAAGGGAATGAACTGTTGTGCTAATTACTTCAAGCACCTCTGTGTAGAACATCTTCCTTTGTAATTTGTATTTGTATATTGTTTATTTCTGTGAATAGTATGCATTGAGTGTATTCATACATGTTAATGCATAATGAATGGTAGTTATTTTATCTATATATTTATTTATATGTATCCAACATCAAAGTACAAAGTTGTAATCAATGAAGTTAATGAACTCTCAACACAGGTGTGCTGATGACTGAGAACTTACCATTGGCTGAGAGCCCTATAAATATCAACAAGCAGACACCTGTGTATCTACATCTTGTCCTTCTGAAGAAACCGCTAAACCCCAACAGTGGAGAAACGCGTCAAGGACCGGGGACTCTACCTGCTTGCTGTGCACTTAATTTATCCTTTGAATGGACAATATCATACCTTGATAAGAGCGCACTCCCTCCCTCACCGGATGGTTTGACCATCCCAAACAGCGGAAAACTGGGAGCGGTAAGATCTTGGAGTGAGAAGCACATTCCTCCTAATAATTAAGCACAATATCGCTGTACCCAGTAGGGGTTGATATTCAATAAAACAAAGACTTTAATAGAGGGAGGTTGAAGTGGTATCGCTGCAATAACCAAATTTGCCATTATATAAAGGATACTCACCTGCACTTACTTCCAACAGTGGATTTATGCAAGGCGGAATTCAGTGCTATATAAAACACTGCAATTCATTTATTAATGGACTTTATGATGTTTTACTATAAGGATATCTCCTAATTGGAACTATTCATCAGTTGTAGGAGGATTTCCTTTTTTTTATATATATATATATTTTTCTTTTTTTGATGTTGGATCAACGAGTATGCATACTTAGTATGTTCTATATTGGTTTTTTTTGTGTGTGTATTATGTGTTTTTGAATGAAACTTACATATTGCATATAATTAAAATTGTAATACATTTTTTTAAATTATTGCGCTCTTTGTTGTTTGAAACAATTTATTTGCATATTGTCCTTTGTAAGCCGTTTGTGTGCTGCTGAATCTGTCTCCTGGCTGCAGTGAATAGAACTAATATTTGGCTGGAGATGCAGCAGTGTGGGAAGAAGACAATTTCAGTAACATGTGTGCGTTTGATTTCCCCTTATCATGCTTCATGTATTGGTCGCTCTTCATAGAACCCAGAACTGGAAAACAACGCCTATTGGTGACAGCTGAAATGTAATACAGTATTATGTGCTATTTTATGCTCAATTCAGAACATAAACTCAGTGTTCTGAAGTCATTCTGTCTAATGATACTGTGTCTTTATGACTCTTTTATGGTACACTATGTACAGATAAAAGACGTACATTAGCAGTACAGCCGTAAAACATATGTGATTCAAGGGCACGCGGACCTATTTCTCAGTGTACTTATGTCTGAACAAGGCTTTAAAATATTTTGGTGTTATTAATGACCTTGTAAAACTAGATAGAGGAATTACCCTGCGCCTTTTACTGGGACATGTCACATGACTCACCGGTTACGTAACGAGAGATAATAGCTCACATTCATTTTCACCTGTTTGACAGATTTGAACATAACAGAAAGGAGATTCTTACAGCATTTGCCAGTGGGTAATCGCACAAGGTAAGCGGTGAGATAGGTTGCTAGGGGTTTCTGCATATTTGGACTTTGTTAGCGGCTTAGCGCCTATCACCCGGGTGCATATATGTGAAAAAGTGGCTGCGATATGTCTCAAGAAAACATTTGCGCAGTAGTTGCGTACTTGGCAACTTCACAAATGAGCCCCAGTGAGTGGTTGATCTTGCTGCTCACTGGTGAGAAGACCCCATCAGCCAACATTGGACGGCCTACCTGTTCCTTTCTTATGATTAAATACAGAGTGAATAGCTTTAATTAATTACATAATATGGCTAACTAATTTTTATTCAGCTGCAAAGATTCAAAACACATGCCAAACACTGGTCAAACTGGATCATTATAGGGCTCTGGAACATGTAGTATTTCTTAGTCCATAGAAAACATACAGTGCTTACTTTTGGGTGCCAAACTCCATGTAACAACAATGCAAGTCTGTTGCCAGTAATCCCCTTCTGGACCAAAGCACATCAGGAATGTGAATTAGAAAAATAATTGTGGCATAGGGAAAACAGTGGACTTTACCATTTTGATTAACTTTGAAAATCTTAAAATTGATTTCGGGCAGGCCTGTGAACTTCTACAGATTTATCAGAAGTCTTCTAAAACTAATCCGGATTCTCGGATTTCAACAGTTTCTCTCCAGCCCGGTTCCACTCCATACCCACCATAGCCCGGTTCCTAGCACTAGCAGATCCAGCCCTGTATCCACCACCAGCTTCAATCTGAAGTTCATATCAAAGACATCTGCTTCCAGACCATAATCTCGCTTCACAGGCACCAGTTTCCTATCCAACTCCAGTGCTTCCAGTTCAAAAGCTTAAGGCTCTTCTCAATCTAGCATTCTACCTGTCCCAGACTTACCCCGATTCTAATTCAGCCCAGTCTAACTGTTCCTACTGTTGGACATCTATCAACAGTCCTGCAGTTCTCGCTCAAATTCTAGTCAATGCTGAGGAATTTTATCAAGCCACCAAGCTTCATTCACACAGCCGCTTCTCCAACTCCAACCCCAGAATCCAGGACCAAACTCACACAGATGTAACAAGTTACTGTTGACCATCTCAAACCTTCTAAACTCTGTTACAGAAGTGTGCACATTGCCACACAATATTGTTAGGACAATGGGACACTAATCTCTGCCACACAAATGTACACACTTTCATGCACTATTGTATTGGGTCAATCAACCCTAAGATTCTAATACACAAATGTACACTACACACTGGCACACTCTATGTACTCTGGTAGTCAGGAGGAAGACATTTAACACCCGTCATTCAATGGATTAACGTATTACAACATAGCATTCAAAGAATGAACACAGCTAAGCAACACTTCTCTTCATAGAAAGCTCATGAGTGCGTTACAGTAAAAATGGCCAAACTTATTAAATTTTAGATTTAATATAAAATGGTACAGTACTGTTATACAAACCAAAATGGCACATGAAATAAATGCAAAACATTTATAAAAAATGAACAGGATACAACTACAGAAAACAGTACATTTATGAGTCCATAACGGGAGGGGTGGAACAGCTCTCAATTAGATTGATCCCCAACAAAACTGATGCGTGAGACCTTTTTCAAATGCATTTTTTAAAATCACTTTTTCCTTCAGACCTCCTTCTGTGATGTCACTCAGAGGAAGTCATCCCTATACTACCGAGCCCTTCCCAAACACTACAGCCAGGAATTATCTGCATAATCAAAAGTCCTACTAAATGCAGGAATAACCTCTTTTTAAATTCCAACATCTTCATGTATTTACAAACAATTTATGGATTTATGCTCAGAAAGGAAACTGGGTTATCAGACGGAAGTCCTCAGACTGAGTGATGTCTGATTTCTGACATACAGTACATACGCTAAGTTAACCTTCTAAGCAATTCTGGCTTTCGAAATACGTCAACTAGTCTCCTCATGCCCTACATTTACTGGCCCCTTCCCGTTAGGTTTAGGGTTAGCCTAAAACCATGTGTCAACCTTGTGATGTAATTGTGTATTAATGCAGAGTGTCTTAATGTACAGCAGGGGTATTCAACATGAAGCCCTCCCGCTGTTGTGGAACTACACATCCCAGCATGCCCTAATAGCAAAACTCTGGCAGGAGCTGCTGGGGTGTGCAGTTCCACAAAAGCTGAAGGGCCGCACGTTGAATACCCCTGATGTGCAGGGAGGGCATAATCTAACTTTCTCTATGCAGAGACGTCGGCAGCGCGATCTAACTACCAGGATGTCACTAAATTTGCCAGGGAGAGTAATTAGGACATGGGAAGCCAGTTTTAGGACTGCTGACGTGGTCACTTCCCTCCCAGCATGGGTGCTAATATCGCACCCAGATCGCATTGAGAGGCGATTATTGATAAACAGGCCCCATGAGGTCTTTTCATTTACTGAGAGTACTAACCAATGCAGTGTCAGACTGGGGCATGAAGGGCCCAAGGGGAAAATACAGTGTAGGGGCCCATGCTTAAGGGGTGTGGCCAGCCACCATAGGGGGTGTGGCTAGCCACCACAGACACTTGGCTAACCAATAGGGAAATCTTTGTGTAGTTTCTATAGAAAGGAGCCAAGCACCCATGTTGATCAGTGGTATAACTCCACCAGGTAACTGACCATCTATTAGAGTAACAATGTATGATTTGAGGTCTGGAACCTGACACCTAGAGGACAGGGGTGGGCCCTCAGGCAGTGGGGCCCACCGGGGATTTCCCCTGTACCCTTGTGGGCCAGTCCAACCCTGAACCAATGGCTGCCTCTGCTCTAATGGGGGCACTCTAATGAACACATGCACCCACAGAAAGTTAAGCAACACATACATAAGTATAACAAAAATAAATTTATTGTTTATTACAGATAAAAAGTTTCTACTGTATTATTATTTCTTTTACATGATTGCATGAAGTTATCCATCAGGACAGAAAGGGGGCGGATCTAGGACAGAAGGGAAAAAGATGGCAGGACCATCAGAATGAGGAAATTGTGAAGTATGCAGATTGCGGCACCCCGGTATGTGCTGTTGGCCTGATGCAGAGTGAGGGGCAAAAAGGACCAAGGCGCATGCAAAAAGGGGTATATTTTATTACAGCTACTAACTACCTAGATGCGATTACTCTCTGCGACCTCTGCGTTACGGCAGAAACGGGTTACAGACCCATATACCAGAATTGCCCCCATGTTTCAAACCCCTTCCCTTGCATGTTTCAAATACATATGCAATTCTGCCCCATTCTAAATGCTAAAACAGCAGAAACAACCCCCTATATTGTGTACGCAAGGCAAACAAAATTTTATTTTTCTTTAAAAGGTTCGTGGATAGATCCCCTTCAATAGATGTACCCTGATGTCATCAGTTACTGTCCAATGTCGATAGTTACTATCCACGTGGATATACAGGGGGAATATAAACCTATGGCGAGCAAAGCGTGCCCGCAAGGGGACAAACTTCCTCTTTTGGTAGCCTTTATGGACATGAAACCGCACTTCTGCCCTCACTCCACATCACTTCCAGGTACACTACCAACGTAAAAACTCTGAAACACACCCAAAAAAGCTCACAGGAGCATATTCTATGCCCAGAAGATGAAGGAAGCACTAATCAGTGTACAGCCACATAAGAAAGCAACACATCAGCTCACACTTATCCATCGATGGCGGAGAACCATTGGTTCTTTGACATCGATGGCAAAACTAGTTGACATTGACTGGGAAGCATTGATGTTTTGAAAACATCGATGGTCGATGGCCACCCCTACTCTGCATCAGCTCCTAAGTGATCATATACATAAAGATGAAATTATCATTTTCACACACCCGTGCCCTACACATGTAAATGCCAAAATCAAGTTACGCCCACCTCTTCTGTCCATACCTCACCGTCCACCTTAGACAACAGTACATCTCAGTGTAAATGTGTTGGAATACATTGCAGAGTAATACACCCGTGGTCAAACAATCTATTAGGCAGTTTCCCTTTCGAGGTCCATGTGTCTGTACTAAGGTCGTAGCAATCAAAGGAATCGGAGTCTTCGATGGTATTGTCCACGTTTAGGCATCGGCCACCCGTCACATAAATTTTATTTTGCAGAACCGTGGCCCCATGGTGCATCCTTCTATCCTTCATGTCGGCGCATTTGACAAAGGTATTCTGTGTCAGATCATATGCAATTATTCTTCTTGTGTAACCTGTAACATAAGAGTTGCGAGTGACTATATGCATTAATATTTCTTTCATATACAACCATCACTTACTCCAGTTTTGTAAATGTGATTGCTTAGAGCAGTGGTTCCCAAACTGTGCGCCGTGGCACCCTGGGGAGCCTCGGGACACTTGCAGGGGTGCCTCAGGTTGATGGTCCAGCACCAAATCAAATTATTAATGGTCAATGTAATGTAGATATGTGGACAAACAGAAGCACAAACCTGTCCCCCACCACATAACTGAAGCTAAGGATGACAGGTCAGCACAATTTTCTTCACTTTACTAAATTATTTTTTGAATTTCTCAAAAACAAACTTTTGGCTTAGGGGTGCCGTGGAAAAAATGATGATACTCCAGGGTGCTGTGATTCAAAAAAGTTTCTGGACCACTGGCTTAGAGGATAAATTAACTTTTTTTTATTTTTTATTTGAGCAGTTTGAAAATGTATTTATCCTACTGAGCCCAAACCCAATTGTTAAACTTTAGCACTAACGCGTTTTAGGAAATACGATTATCATATAGCCAATGCTTGGACCATCGTAAATACTGTATGTAAGTTATTGCAGAAACTCACCTCCGATTATGATAATCTTGTCTCCAATGACCACGGCCGGGGCGCACACATTTTTTACCATCCTGGTCTCCATCCTAAACCACATGTTCCGGCCAATGTGGTAAACCTGGGGTGTAAAGTACAAAAGTTTATATTTTCATGTTAATTCGTTGTGTACAGTATATGTTGTGCCATAGACATAAATAGTTTGCCAAGATTTTCTTTGTTATAGCTGCACAGTACAACTTCTCCTATTCTGCATTGTAGTTGCAACACTTAAGTTTCTGACCCTAGTTAAGGGACCCAGCTCGAGGTCTAATTTACTGGCGGATACAAGGCAAAGATTATATAAGAGGACAAACACTCTTCTCAGGAAAAAACAATAAGGGATAATTTGCAGCTATACCCCAAGCTTAGAATATCTGTGGATGGGCCAGAGGTAAATGCCCTGTATTCCTCCTTTTTATAAAGTGGCACTGTGCCCTGAGTAGCTCAGTTCTTACATTAGGGCTGCGTGTAATTCTTAGTATAGATTCTTAGGGGCATATTTATTTATTCATTTTCAGGGCATTTAGAATCTCCAGAATGTATGAAAGAGCAAAAGCAGGAAGGGACAGGGGCTCTGATAGATAACGCCAGTATCTATCACTGTACTGTATACTTACATCAAAAGGAACTGGTGTTCTTGGGGGTTATCCAAAAAATATGGGGGTCTATGTACTAAGCCTCAGAGAGAGATAAAGTGGATGGAAATAAAGTACCAACCAATCAGCTCCTAAGTGTCATTTTTTCAAACACAGCCTGTAACATGACAGTTAGGAGCGGATTGGCTCGTACTTTATCTCTCTACGTTTTATCACTCTCCATGGTTTAGCCCATTTCCCCCATTGGCCGAACTACGACTCCTGAATGGTAGTTTGGAAGAGCATTACAATCACCAGCCAGCAGAGGTCAGTATTTCCCAGCTCTCAGGGTCAGAGGCATAAGTGCCCCCCCCCCACTTCTGGTTTACTCCTTAACACCCCCATGGGATGTAGTCAGGAAGACGGTCTACATGCCGACTGCCGGCTTCCTGACTGTCAAATCTTGGCACGGTACTAATTACAGGCGTCAAAAACCTGACGCCTGTCATTAGACCTACGCCGGGAGCCCGACGCCCGGCATACCGATCGACGGTAAGCCGGGCGCTGGGCGAGGACAGCCACATGGGGGGGAAGGTTAGGTTTTAGGGCTCCCGGGGGAACTTAGGGTTAGGCACCACACTGGAAGGGTTAGGTTCAGGCTAGGGGAAGGGGGTTTAGGGTTAGGCACCCCTGGGGGGAGGTTAGGGTCAGACACCCCCCTCGGGAGACTTAGGGTTCGGCTGCGGAGATGGGGGGGTTAGGTTTAGGCACTTAGATGGGGGTTAGGGTTAAGCACTGGGGGGCGAGGTTAGGGTTAGGTACCCCTAAGGGACGGTTAGGGTTAGGGGGGAAAATAGGGTTAGTTATACTTACCTTATTAGCGATCGGGATCTTCACCCCTGCCGGGCTTCCACTGTCGGGATTTGAACCGGTGGCCGGCAGTATTACATACTACACCCCACCCCCACCCCCAGCACATAACTGGGGTTCTCCTCTATTTCACTTGCAATAATTTGATCTATTTCATTAAAAGACGAAGCAGGTAGCAGCTGGATAAGCATTTGGATCTTGCCTCAACAAGAAGACAAAAAGCTATTTATTTCCAAGAATTTTAAAAAGCTGTTTTATTTGCCAAGGAGAGACCAAACACCCATGTACACATTGTTCTAATACTGTATTGCTTGAGGCCCAACTCCCACACAGAAATATAAATCCGGGGCTTGGTGAAGATAGAACTCCACAAAGTGTAAAACATTTTGTGTGCACGATTCATTAGCGATTATTTCTGCCAAAGTGAGACAGTTCTAGCATGGAAAAATCGTACGTGTCATGCAGAAATCTGTAATTGCTTTGTATTACCAGTATCTCACTGTTACTTACTGATGCCATTGCTGTCTATGGCAAGTGACTTCAAATTAGAGATGAGCGGTTCGGCTTTACTCCAAATTAGCGCAAGTTCGGATTTATCATATTGGATATCCAAAACACGTGATAGCCGTATAGCCAATAAGATTCGGTATTCAGATACGGACTTAACCGAGCCAAAACCAAACTGTCATCTCTACTTCAAATCTTTTCGCATAGTATAATGAGGATGGTGAGGTGTAATGCAAGATAAATATGCACTCTAATACAGTATATCCTATGTAGATGGTCAGGAATGTTAGACAAATTATAGCTAGGATCTGATTGGTTGCTTCGGGAAACATCTCATTTGTTCCCTTTAGGACATCTCCTCCTGATGATAAGGGGTATATTCACTAGAGTGCGGGTTTATAGAAGTGGAGATGTTACCAATAGCAACCAATCAGATTGCACCAGATAATAGCTAGAATCTGATTGGTTCCTATGGGCAAAATCTCCACTTCTATAAACCCACACTTTAGTAAATATACCCCATAGTATGTTTAGTAAACAAATAACCAAAAGAGAGACTTAGTGGTATATTTACAAAAGGTCGATTTACATCGATTTTCATTGATTTAAAATCGATAAACATCGATGTTGTGTTTCTGGGGCTAAATCACACATTTACTAACACTTAAAATAACAAATAAAAAACTGTCTGTTAGTATATGTGTGGTTTAGCCCCAGAAACACAACATCGATATTGATCGATTTTGAAAGGCTTCAAATGATTTTAAATCAACCAAAGAGCCCGATAGTTAGCGCATATCTCCAAAGGCTTAGGTCTGCGCATGCGCATGGCTCATTTTGCTCATGTGCTGAACAGTCCGACGATCTCGCACGCAGACCCCCCCCCCAAGCCGCAGCATGATTGACATGCTGCAGCGTTTAGGGGCAGAGAGGGGCCACGTTGTCCTCGTTTTCCATGAGGGACGAGGCCAGGGTCTGCATCGGTGGATGCAGATTTCCTGGCCTCACAAGTGACCAGGACTCAGTCAGGCTGCGGTAAGCTTCAGATTCCGCAGCCTGGCCAAAGGAGCAACCACGATGGTTGTGATGGTGATCCCAGGCTGCCACCTCGGTCGCAGCGCTGGGATCGCCGATGCAGCAAGGAGACGTCTGTTTTCTACAGACACTTCCTGCTGCATTTGCATGTTAGATGCACAGAATTGCGCAGACGCTTGTGTGCGGCTCTACAATTCCATCCATCTCTGAATCAGGCTCAAAATCGATTAAAATCGACCTTTAGTAAATATACCCCTTATCTTGTTCTGACTATATATGATCTTTTGTTTGACTTTGATAATAATTTACCTGTATAAGCCGGACAGGATTCTGCATCGCATCCTCTCCACCAAAAAGGTAAAGTCTTTGGTCTTTGGCAGCTACTGCCGGGTGAAGGACGGCAACCGGCATACTAGACATGGTCTCCCAGGCATTATAAATGCTATCAAACCTCTCCACCGAGCTCAGAATCTCCTGTTTTTCACCAATTCCTCCTATGGAGAATATATAGTTTCTGTATCCTATACTTCTGTGAGAATACCTCGGAACCAGCATGGATTCTCCTTTGAGCCACTGATTTAATTTGAGAGACAGAATGTATACACTCGAGGTTACTGTGTTTCCCTTGTTGCAAATGGACAACCCCCCCAGGACATACACATTACCATGTAATCCGACAGTGGAAGCTTTGTGTAGACGTAATGGGAGCTTGGCAAACCTCAACCACTGGTTGGCTTTCTCGTTGTACAACAAAACATCCCTGGTGGTCTGTTGACTGTCTTTCCGGCCTCCAACATGAATGAGAAACTCCTGGTGAGAAAAGCGACGTGGGACATGCAACATGGGCTTAATACTTGGAGAAATGATTGTGTTGAGATTGAGAGAGAATAATACTGTGCATGCATGTTCCAGCATGATTCGGCAAGACATGGAAGACTGGATAAGAGGGTCATTGGCTATAAAATGGAAGAGGAAAGTTGGGTGAACATACTGAAGCCTGACTTTTTCAAATAGTTCCTGCATATAACACTTTCTCCCTTTAATATCATGTCGGATCCACGTCATCAGAGTCTCAAATACTTGTTCCTCCTCACCACAAAGTTCATCATCTCCTAGATAGTCCAGCAACTCAGAGACGCAAAGGTCCTTCAGGTCTTCAGAAATGGACACTTCTTTGAAACATCGCAAGGCAATTTGCCTAGCTTTGTCCTTGAGATTTTCACAGCTAAAAAAATCAGAGAGACGGATCATACTTAAGCAGTTTTGAGGAGTCATTTGGTCCTGGAGAAACTTAAAGCAGGTTCCCAGTAATTTTTCATACTGTAGCAGTGACGCACCTTGAATGAGCTGAAAGACATTGTGCAGCGTTATGAGGATCTCTCCGGTGTAAACATAGATAATTATCTGGTGAAGTGTGTCTGAATCAATGCCCAACAAAGTCACTCTACCCTGGCCACTCTCTCTAAAATTGTTGCAGAACATTGCCTTGAAGTAAGGGCTACTAGAGGCCAGGACATTCCGGTGACAAGGAAATTCACAGTCACTTGTGCTAATGATAATATCAGTCAGCAGGTGGGCTTCTCTCAGCTGGTTCAGCTGCCTGAGCAAGTCACAGGAGAGATCTTCATCATGGAACAGTAAGTCCTCACGCGTTTCACCATCCATGTTGAGCCTCCTGGATTATTACGTTTAATACACTAATAGGTAAATCCCAGCACAGAAGGATTTATATGGAATGAAGGAAGAACAAAAAGCCATAGTAGAGTAGTAGCCCTGGCGTCTTCTGCCACCCTATCAAAAAACAGACAAATTAGCAGTCCATGCTCGTTTTATGCAATGATTTGTGTTTTATGACCTTAAACTAAGCACAGAGAGGTCACATTAAAAGCATCTCACTCATTACAAAATTATTACAATTTACTAATATTTTCCTAGTTAGACAAATATCCAATTCTCTGCCTAAAGGTTGGTATGTTTCTGTTCGCTTGGCTTTATAAGTGTGTTAAGATTTTTACAAGGCAATTAAATGAAGTAGTGTATGTAATCCTAGGCACTATAACTGTGGCTGAACTTCAGCTTTCACGGTCAGCTGGCCTTGTTATGATCACATCCGGATCAGTAGGCACGGAGCGGCAAGTATCATATTAACCTATTTTTATGGGGTTTTTTATTTTTTTTATTTGCTATGGTTACTCCTACCCTTTGGTCCATCATATTTTTCTGTCACTGCGCGGTTGCCTACAGTTTCCAACGTCGTTTCCCGGATTTAATACATGGCTGAATGGGGGCTGTAGCAGAAACTAAATCTGTGGATTTCACTAAATATCTTGGTAATTGTTACCTGCCTGTTATCAGGATCCTACTGTGATGCCTGTGTGTCTAGACCCCTGCGACACTGCTTTTCCTATGTGTCAAATGATCACCTGGATGCTCAACCATTACAGACATTTTTCACAGACCCCTAAATGTCATTACAAGTCATACTTAGCTACTCTCCCGATTTGGCCGGGAGCCTCCCAAAAATCGTGTGGTGCTCCCGGCCCCCTGGAGGGGACTGCCAGAATGTCGGCAAGTAATTTAAAAGTACCTCAGTATGAGAAGCACTTTTCTTGATGACAGAATTAATTTTTTTTATATACAATCAGTTCTTAGAAATCAAAATTCTCGATTAGAATATCGGAATAAATTACGTCAAATCCATGATGTAACAAAACTACACCAGACGATGCCATACACTATGTTAAAAATCAGGACTGTCCTATGGAGGGGACAAAATAGGAGTTTTGGACTTATTCCGAAATGCCACAAGTTGATGCATCGGATACCAAATTAACAAAAAGATTGTTCTGGAGCAGAGATGGCAGCTGTCCCTGTGCTCCCTAACACCGGCAGTTACAATATTAATTAGTGGCAGCCAGAGCCGTAACAGGGCTTAACAGCGCCCTGTGCCTCCCTTGCCCCATCTGCGAATGACACCACTATGTTGTGCATAGGGGGCGGGGCCACCAGCACCAAGAAGTGTGGCAGGGCCCAGAGCGTCTTCAAACGGCAGAGTACCTGCTGCAGTGATACAGGCCGCAGCACACCGTTCCAGTTACCCGGCTAGCCAGAAGCATGGCCGTAGGGCAGCAAATTTGTCGCCCACCGATCCTTGCGCTCTGACATTTTTAAGAAACATTTTCTTTTTCATATTTTTGTTGTGTCAGATCTAACATCATATAATAATCTCCCAACAGTCACGGCAGGAAAACATATAATAAAAGAATCAAAAATTCATGAAAGCATGGGACGAACAATTTTCTGTTGAGATTTAGAATAAATAATAAATATAATAATAAAAGAAAACTAAAAAAAAACACCAAAAACTAAGACACAAAAAAGGGCAGACTTAAAAGTGGACCAGAATGCTCTTTATACTGTCAAATTTTATGTTTCTGTTATTAAAGTATTTTTGCCATATCCCCTGCCAGTTGTATTTATTGTCTACAGTACACTTTGGGGTGTATTTATTAAAGTATGAAAAGCCCTATGGGGTGTAATAGGTTCCAATTTCCCGGAACCGGCATGATTTCGGCGATATAGCTGCTAAATTTAAAGTGCCAATTTGTTTTAAAGAAAACCCGGCTATATCAATTAAATCATGCCAAATCTGGGAAATTGTAACCTATTATATATACCCCTGTATCTGGAAAACGCTGGTGTTTTCTACTGAGATAGTGTTTAGCCCTATACCCAGGGGGTCATCACCGGTGATGGCAGGTCTCAGCTTAGACGCCTCTCGTCTGGCGAATTCCCACATCCAGTCCATCAGCTCCGCTAGACAGGGCCATGCATAGGCACATTTCTTTCAGGCTGTACCAACAGAGAGGTAAATTAAACCTTTCCGCTCCAGTAAAGTAACACAGAGGAAGCTTAGTACAACTCAATTGCTTCCGTGACATTGTAATAATTAATTATGGTGATAAACAATTTCCTATCGCTGCCAATAAGAAATCAGCCTTATCACCAAAATAGACCTCCACATATATATATATATATATATATAAAAAAAATAGAAACCACAAAAGTGATGTAAATATTGCCGCTATTGAAAGCTTTCAAGGTACAGAGGCTTATTGGTTGGGCAGATTCACTATCTTCTATCCTGATAGTTTGCAGATGGATGGTCAGCGACAAAGATTTGCCACCGATGGTCAATGGTTTTGCTATTGATGGTGGAGATCTGATGGCTATCTGGCATTGATGGCAAACTGGGTGCCAATGTTTCCCCCCCCTTCGTCGCAGAGCTTCCCCCTTTACCCCTTGATGGCCCACTAAGCACCACCCCTGACACTGATTGATCCATGCCCCCCGGGAGCTGTCCACCATCAATGCTACATTTTATAGAATGTACTTGATAAATGCAAGCTAGAAGCTGATTGGGTGATACGTGACAACTTCTCCAATCTTTACAAAGTTTAACGCAGATTTCACCAAAAATGCTCTCACCTTTCATCGGCTTTGAATTTATACAAAGGATGTGATTAACATAAATAACGATGAAATAGCGAGTTTCCGCGCATTATGCTGAGCCGTATACATGGGCAGCATATGTGCTTGTATTGCCATACAGCAGGTGCAAAAGATATACGCCTCCCCCCCGTAGCCGCGGACCACCTTGCTTTAATATGTGCAAAGTGTGTGCATTTGTTTTCATTTTCAGCATATGTGCAGCGCAAATTCACGCAAACCTGCACTACGCAAACAAGCGTACTGTTCTCTCGGCACCAGACTCTGCATATTTTTTAAAAAAAACCAAAGCAAAGTTATTTTTTCTTACAATTACTGTACTACAGGGAACACTTAAAAACATTTAACTCAGATGAACCTGGGCAAAACTTATTGGAGACCTGGAACACAGGAAACTTTGGCGACATCTGAAGGCTTCTAAAGTGACAAGTGGAGGTGTTACCCACATCAACCAATCAGATCCGAGCTATCATTTTATAGAATGTAGTACTGTACTAGATAAATGATAGCTAGAAGCTGTTTGCTTGTTATGTGAAACTTCTCTACAGTACTTGTCCTCGTTAGAAGGTTTGCTAAATCTCCTCAATATACTCTACAATAAGATACAACTGTGGTTACAAGTCAGTAAGAGCATTTCTGCAAAACGTCTCTAACTTACCTCATTGAGTGTTTCCTCTTTCAGTCTTATCGCCTTCCGTACATCAGGTGGGGACGCCTGTAGAGAGAGACTTGGTCTTTCAGGTACCGATTTCTAACTTCACTTACTCTGAAGGCAAATTTTCAAAACCATGAGAGCAGAGCCGCTGCTAATATTAGCTGTGCGTGGTATGCTCAGTGCTGTTGTCACATGTGACTTTGCATTGGCAGCGAGACGAGGGATGTAACGGAGCATGCTCCAGCCTTGTTTTTCCAGCAAGTGTTTATATATAAACCGTAGACGGAGATGAACATTTAGTGCTACTAGAGAAGCCTTTTCGTACTCCTTGTCCTACAATAACTGGAATCGGAGATGTATGTAAACAGTCAGTAATATTTCTGTCAACGGCCGCAAGACTGTTTCTGAAAGACCCTGTCATGGTTGCCAGTATTTTGGAGTGATTCCCAGGGACCTTGCTGCTGATCAAGTGCATCTATCAACGTGCACTACAACTCCCAGCATAGCATGCTTATTACAGGGACACTGGGCTAGTCGGCATTGGTCTGATACTCACCAGTTAGGAGGCCTGATCATTTTTTCAGGCTTCCCCGCAATGGCTGATCCAGGTTTCGTTTGGTTTGGCCTAAACCGTGTGCGGATTGGTGTCTTGCAAGCCGCCACACTATGGGCCCCATTTACAAACAAATTATAACCCCTTTAAAGCTCGCTAAAGGGGTTATACCGTTTTGCTGTATTTAGTAAACAGCGGTAATCTTAGATTACCGATGTTTGTACAGCATCGCTCTCGCCATCTCGCCATCACTCACGTGACCCTTTGGTAGAGCAGCAGAGGCGGGTGTATGGCCCTATAACGCCAATAAATAGGACAGGGATACTAACAACCAGTAGAAGCTGATCAGACACACCTCGGCAAAGCTATACCAAACTAACCAATCACAGCCTTAGAACAATCAAAAGACTAATCAAACACACGCGCAATAAGAGCATTAGCAGCAATGCTGGTGTAGTGGTTAGCATTACTGCCTCACAGCTCGGAGGTCTTGGGTCCATATGCCCCCAAGGGGATGTAGTCAGCATTCCGCCGTGTGGGATGCCGACGGGTGAAATTCCGGCGTAAAAATCCCAACAGCGTCGGGATCCCGGCACCAGAATCCCGACCGTCGGCATCCCAAAGGTAAGTATCGGGCGTTAGGGTGCGAGGTTAGGGTTAGGCATTAGGAGGAGGGTTAGGCACTAGGGGGGAGGGTTAGGTTTAGGGTGCGGGGAGGGGGACGTTAGGTTTAGGTACGAGGGGGGGAAGGTTAGGGTTAGGCTCCGGGGAGGTAGGGGTAAGGGTTACACTTATCTCCTGTCTTTATGGGTGTCGGGATTCTGACTGTCAGGGTGCTGTCTGTATTCTGACCAGCGGCATCCCAACCGCCGAGATCTCAAACCCAACCTGCCCCCAAGACCCTGTGTGGAGTTTGTATGCCCCCCATGTTTGAATGTGATTCCCAGGGCCGTAGCTAGGGTAGTGCGGCCGGTGCCATTGCACAGGGCACCAGAGGTCAGGGGGCGCTGTTTGGGCCTGTCAAGTGTCTGTTTATTATCATTCTTTCTTGCAGCTTCCTCTTATTTCATACCAGCATCTCCTGGCCTCTCCTATCTCTTCCCTGGCCCTTCCCCATGAAGCCATGGCCCTTTTTTGGGTGCATTATGTCCCTTTGAAAAATGAGGGGGGCTCCAATGCTCTTTCTGGCACAGGGCACCAAAAAGTCTAGTTACGGCTCTGGTGATTCATCTAGGTACTCCAGTTTACCCCCACTGTCCAAAAACATACCGTCTGGATAACAAGATTCTAAAAAAAAAATTGGAGCAGGCTACTCCATTGGAGCAAGGGCTGATGTGAATATCTGAAATACTCTCTGTACAGCTCTGTGAATATGTGGGCGCTATATAATTGTTAATAAAATAATAAGAGCATTCGAAGGTTCTCAGAATTGGAACTTCATGTAACCAATTAGTGCAGAGTTTCCCAAACTCAGGGGGAGATGCATCAAAGCTTGGAGAGAGATAGTACTAACTAATCAGCTCCTGTCACTTTACAGGCTGTGTTTGAAAAATCTCAGTTAGGAGCTGATTGGTTGGTACTTTATCTCTCTCCACTTTATTTCTCTCCAAGGCTTGATACATCTCCCCCATATTAGTCCTCAAAGGCACTGTAACAGTCCAGGTTTTAAGAATATCCATGCTTGTGTAGAGATGGTATAATCAAACTGACTAAGGTTTTAATTAAGTCACCTGTTCTCAATCATTGATACCTTTAAAACCTGGACTGTTAGGGTGCCTTGAGGACCGTGTATGGGAACCACTAAATTAAAGCATTACGCCATCCAGAAATAAGTTAAGAAACTATTACAGAAACGTCAACAAAATATATTTATGAAGTGCCCATGTGCGAAACTAAGTTCATATATAAGAGAAATGCATTAGATACAAGAAATTAATTACAATTTTTTTTTATTAAAGCATGTATACATTCTATTTTTATTTTTCCATCTCTCCTTTTCCACAAAAAGAAGACAACCCAGGAATTGTGAAAGTAAAAATACTAAACACTAAAGAATACAAAGACTACTCAGAATTTATTGTAGCAACAAAATTATTCAAAGCACTTATTTCAAAACACAACTCAGACACGTTTCCTTTTTTAGAGGCGTTTGTAGCTTTTTGTTTCAACATTGCATAAAAAAAGTTTGGAGTTAACTTTGGGTTACACAGAAATGTGTCGTTTCCGGGCATGAAGAATAAACTCTTCAGCCAATCCTCTTTCTTTAATGCAGCAGAGCAAGAAGCAGTTTGCAGAAGTCGCCGGATGTGTCTGATTTGATAGCATCCGCTAGGCTCTTCTTGTACAGCTCCTGGTATCTTTGCTTGATAGTCTCAAGATCAATCTGCAAGAGAAAACAACAGTAAGAACCTTTGTAAGAGTTAAACTCAGGGCCGGATTAATAATGGGGCTGATGGAGCTACAGCTCCAGGCCCACCATCTGAATAGGCCCACGGCCTTTTGATGTGTGTGCTGCTGTAGAAAGGAATTTTTATATCCTTCTACAGCAGCCTGAGGGCCGACCATGCCCTCCCCCCAGCCGCACATAACACCCCCCCACCCCGTCGCCGCCGAGGCTGTGACACCGGACCGCCGGTGCATAAACATAAAGGCAACACAATGGAGGGCTGGGCTTGTCTTGCCCTCCCAGCGCTGCTTACAGAGAAGTGGCAGCGGAGGAGCCTCCGCGTCATGTGACGTCACAGCGTGTGACGTTACATAGGTGCCGCCCGCCGCCACCACCGCACCGTGTCCTCCTCATGCAGCCCGTCCTAGGCTGTGCACCGACCACCACCTCAGTCACAGGCTCACAGCTCCTTCATGAAGGCTGGAGACTCCGTGACAGCAGCAGCAACTGTCTGTAGGATGTGATCTTTTGAGTCCCCCAAAAAGTGAGTTGCTGTTCAGTCCTTCTGGCCAGGCTGCTGCTGTGTAGTAGGATATGTATTGATATACTGTAAATGCATATCAATCATAAATATCTATACATAATATTAAATTATGAAATATTTAAAAATTATATATAAGTTTATAAATATATATAATATGTGTATATATGGTAAATAAAAAGACCATGTATACAAACTGTGTGCATATATATACATATATATATATATATATATATATATATATATATACACACACACACTGTATATACAGTATAATATACAAACATATACACTATATATGTATATATATTATATACTGTGTGTGTATATATATATATATATATACATATATAATACAAACTGTGTGTGTGTGTGTGTGTATATATGTGTGTATATATATATATATATATATATATATAGAGGTTGGGTACATCAGTGTTTTTCACTTCTTCACACATGGCAGGTAGTTGCGGGCATCTGGGGTTGAGCCATTTGGGACAGCACACTGTTTTTCCTGTGTTTCACATGCAGTATTAGCTTTCCCGCTAGGCTGTTTTAGTGGGGCGCTGCGCCCTGCCCTATTTCTGAAGGGCAGAAAGCACCCTGCCCCCCAGCGCAGTGCCCCGCTGAGACAGCCTGCGGGTTCTGTCTCCACCCACAGGTCACAGTGTCCCACGGGTGGTCAATACGGCGGTGAAGCGGTCACCACCGGTGAATGGATGCCGGGAGCATGCGCTTGGGGGCTGCCCGGCATGTCTGTAAGTGCCGGGCATGCCCCCAGAAGTCACGAAAAGGGGACGCGTCATAAAGACACGCCCCCTTTTCTTTGGAGACGCCGCCTATTCTGTTGCGCGCGCGCCGAAGGCCTAGCTCTAGGTTCGGTGCCCTGCCTGCTGCCGGACCTAGAGTGAACACGAAGTATTTAATTTATATATACATACATACATACATGTGGATATAATGCATTGGGTTTTAGAACCAATAATTATAATTTCTTATCGCCGCTTACCACGGCAATGAGAAATTATGTACAGCCAGTATGAGTCATATGTAGGGACAGGGGTTCTAAGAGGAGCCATCCCTGAAATGTGTAAAAGTAAAGTGGTTGCTTAAGCGATCTCTTTACTTTCAATTTCTGGAGGTGGACTCGCTACTCCACATGTGTGTTCTGTTGACCGCGCATGCATGAGTGGAGAATGCTTGAGAGGGATCCTAGAGGTCTCTCTCTCTGTACTTTTTGTGGACTGTAGCATATAGGGCGGAATTTAATTGATTCCAGCCCCCAATGCGCCCGACGGAGCTATTCAATTCTTGCTCCTGTCGGGCGCGATCAGTTGCCAGCGCTACATTTCAGCTCGCAGCCCCAGGGGGGTGAGAGCTGAAATGTGCGAAAAGTAACGTGTTTGGGTGCCCAAACATCACTTTTCGCGAACGGCAACAATTGAATGGCGGCCCGCAATCTCCTGTCACTTTAGACGGGAGATCCGGACCGCGTAATCAATTGAATTCCGCCCATAGGCTGCATTAGCTAACTCCATCTTCAGAAGGTATTTATGTAGCTTGGTAACTTTGACAATAAAGCAGCCCCCATAGTATCTTATCAAGGCTTTTGTGATCTTAAATGGGAGACTGTAACAGATATCTCTTATACCTGCTCTAGATCCCTGTAGATACAATTGAGAGATATTTAATATTTGCAGGTACCCTCTTCTGCTCTTTTTGTTTTATATAAAATAACAGATGGTGCATGCTTCATGTGAATGAAGATGGTAAGGATATTGAAGTGTTTGTAGGTAGATGGTAGATATGTCATCCATGGTGCTAGACCAGTGGTTCTCAAACTCGGTCCTCAGGACACCACACAGGTCACGTTTTCCAGGTCACCCAGCTGGTGCACAGGTGTAGTCATTACTCACTGACACATTTTAAAAGATCCACAGATGGAGCTAATTATTTCACTTTTGATTCTGTGAGGAGACATGGAAAACATGCACTGTTTAGGGTCCTGAGGACTGAGTTTGAGAACCTGTGCGCTAGACGAACGCTATGGCACAAGTCAAACACCCTCACTACTAGTCACAACTCCGCAGTAATGAACACACCCCCTGCGGTGACACACAACAGGCCCTTCATAAATTTCAGCTCCAGGCCCACGTGGACCTTAATCTGGCACTGGTTAAACTATGCACAGTAGATTGAACTATAATGTAGTGTCCAACATAATTTTGAATCAACAGGGGCCACTCAGCCTAGGCTTATTCGAGAAGTCCAAAGTGCAACAGCAATTACCACTAGGTACAAACCTTCATGAATGCAGTGTATTCACATAATGTAAATCATGCAACAGCTACTGGAAAGGGGCCTATCCATTAGCAGATAAATTGAACGATAGAACGATATATCGTTCAATCGTTAAATTTATCTGCTATGGATAGGCCCTGAACGATGACAGATGCGCACTCCCGCGGCCGATAAATTGAATCTTTCATCTCTCCAACATGTTGGTCAATTATCGCATATCGCTGCCAGATATTAGAAATATATGCGGTAACCGACGAACGATGAAAGATATTAGCAGCATCTGCAGAGAAAAAAATCCACTCCCTGAATGATGTCATGCGATATCGTTCATCGTTAATTTTTTTACCAAAATCTGTCATGTACATGACAGATATCGTTCAGCACAGCCACGGGAATTTTCAATAGATATCTTTTGTCTTTCATCTTTCAGATAAACATCTGCTAATGGATAGGCCCCTTAAGTGTGACATAGGTTGGTCACTAGGTGGGCACACTGTGCCATGCATTCATAGATTATCCTACAGTGTAGGCTGTGACTTCTAGAGTACAAGGTCACTAACTCACTAAAAGATTGTTCTTCTACACCAGGTAAATAGAGGAAAAACATATCTGTAAAAAAGACTGAGACATATTGGCGGGGAAAGGAGTCAACTTTCTTTAACTATTGATTCAAAGGAAGAAAATGGAATAGTGGTGAAGAAAGAACGACCCTACGCACAGTTTCGCCATCTTTCCCAAATAATTCAATAAAAGGTGTAGATGTGGTGCCAACTGCCAGCACATTGCTAAAATCTCAACGCTTAGATGGGGCCAACTGCCAGACCATCACCAACAGCTAAAATCTTAGGTGGGGGGCAACTGCCAGTCCATCACCAACAACTCAATGCCTAGATGGGGGCCAACTGCCAGATCATCACAAGCAAATCAATGCCTAGATGGAGGCCAACTGCCAGCTCATCACCAACAACTCACTGCCTAGATGGGGGCCAACTGCCAGTCCATCACATACAACTCAATGCCTAGGTGGAGGCCAACTGCCAATCCATCACCAACAACACAAGGATTAGATGGGGCCAACTGCCAGCTCATCACCAACAACTCAAGGCTTATTCTGGACATACATAAATTAATTGGGGCAATTCCCTGTTCTGCTGATTATTGGGTCAGGTGATTTCCAAAATCCAACATGTTGGACAATCTCGATTCACCAATTCTGACCCAAAATTGATCAGAATCGGCGAGTTGGTGATATTTAACATGTATTTTGCCAATACATCGAGAAATCGCTGATCAACAGATCGGCATTGGCGAATCAGGGATTCGCCTGTTAGATTTGTTGAAGATGGAGAGCACTACTGCGCAGACTCCATATTGCTCCTCGAGGGAGGCTTAATTTCCTGCACCTAGTACTGTGCATGTACTGCACCATCTTATCACTTTGTTTGAGTGTCTTTGGAAGACGGATGTCTTCCACGTAGCTCTGTGAGACCTGCGATATACTACATCCAATTACCCTGCACCGTTACTCAGTTACTGCATACACTCAGCAACTGGCGAACTGTACGACGCTCAAGCTCCACTCCATCCAACCAGTGTCTGTATAACAGAGTATGGCTGTACACATATTTCCAATAAGATGTATGGCCAGTATTAGATGGGGGCCAACTGCCAGCCATTCACCAACAACTCAATGCCTAGATGAGAGGCAACTGCCAGCCCATCACCAACAACTCAATGCCTAGATGAGAACCAACTGCCAGCCCATCACCAACAACTCAATGCCTAGATGAGAACCAACTGCCAGCCCATCATCAACAGCTCAATGCCTAGATGAGCACCAACTGCCAGCCCATCATCAACAACTCAAAGTATCCAAACTCCTCTGCCAATGACACACAAAAAGACGTACTGGGACCAGTGGTATCACTGACCAAGTAGGGTAAAACCAGCCTAAACCCATGTATTGGTGAGGAGAGCACCTCAAGACCTACAGCAAGACAGCCACTGGACCTCCCAACCAGAAATCACTTTTACATAAACCAGCAACTCAGCCCGAAAACTCCACCCCTCAACTATTGCAGGACTACATATATCAGACACCCCTTAAATTTTCAGCCCTTGCTCCTAAATGTACACACCTTAGTAGTTTAAATTACGCCAGGCATATAAACTGCCTTCTGTTTCTTTCATGTATAGGCTTGTATATGTCCTACTGCTATGTTTACTATCTAGATATATTTAAATCTAAAAATATAAATAAAGTTTTTTAAATTAGAATCTTTATGATGCTGTTCAGCCATGTCTTTATAGCATCAGAGAGATTTCCTAATTTTTGTTATTCCGGCATAGGAAAAACAAGTTACTTCTCTGGATAAAACTTCTTCCAATGCAGAAAGCACAGCACAGCCATAACCTACCCCCATGCAACAAAAATAAATAAAACTCAGCCTAATGTATGATGGCATGACTGAAAAGCACATAAAAAAGGCAAAAATAAAGATAAATCAACTTACAAATGTTACAGGCAGGGCCCATGCAAGCCAATAAAAAAAAGTTTCATGTAGATTGAAGATGCACAGCCTTTTAAGGGTGAACATAGACCATCTATCAGGGCTGTAACTAGGTCATAGTTGCCTACCCACCCGATTACTGCGGGAGACTCCCGGGTCGCTGTGCAGTCTCCCGCTATCCCGCAAACTTAAATAAATCCCCCGGATTTCCCAGTACCCCATCAGGAATCTGGGCTGCGCATGCGCAAGTCCGGATGAGATGGGGGCGGCAGCTGGCATAGAATAACAGCCAGCTGGGAGTGGAAGAGGGGAGAGTGTCCCTACAGTACTAACACAAGCTAGTATGTATCGTGACTGTAAGGAGGAGGTGTGTCCCCGCAAGTGACAGCTCCTCCCCCGGGTGCCAGAGCGGGGCCAGCTACTGTGCTTTAAGCTCCGATGCACCTGATCTTGTTGCTGCTCACCTCCCGACCCACGCTAGCCGGCAGCCCCACATGTACCTCCACCTCCAACACAGAACTGGAGCCGGATAGACCCCTCCGGCCGCTGCACTTCCTCCTTTAGCGCTAGTAGGGCAGAGAGACGAAGAGAGAGAGGTGACAGGGCGGCTGTGGTACATGGGAGAGTGACTTGACATATATTTGTAAGAGGTAGTTGAATGAGGCATGAGGCAGAGCTAGGGTATATTTGTGAGAATGAGGTGGCTGGGGCAGGAGCATATATGTGTGTGGGGTAAGTGAATGGGGCAGTGATGGGGTATATGTGTGTGAGCAGGAGGTGACTGGGGCATATGTGGGTGAGCAGAAGGTGGCTGGGACATTGCTGGGGTATATGTGAGAGTGAGGTGGCTGGGACATTGCTGGGGTATATATGTGAGAATGAGGTGGCTGGGACAATGCTGGGGTATATATGTGAGAATGAGGTGGCTGGGGCATTGTTGGGGTATATATGTGAGAATGAGGTGGCTGGGGCATTGTTGGGGTATATATGTGAGAGTGAGGTGGCTGGGACATTGCTGGGGTATATTTGAGTGTGAGGTGGCTGGGGCATTGTTGGGGTATATATGTGAGAGTGAGGTGGCTGGGACATTGCTGGGGTATATATGAGAGTGAGGTGGCTGGGGCATTGTTGGGGTATATATGTGAGAGTGAGGTGGCTGGGACATTGCTGGGGTATATATGAGAGTGAGGTGGCTGGGGCATTGTTGGGGTATATATGTGAGAGTGAGGTGGCTGGGACATTGTTGGGGTATATATGTGAGGGTGAGGTGGCTGGGACATTGCTGGGGTATATATGTGAGAGTGAGGTGGCTGGGGCATTGCTGGGGTATATATGAGAGTGAGGTGGCTGGGACATTGCTGGGGTATATGTGAGAGTGAGGTGGCTGAGACATTGCTGGGGTATATATGTGAGAGTGAGGTGGCTGGGGCATTGCTGGGCTATATGTGAGAGTGAGGTGGCTGGGGCATTGCTGGGGTATATGTGAGAGTGAGGTGGCTGGGGCATTACTGGGGTATATGTGAGAGTGAGGTGGCTGGGGCATTGCTGGGGTATATGTGAGAGTGAGGTGGCTGGGGCATTGCTGGGGTATATGTGAGAGTGAGGTGGCTGGGGCATTGCTGGGGTATATGTAAGAGTGAGGTGGCTGGGACATTGCTGTGGTATATGTGAGGGTGAGGTGGCTGGGGCAACGACTCGCCATGCGGCGTTTAGTACTCCTGGCTGTAGTCTCCCTGAAACTAGTTTTGAAAAGTAGGCAAGTATGAACTAGGTTGGTGCGACCTGTGCCATGGTACAGGGCACCGCAGGGCAGGGGGCGCTCTTTGGGCCTGTCAATTTTCCTGTTTATAATCATTCTCACTTGTAGCTTCCTCTTCTTTTATCCCCAGCATCTCCTGGTCTCCCCTCTCTCTTCCCTGGCCCTTCTCTATGAGGCCACGGCCCTTTTTCAGGTGCACTATCTTATGTCCCTATTTAAAAAATGGGGTGGGGGCAGGGCATTTGGAGTAGAATTAGTAAAATTCTACTCCAACCCCTAGCAGATCGCATTTCCCATAATTGTAATGGGAAATGTGATCCGACCAGAGTTACTAAAAATAAATTGCAAAAAAATACCGGGGGAAGCCCTGTGATAATAACGCCACCTGGAGGTGGCGTTATCCAGGGTCTCCCCCGGTTACCGGGCTCCCACTCTGCTCTAACGGGGAGAGCAGAGGCGGGAGCCGGTACCAGTAATCAGCTATGTGGTCTAAACAGACAGCAAGCTGATTGCTGTAAAAAAAAGAAAAAAAAAATTGAAACATTTTTTTTTTACTTACCTGAATCCAGGGACCGGTGATCGGGCCCCCGGTGATGGCTCCTCTCCGGTCAGCTGGTCTCCCATAGTGCACTGCGGCCCGGTCATCAGCTGATCGGGTCCCAGTGCAGTATGGGAGATCACCTGATCGGGAAGCCCGGAGAAGATCACCGGAGGCCAGGAGGATGCAGGTAAGTGTACTGAAGGGAGTGGGGGTCGCGGGGGTCCGCGATCGTGGGGGGCGGGGCTTAGAGTCGGTGGGGGGTAGCAGCGACGGTGGGTCGGCGCATGCGCGGGCTCTTAGTCGCGGTATTTTTTCCAAAAATACCGCAACTAGAGTGCGGATGGGATCCGCAGGGACAGAGCTTTATCACAAGCTCTGTCCCTGCAAGGGATTTATAGTAAATCTCTGTGATATAGCCTGAATTCGCAATGCGAATTCACTCGGTAATATCACACTATAATCCGCATTCAATAGTGTGGGGAGGTAGCGGAGTGATATAGTATATAGAGTATATGGAAGGTGGTGCAGAGATATAGGGGTCTAGTTACTAAGCAGTGTTATGAGACAGAGTGATAAGGTGCCAGCCAATCAGCTTCCAGCTGCCATCTCACAGGCTGTGTTTCAAAAATGACAGGAGCTGATTGGCTGGCACCTTATCACTTTTCACTCTGTCTCCTAACACCGCTTAGTAACTAGACCCCAGAACTAGTGTGGTAATGATAGTGTGGAGATGTAGTACAGTGATATGAGGGAATGTAGTGTGGGGAGGTAGCGTAGTGATATAGCGCAGTGATATAGGTGGTCATTCAGACCCGGTCATTAGCGCTGATGCGCTGGGACCGGGTCGATGGCCCCCCACAAAGCATGCGCACGATGGCGCCGGCGCCGGTCGTAGCGGGTCTCGATCCAAAGGGGGCGAGCTGTCGATGTTGATTGACAGCTCGCCCCGTTTGGAAGGCGGGCCGTGGGGGTGGCAGCCCAAACGGAGGCGTTCCCATGGGAACGCCTACCATTTGGGGGAGGCCCCACTGACATCACTAGGGGCTTACGACAAGGGAGACCCTACCCTAGGGTCTCGTCGTAAGCCCCGATGGTCGCGATGGTCTGTGACCATCGCGACCATCACCGGAGCGGTCGTTAGAGCTGTGGATGTTAACCCACAGCCTAACGACCGCAACAGAGGCGGGCGGTCAGGATGCAAGCAGCCGCCCAGTTTCTGAGCGACCGCTTGCATCCTTCGACCGCCTCTGAATGAGGCCCATAGTGTGGGGAGGTAGCGTAGTGACATAGTATATAGAGTAAATGGAAGGTAATGCAGAGATGTAGTGTGGAGAAGTAGTGCAGTGATATAATAGTGTGGGAAGGTAGTGTTGCTGATTATACCTCCTGCGGCAGCACACAATAGGCCCTTCCTAAATTTCAGCTCCAGGCCTATGTGTACCTTAATCTGGCACTGGTGTACCTGTGTCCTTGTCTGTGCGGGCATGTGGTTACCTGTATGTGCACCTGTCTGTGCGTGTTTTGTTAATCCTTTGTATTGTATTTTGGGGACATATTGACAGATTTATATTAGGGATTCCAGTAAGAGAACATTGGCCCTCATTCAGAGCCGTACGCTCTGAGCAGAGCGCACGCTCTGAATGAGGGCCGTCCTCCATAACTATGGAGCGTCCTCCTGGACGCTCGTATAGCTGTGGGTCACCACCCACAGCCTATACGAGCGTGCAGTTTGATGGCCGCGATGGTCTTGACCATCGCGACCATCGGAACTGCGAGCCGGAGCCTGCGGTTGAGGTTTTCAACCGCAAGGCCCGGAGTGATTTTGGCTCTATCAGAGCCAAAATCACTCCCACTGACATCACTAGTGATGTCAGTGGGCCGGCTCCTGACGGTAGGCGTACCCTTAGGAACACCCCCGTCAGGGAGGCACGCCCCCGGCACGCCCACCAAAGGGGGCGTGCTGTCAATCAACATCGACAGCACGCCCCCTTTGATCAGACACAACGAGCGAAGGAAAGTCCTTCGCTCGTCGCGTCTGGCGCATGCGCACGACGGAGCTCCCTCCGTCGTGCGCATGCTCAGTGCAGAACATCGACCCACTTGCGAGCGGACAGCCGCTCGCGAGTGGGTCTGAATCAGGCCCTTTGTTTCATCTATACCAGACATGTCAAACTCCTGGGCCGCATGCAGCTCCTATTGCATATTTTTGTGGCCCGCTTTAGCTATACTAGTGAAAGTGCAATGAGTTCCGGCTGCCGCTGGACTGGAGGAGGGGACCATACAGTGATATATAAGGGGGAATAACACAGCTTTTTATTTTCCTGCGGCGCACACACACTCTTAGACCTTGAATATTTGCCCCGGTTGGGATTTTGAGCTTGACATGCCTGATCTACACCTTTCTGTTCATTACTACCCCCTTCTAACCAAGCCGTTCTCCACTAGCCTCTACCTTAATCCCTTCCGGTACCCCATTTCATACGATTCATTTGTCCCTCCCCGTATCCGCCCCTGCTCCTACTGATTCTGCTCCTTCTCCTAGTTGCCAGCAATCCTGCCACAACCCCCCAATCAGATGTCATATTGTCTAGTATGTACCCGGCATAAGATTGGTGGTGGGATTATCTACTAGGGGGCACCAGCCAAAATTTTGCATAAGGCACCGAATTGGCTAGGGCCGGCTCTGGGTGGGGGCGCCAATGCTCTCTCTGGAACAGGGCACCAAAAAGTCTAGTGACGGGTCTGCCATCTATAATAACCTTTCTAAATGGCAATAGACCACCATATACAGTTGTACAGGCATTTTTTTTAAAACAAATCAACAAACCAATATTTAATGCCCACATTGATAAGCAGTAGCATTAGTACATAGTACCATATAGCCTGGCTGTGCATGCTGGGACTTGCAGTTGCTCAATAGAAGAGGTGCTACAGCTTTTCTACCTCTTATATAAAGGTTTACTGTATTTATCAATTAGCCAAATGCTACATTTAAAGTAAGGACAACTCGCTGCTCCCAAAACTTTGTTGTAAGATTCCTATGACCGTATTCAGCAGCCTCTGAGTGTTCCCTTTGTACTACAGAGCGCTAATCCCCTCCGTTCTGTTTAACTTAAAAGCTTGGAAGAATAATGTTGTTAGATTTACTTGATAAAAGGCTTGTTTATAACATTTTCCATGTCTGCTTCATACAAGTGAGGGTTCAGATATATTAGCCTAAAAGCCCCTGGAAGTATTAAGACTTCAGTGTGCTCAGGGCTGGATACAAGCTAGGTAACGTAGGCGATCCTGTGGGTACAGAGCAAACTTGCCTACCTTTTAATATCTCTTCCCGGGAGAAGCCCGGGTAAGAGAAGCAGGAGGGTGGCGACAGGGGCGGGGCCTGACGATTCACTGCATTAAGCACCACCCCTTGCAGTAAAATTGCCGCGATTGGCTAAAATTTACATGTAGAATCACGTCATTAAGCCCCACTCCCTACATGGAGACCCGCGATCGCCGCGGGAATTCTCCTCATTTTGCCCACTTCACTAGGAAGTGGGCAGAGTGCGGGAGAAAAGCCTACCCTTACACGAAAAATCGGGAGCCTCCCGCGAAAACCGGGAGGGTAGGCATGTATGGTACAGAGTCGGATTAACAACAGGGCGGCTGGGGCAGTTGCCCAGCTCCCCCATCCCCCCACACACAGCTACACCACCAGCATGTTGGGGCGCTGTAGCATAATGTGAGCTGGTTGCACTACGGTGTGTTTAACACATGTGGTGCTGGGAGTACACATTATATTTTTTTAATAACATTGCCACGAATATCATCTTGACAATGTTATTGGTAGGGTTAGTTGACCTGTGACCCCCCCCACAAAAGTAAATCTGGCCCTTCTGGGGGCACCTACCTGCTGCCCATATTATTTTTCAAATAACATTGATGCCCACACTTAGTAGGGCTCCAGATGCAGAGATGTAGAAAAAGATGGGGGTGTGGGCTGTCCAGAATGAACAGGGATGGCCTTGGCCTAAAGGGGTCCAGCTCTGCCATTGGGTGCTTCCTGATGGTTTTCCTATAACCTGGGACCAGTCACCAATGAGCTGCACAGCAGCTGGCTAGGAGGATGCCTTCAATGGGGGATCAGTATGATTTCCCGACGGACTTCAAATCACGACGCCGGAAGACTGGCAGTGAAGATCCCGACAAGGTAAGTAAATTAACTATTTCTAACCCTCCCCCCCCAACCCTCCCCCCCCCCACAGCGGACAGCTGTGGGGGGAGGGGAGGGTTAGTTTAGGGGCTCCTGGGGGGGACAGGATTATGCACCCCCCAGGAGGGTTAGGCTAGGGGAAGGGGGACTTAGGGTTAGGCACCCCCGGGGTTAGGTTAGGGTTAGGCACCACCCTGGTAGGGTTAGGTTCATAGTTGCCGACATTCAGCTCCCTCCTTCCGGGAGGGAGCTGAATGCCTGCATTGTGTGGGGGGCGTGGCCGGGCTATGATGTCGTTTTGGGGGCGTGGCCGGGGGCGGAGACGCACGAACGCGTCATCGTGGCCCCGCCCCCTCTTCACAATGCCGAAAAAAGACATTGTGAAGCAGGGGGCGGAGTTTATTACAGCAAGACCCATCGTCTTTCAATGCAAGCTGCATATTTAAAGGGAGATGTTACCTTCAGAAAATATTTATGGATAGGCATGTACATAAAACTGTTTTAACCTTCTGACCTCATTCTGTGTTTTTCAGCAAGACCTTTATATCTGCGCGTCAGAGTTGTTAATTTACATTGCAGCGGAGCTCAGAAAGAATGTAACTCATGTGGCATTATTATTCCAAAACAATTAAATCTGAGCATAGGGCTTAATTCCAGAGTGGTCCACAAGAGGTCCCTGTCACCTGTGCTTCTTGCCCCAGCCGTGGTTATTGTGCTGGGGTTGCAGTTGGCCAATGCAAATAAATTTTGTAAGCTCAGCACAGTAAAGCTGCATACACACACACAACGATTTTTTGAACTATTATCATTTAATGATGAACGATTATCGTTCATGCACGTTCATGTTTATAGTTTGTAATTTGTAGTTCAGTCAGACTTGTCAACTCAACGATTTTCATTAAGGGAATATGCAAAAATCGTTTGTAGTTCAAAAAAATCGTTCATTACACTTTAAAAAATCTGACAGATAATCTGACAGAAAATCGTTCATAAAATCATTGGTAACAAAATCGTTGTGTGTGTGTATGCAGCTTAACTGGGACATTGATCAACTTTGGGCTGATGATGGGGGCAGACTGGGGCTCAGCTTCGGCCTATTCTAAAATCAGATTTTACATTTGATTTCATAAGGGACGCAGAGGATGAATGTAACAGTGTTTACCCCACAAATCAGGTAATTGGGGGATAAGTGGGGTAGAGGATTAGTTTAAAAAAAAATACTCAAAAGCTTAATTTATCTTCTTGTCTTAATACAATTATCATACATTATTCTATACACAAGCTAGGACTGCTTATATGGAGGTTTCCTATCCAGCATTGTACCTAAGTCAAGTATGCAGAGAACACATACAAAATCTAGGCATATACAAAATATATAATTATGCCAATAGTTCCTCACACATTTTGCAGAAAACCCAGCAGGTTATGTGTAATATACTGTGTGCTAGAAGGTGACTGAGGACAAGGATGGAACTGTGTGATATAGAATATCTGTCGCCCCCTTGTGTTTCACAAAGGAATTTTCTATGAGACTTAACAGAAATTACGGAGTGCCTGAGTCGATCGCAACACCAATGTGATATTTTGCTACTGCTCTTGCACCAAAATCCACGTAGAGCAAAAGCATCATACAGTGTGTATGCCCAGAGGCAAAGTTGCGATTGAGGCCCATAGTGTGTGAAATGTATTGGACATGTATTAAGTGTTCCTGGGGGGGGAGACTGGGAGGTGGTCCGTCTTATGTGTGCGTTATGGGAGTGTCGCCAGTCTGTCGCTAAACTGTCTGTGAGCTCAGATGCTCCATCGCTGACATTGGAGGCCGTATTCTGACAGAGAAACTGTAACTAGCATTGGGGCTGGTGCAAGTTTCAGTGGTGCCACCGATGGTGACATACAAAGACTCACCAAGAGATATTACAGCATCTGAAGACGCTCAATGTGGGCATCTCAGTCCTCGCACAGTCAGACGCACGGCTGTACACCAGGGGACATAAAGTCGCAGTCATAACTACAGCAATAGACACCAGTGGCTTAACTAGGGGGTCGGGCAGGGCATGTGCCCCGGGCGGCATCGGCGTGGAGGGGCGCCGCCGGCCGAGATCCATGTCAGTGATTTCAGTAAGTGTAGTGCGGTCCACACTACACAGTAAAAATAAGACACCGCTGCTGGCGCACACTCACACTCATTGGCTGCTGCACCTTCCGGCTTCCGCAGTGGGTGAAGGCAGAGACGTCATGATGTCTCTCCCTTAGAGACGTCATGATGTCTCTCCCTTAGTGCCAAGCAGGAGGACGGAGGAGCGGACAGCAGCGAGGATTCAGGTAAGTATTTTGTTTTGTGTGTGTCTTTGTGTTATATATGTAAGGGGCACTACTAGCCGGGGGCACTGTATGATGGGCACTACTGGCTGGGGACACTGTATAAGGGGCACTACTGGCTGGTGGCACTGTATAAGGGGTACTACTGGCTGGGGACTCTGTATAAGGGGCACTACTGGCTGGGGGCACTGTATAAGGGGTGCTAATAGCTGGGGCACTCTATAATGGGCACTACTGGCCGGGGGCACTGTATGAAGGGCACTACTGGCTGGGGGCACTGTATAAGGGGCACTACTGGCTGGTGGCACTGTATAAGGGGTACTACTGGCTGGGGGCACTGTATAATGGGCACTACTGGCCGGGGGCACTGTATGAAGGGCACTACTGGCTGGGGGCACTGTATAAGGGGCACTACTGGCTGGTGGCACTGTATAAGGGGTACTACTGGCTGGGGGCACTGTGTAATGGGCACTACTGGCCTGGGGCACTGTATAAGGGACACTACTGAAAGCACTTTATAAGGGGAACTACTGGGGGCACTTTATAAGGGGCACTATTGGGGCACTGCATAAAGGGCACTGTATAATGGACACTACTGAGGCCACTGTATAAGGGGCACTACTGAGGGGACTGCATAATGTGCACTACAACAGGGGGCCTTGCATAAGAGGCACTACTACTGGGTCACTGTCACAAACCGTGCTAGAGACCTCCGGCTGAGATCCCTGCAACTCCCCATGCACTTATGTCATCGCGGCTTGCTAATCCACCGGCTGCTCCTGTCAGTGGAATCCAGAGTGGGGCCTATGCCTGAAGGTGGTTTCCTGCATCCCCGCTGTTGCCTAGGTGTCCCAGCCACACTTCCATGCACTTCCTGCACTTCAGCGTATCAGACCTCCGGATCATGGGTGCGGCCATCTTGGATCAAGTCAGGTGGTCCAGACCCATCCAGTCAGCAGCGCTCTCCAGTTGCTCCAGCCAATCACCAGCCGACCAGGGGTATAAAAGCCCTTCCCTGACTCTGTCTCACTGCCAGTACAAAAGTGCTCTCCGCCTAGCTAGACCTATGTTCATGAGCTCCACTGGTTCCTGTTTTGCTTTTGTTGCAAGTTCCTGTGTACTGCAGGGGGGGCGCTGCGATCACTGTGATCGCTCCCCCCCCACAGGCATTAGGAGACTGCTGTGGCTGCTGCTCAGCAGCCACGAGCAGTCTCCCACTGCAGCTCAGCACACGCTGTATGCTGGGCTGCTGTGAGAGTGAGAGAAGGGGGGGGCGCGGCGCCGGACCCCCGCCAAGCCCATCAGGAAGCCCGGGCCCGTGTAAACAGTGCATGCTCCCCCCCCCCCTCTGGGCGCCCCTGCTGGCCTCAGTATATCCACTTTGGGTGGCCCTAGCAACTGAGCCGAAAGGCTTCCTGCCCTAGCAACAGGGAGTGATGCAGCAGAGGATTCGCCCAAAATACCACCCTTCCAATCTGCACCACTGGCTGTGTCATTCGTGGCTCAGAGAGACAGATCAAGGGTGCCCCTATGGTCATGATGCCAGTGCCAGGACCCCTAGAGCTACTGATACACTCATCCCTATTGGAGGTCCTATATAAAGCAGAATTTTAAATGAGCACAGCAGTCAGTGCAAATGTATTTATAACCCGCATGGGATCCTCATATTTTGTGACCTTTACAGTGAAAAACAGATTAGGAAATAGTCTGGCTCCTCCTCTCAGCACAATCTCCATTTTCAGAACGTAGACGCTTACCTCTGCCCTGGTGACGAGAATTCGGATTAACACTTCCTCATCTGTCCCAGCCCCCTTCATGGCTTTGTAAAGTTTCTTGGCAAAATATCCTTGGCAATCCTTAGTGCATTGTACTGCAGAAAGAAGAGATTCAATTAACTGGTTTATTAATGGGTAATTGTACATAGCAAATTTCTTCAGCTGATTGCGAGTATAAAAATGACTGCTTGCTGTGAGAGATGAAGCACTATTGTATATTATGCCTTGATCTTATATTCACCAGACTATGCTCAGTTTCTGATTTCACTAATGCTCCTTTCCCTCTCTCAGATCACAATCTTATCACCTGCACGCTCTCCTCCATTACATCAACCTCAGTGTCATCGAAATCAACCAAACCTCCTAAAACCCGCAGAAATATTAATGCTATTAACTTTCAACAACTATCTACCTCTCTACAACAACGACTCTCACCAATTTCTGCATTCACTTCTTCTGAGACTGCTGCATCACACCTAAACCAGATTCTAGAGAAAGCCCTTGATGAAGTAGCTCCAGCTACCCATCACACACCACGTAGACTTAGACGTCAACTGTGGCATTCTAAATGAACAAGGCATCTACAAAAACTCTCAGTAGAACGTCCGTGGCGAAAGTCTCGTACTCCAAGTGTCTTCCTCAGATACTGTATAAGACTATCTACAACTCTTATCGTGCTGCTCTGGACACTGCCAAACAAACACATTTCCAATTTCTAATCTCTGCTCAAGCCTCTAACCCCAAGCAACTTTTTAATACATTTAAACTGCTTCTTACCCCTCCCCAGTGGCATAACTAGGGTATTTGGAGCCCAGGGCAAATTTGAAAAAGGAGCCCCCCCCCCCCCCCTCAACAGACCGATATGTGCGCGCGCTGAAATCCGGCTCTTGCAGTGGTTGCTGCAGCAGTCAATGAGAGTCTATCTGACTCTCATTGGCTGCTGTTTAACACACGCATCGCTGCCAGCACTGGCGGCGATGCGTGTGTTATGCACAGCCTGAGCCAGCCTCCTGGCGCTAATGGGCAAGCGCTCAGGGGGAGGGAACGGGCTCAGGTGTGCAGCACAGGACCGGCGTTGGAAGCCTAGCGCCGGTCCTGTGTAAATGTGTAGCGCTGACCGCACTCATTGCGGTCGGCGCTACACTGGCTAACTAGGGCGGGCGGGCTGGTACCGTAGCCGGCGGCGCCCCCCCGCGCCACCAGTCCAACGGCGCCCAGGGCACGAACCCCACCCGCCCTGCCCTAGTTACGCCACTGGTGCCCAGTAGCAGTATCCCCTTATGCAGTGCCCTTTATATGGTGCCCCCAGTAGTAGTCCCCCCTATGCAGTGCCCTTTATATAGTGCCCCCCAGCAGTAGTCCCCCCCCATGCAGTTTTCCCAGTAGTGGTCCCCTTATGCAGGCACCCTGTAGTGATCCCCCCTATCCAGTGCCCCCTGTAGTGGCCCTTCCTATTATTGCCCCCAGTAGTGGTCCCCCGAGTGCAGTGCCTCTAGTAGGCCCATTTTATAATGCCCCCAGTGGTAGTTCCCCCCCAAGTAGTAGTCCCCAGTAGAGTAGGTCCTCCCAATGGTGCCCCCAGTAGTAGCCACCCCTCCCCCAGTAGAGGTCCCCCCAGTAGTAGCCAGCCCTCCCCCAGTAGAGGTCCCCCCAGTAGTAGCCACCCCCCTCCCCCGTTGTGCAGATAGGTTAAAAAAATATATATATATATTAGGGGTGTGCACCGGCCACTTTTCGTGTTTTGTGTTTTGGTTTTGGATCTGGATCTTTCTTCGTGTTTTGGATCTGGATTGGTTTTGCCAAAACCACCCTTCCGTGTTTTGGGTTCTGGGTTTTGTGTTTTGGATCTGTATTTTTTTGAAAAAAAGCATAAAAACAGCTAAAATCACAGAATTTGTAGGTTTTTCTGCTCCTATGCTATTATTAACCTCAATAACCTTAATTTCCACTCATTTCCAGTCTATTCTGAACACCTCACACCTCACAATAGTGTTTTTATGTCCAAAAGGTTGCACCGAGGTAGCTGGATGACTATGCTAAGCGACACGAGTGGGCGGCACAAACACGTGACCCATCTAGGAGTGACACTGCAGTGGCAGACAGGATGGCAGTTAGAAAAACTAGGCCCCAAACTGTACATAATGCAAAGAAAAAAAGAGGTGCAAGATGGAATTGTCCTTGGGCCCTCCCACCCACCCTTATGTTGTATAAACAGGACATGCACACTTTAACAAATCAATCATTTCAGCGCCAGGGTCTGCCACACAACTGTGGCTGAAATGATTGGTTCGTTTGGGCCCCCACAAAACAAGCTGGCAATTAATGTGTCCCTGCACAAACTGGCTCTACGGAGGCAAGATGTCATCCTCATCCTCCTCATCCACCGATTCCTCACCCTCTTCAGTGTGTACATCCTCATCCTCACAAAGTATTAACTCGTCCCCACTTGAATCCACCACCACAGGTCCCTCTGTACCTTCTGGAGGCTGGTCTCCCTGGAAGAGCTGATAATTCATTTTGATGAACATCATCTTCTCCACATTCTGTGGAAGCAACCTCCTACGCCTTTCGCTGACAAGGTTCCCGGCTGCACTAAACACTCTTTCGGAGTACACACTGGAGGGGGGGCAACTCAGGTAAAATAGAGCCAGTTTGTACAGGGGCCTCCAAATTGCCTCTTTTTCCTGCCAGTACAGGTATGGACTGTCTGACATGCCTACTTGGATGCTGTCACCGATGTAATCCTCCACCATTCTGTCAATGGTGACAGTATCATATGCAGTGACAGTAGACATGTCAGAAATTGTTGCCAGGTCCTTCAGTCCGGACCAGATGTCCAAACTTGGTCCTGCCTGCCCTGCATCACCGCCAGCGGGTTGCTTAGGATACCTAAGTTTTTTCCTGGCAGCCCCAGTTGCGGGAGAAAATGAAGAAGGAGCCGTTGACGTGTCACGTTCCGCTTCAGCTGACAGTGTGTTCACCAGCAGGTCTTTGCACCTCTGCAGGCTTGTGTCGGCCGGAAAGAGAGACACCACATAGGCTTTAAACCTAGGATCGAGCACGGTGGCCAAAATGTAGTGGTCTGATTTCAACAGATTGACCACCCTGGAATCCTGGCAAAGCGAATGAAGGGCTTCATCCACAAGTCCCACATGCCGAGCGGAATCGCTCCGTCTTAGCTCCTCCTTCACTTTCTCCAGCTGCTTCTGCAAAAGCCTGATGAGGGGAATGACCTGACTCAAGCTGGCAGTGTCTGAACTGACTTCACGTGTGGCAAGTTCGAAGGGCTGAAGAACCTTGCACAACACGGAAATCATTCTCCACTGCGCTTGAGTCAGGTGCATACCCCCTCCTTTGCCTATGTCATAGGTGGATGTATAGGCTTGTATGGCCTTTTGCTGCTCCTCCATCCTCTGAAGCATATAGAGGGTTGAGTTCCACCGCGTCACAACCTCTTGCTTCAGGTGATGGCGGGGCAGGTTCAAGAGTGTTTGCTGGCGCTCCAGTCTTCGGCACGCAGTCGCTGAATGGCGAAAGTGGCCAGAAATTTTTCGGGCCACCCAAAGCGTCTCCTGCACGCCCCTGTCGCTTTTCAGAAAATTCTGCACCACCAAGTTTATTGTGTGAGCAAAACATGGGACGTGCTGGAATTTGCCCAGATGTAATGCCCGCACAATATTGGTGGCGTTGTCAGATATCACAAATCCCCAGGAGAGTCTAAGTGGGGTAAGCCACTGGGCGATGATTTCCCTCAGTTTCTCTAAGAGGTTGTCGGCGGTGTGCCTCTTACTGAAACCGGTGATACACAGCGTAGCCTGCCTTGTAACGAGCTGGCGTTTCTGAGATGCTGCTACTGGTGACGCTGCTTCTGTTGCTGCGTAAGGTGATACATCTACCCAGTGGGCTGTCACAGTCATATAGTCCTTAGTCTGCCCTGTTCCACTTGTCCACATGTCCGTGGTTAAGTGGACATTGTGTACAACGGCATTTTTCAGGACACTGAGGACACTTTTTCTGACGTTTCTGTACAGTCTCGGTATCGCCTGCCTAGTGAAGTGGAATCTAGACGGGATTTGGAACCGGGGACACACTACCTCCATCAATTGTCTAAATCCCACTGCACTAATGGCGGATACCGGACGCACGTCTAACACCAACATAGCAGTCAAGGCCTCAGTTATACGTTTTGCTTCAGGATGACTGCTGTCGTACTTCATCCTCCTCGCTAAGGACTGTTGGAGGGTCAATTGTTTAGTAAAAGTAGTGGTGTTCCTACTTCCTCTCTGGGATGATGAACGACTCCCAGCAGCAGCAACAGCAGCAGCGGCAGCAGTAGGCGTAGCAATGCAGGATCCTCCGGAGGAATCCCGGATAGGAGAGTCAGTCATGCCAGTGATATGGCCTGCAGGACTACTTCCGATCCTGACTAAGGAGGAAATTGACGAGGAGGGAGTTGACGGTGTGGTTTGCAGGCGCTTGGATACAACAGGACAACGGGATTTAGGTGTCCCTGGACTGCTTACGGTCTGAGCCAAAGTTTCTGAACTTGACAGTAACTTTTTATGAACGCGCTGCAGGTGCCGTATAAGGGAGGATGTTCCTAGGTGGTTGACGTCCCTATCCCTACTTATTTCACCTTTACATATGGTACATATGGCAAGACAGTTGTTGTCCGGATTTGGATAGAAATATTGCCAGACCAAAGAGGTGGAATGTTTGGTCTTCTGCCCAGGCATGACCGTGATGGGCTTTTTCATCCCACGGACAACAACTGTCTCCCCCGGAGCCTGATTTAAACAAACCACATCACCATCAGAATCCTCCTCGCCAACTTCCTCCTCAGTGCCAGCTACACCAGTATCCTCATCCTGTTGTACTTCAACAGTGACATCTTCAATTTGCATATCAGCAAGTGGACTGTGGGTGCTCCTTTCAGCACTTGCAGGGGGCGTGCAAATGGTGGAAAGAGCCACCTCTTCCCGTCCAGTGCTGGGAAGGTCAGGCATCGCAACCACCACCACACTTGGACTCTCCTTGGGGATTTGTGATATCTTCTTAGAAAGCACAGTTCTTCGCTGTGCTTTTGCCAGCTTAACTCTTTTGATTTTTTTAGTGGGAGGAGTGCTTCCATCGTCATGTGAAGCTGAACCACTAGTCATGAACATACTAGGGATCGACCTTAGCCGTTCCTTGCCACTCCGTGTCGTAAATGGCATATTGGCAAGTTTACGTTTCTCTTCAGCTGATTTAAATGTCTTTTTCAAGGTCATTTTCCTGAACTTTGCCATTTGGGATTGTATGTGCCCTCTACTATGACATTGGGCATCGGCCTTGGCAGACGACGTTGATGGCATGTTATCGTCTATGTCATGACTAGTGGCAGCAGCTTCAGCACTAGGAGGAAGTGGTTCTTGATCTTTCTCTATTTTATTTTTATCGGAGAAAGTTTGGTCCTCCATTTATGTTATATCGATTTGATATATACGTGCGGCTAAACACAGAAAATAATTTTTTTTTTGGTTTGGACTGGAGTGTACTTTGTGGGTTACAGCACCCTTTAACGGTCAAGCCAGCCGGCCCTTTACTTATGACACAGGCGCACTCTTGGCACTACTTTGTTGATGCACGTGCGGCTACTGCGCACACAATTCACAAACACAGAAAATAATTTTTTTTTGGTTTGGACTGAGTGTACTTTGGAGGTTACAGCACCCTTTAACGGTCAAGCCAGCCGGCCCTTTACTTATGACACAGGCGCACGCTTGGCACTACTTTGTTGATGGACGTGCGGCTACTGCGCACACAATTCACAAACACAGAAAATAATTTTTTTTTGGTTTGGACTGGAGTGTACTTTCGGGGGTTACAGCACCCTTTAACGGTCAAGCCAGCCGGCCCTTTACTTATGACACAGGCGCACGCTTGGCACTTCTTTGTTGATGCATGTGCGGCTACTGCGCACACAATTCACAAACACAGAAAATAATTTTTTTTTGGTTTGGACTGGAGTGTACTTTCGGGGGTTACAGCACCCTTTAACGGTCAAGCCAGCCGGCCCTTTACTTATGACACAGGCGCACTCTTGGCACTACTTTGTTGATGCACGTGCGGCTACTGCGCACACAATTCACAAACACAGAAAATAATTTTTTTTTAGGTTTGGACTGGAGTGTACTTTCGGGGGTTACAGCACCCTTAACGGTCAAGCCAGCCGGCCCTTTACTTATGACACAGGCGCACGCTTGGCACTACTTTGTTGATGCACGTGCGGCTACTGCGCACACAATTCACAAACACAGAAAATAATTTTTTTTTGGTTTGGACTGGAGTGTACTTTCGGGGGTTACAGCACCCTTTAACGGTCAAGCCAGCCGGCCCTTTACTTATGACACAGGCGCACGCTTGGCACTACTTTGTTGATGCACGTGCGGCTACTGCGCACACAATTCACAAACACAGAAAATAATTTTTTTTTTGGTTTGGACTGGAGTGTACATTCGGGGGTTACAGCACCCTTAACGGTCAAGCCAGCCGGCCCTTTACTTATGACACAGGCGCACGTTTGGCACTACTTTGTTGATGCACGTGCGGCTACTGCGCACACAATTCACAAACACAGAAAATAATTTTTTTTTTGGTTTGGACTGGAGTGTACTTTGGGGGTTACAGCACCCTTTAATGGTCAAGCCAGCCGGCCCTTTACTTATGACACAGGCGCACGCTTGGCACTACTTTGTTGATGCACGTGCGGCTACTGCGCACACAATTCACAAACACAGAAAATATTTTTTTTTTTGGTTTGGACTGGAGTGTACTTTCGGGGGTTACAGCACCCTTAACGGTCAAGCCAGCCGGCCCTTTACTTATGACACAGGCGCACGCTTGGCACTACTTTGTTGATGCACGTGCGGCTACTGCGCACACAATTCACAAACACAGAAAATATTTTTTTTTTGGTTTGGACTGGAGTGTACTTTCAGGGGTTACAGCACCCTTTAACGGTCAAGCCAGCCGGCCCTTTACTTATGACACAGGCGCACGCTTGGCACTACTTTGTTGATGCACGTGCGGCTACTGCGCACACAATTCACAAACACAGAAAATATATTATTTTTTTAGCACTTGGGGGGAGCACCCCTGATGGACAGAGCACCCCCTGGACAACACTACAGCACTCCTTTAGGACTGGGACACTGCACAGGACTTTGGAGTGGACACAGCCCCTATGGAGAACTGACTGCACAACACAGTCCAGCCAGCCCCTATGGACTTTGAAGTAGTGGACACAGCCCCTATTAACAACAGCAGCACAGCACAACACAGCCAGCCCCTATGGACTTTGAAGTAGTGGACAACAGCAGCACTACACTACACTACACTACACAGCCCTAACTCCCACCCTCCCTCTTCACTGTCCACAGCCGAGTGAGAAAATGGCGCCGACGCGGGTACCTTATATAGGATCCAAAACCCGCGAGACTCGGAAGGCGGGATGATGACGTTTTGCCTCGATTTCAGATCCGAGTCAGGCGGGAAAAGTCGAGCCTGACTCGGATCGGACTCGGATCGGGGGGGCTCGGGGGGGTTCGGATTTCAGAAATCCGAACCCGCTCACCCCTAATATATATATATATCTATAAAAATATACTTACCTGAATCTCTGCTCCTGGTCGCGACGCTGCTCCCGCCCGGGCGGGCGCGCTCAGCATTTTGGGACAGACGTCATGACGACAGTCCCATTACCCACTGCAGGAGCTGGACGGAAGTCCGGCTCTTGCAGTGGGTGCTGCAGCAGTCAATGAGAGTCTATCTGACTCTTATTGGCTGATGTTTAACACACGCATCGCCGCCAGCGCTGGCGGCGATGCGTGTGTTATGCACAGCCTGAGCCCGCCTCCTGGCGCTATTGGGCAAGCGCTCAGGGGGAGGGAACGGGCTCAGGCGTGCAGCACAGGACCGGCGCTGGAAGTCCAACGGCGCCCAGGGCACGAACCCCGCCTGCCCTAGTTACGCCACTGCCCCTCCCCCACTGAATGAGCGCTCAGATCCACACACACACAGCAGACTTGGTAGCAGAAACTGCAACTTCATTCCGTTATTTATACTACATGTTCTGGATGCGGCTCTAGTAAAATCATACTATATACTACAACAATTGTGGCATACTTGCCGACTTTATAAATCTCCTCCCCGGAAGAAGCCCAGAGAGGGGCTAAATGAAACGATTTGCATCATTTTAGCCCCGCCCCCTACTCGCAGACCTGAATATTCCCCGTAAAAATCTCTCCATCCTGCCCACTTCACTATGAAGTGGGTGGGATGCAGGAGAAGTACCTACTCTTCTGGGGATGCGGATGGTACCTGAAAAATCGGGAGCCTCCCGCAACTTTCAGGAGAGTAGGTATGTATGAATTGTGGTCATGATTTTAACTTCTGTCTGGGAAGTGGGGGTTTCCGGCCAACTGGAACCCCCCCCCACACCTCGCATTTACCTATGATACATGTAACTGTGATAAAGCAACAGTTTATGAGAAAGTGCAGAGCCGTACTTACTACAATAGCTACCTTGATCCTTCCTGTTTCGTAGCCTTCCTGCAACAGTAGGTGATGTGTGGTAGTACTAAATAGATTTATTAGGTGCTTATATTCAAAAGACCAATGACCTATTTATGTGCTTACTTATCACTTTATGTTTTCACCATTAAATATGCAGAGCAAACTTAGGGGGTCATTCAGACCCGCTCGCGAGCAAAGGACGCTCGCAAGCGGGTCGATGTTTGCTGAATGCGCATGCGCACGACGGAGGGAGCTCCGTCGTGCGCATGCGCGAGACCCGGACTGCGACGGCCAAGCTGTCGCTTCGGATCTCGCACCAAAGGGGGCGTGCTGTCGATGGTGACTGACAGCATGCCCCCTTTGGTGGGTGTGCCGGGGGCGTGGCTGCCAGACGGAGGCGTTCCCATGGGAACGCCTACCGTCTAAAGCCGGCCCCACTGGCTCTGATAGAGCCAAAATCACTCCTGGGCTTGCGGCAGTGAGACCCTACCGCAGGGTCTCGTCGCAAGCCCGATGGTCGCGATGGTCAAAGACCATCGCGACCATCTTTTTGGCCGCTCGCTATAGCTGTGGATGGTCACCCACAGCTATGCGAGCGGCCATTCAGACCCGCACGATGCACAACAGTTCTGAACGATTATCGTTCAACGCAGAAAAGCGGTTGGGCTCGTTTAATTTGATTATCAAACATGTTCGATCGTCCCGACCGTCGTTTTGCTGATTCCATACTCTTCATTGCACCAATACATCATTCAGTACTAAGTATAGTTTTATAGGACACTTTACATAAAGAAAGAGTAGATTCAAATTTTAACTTTACTGGGAACCATTAATAACCATTATTTGTTCTAAAAAAAAAATGCTAAATATTAAAAGTAAAGTGTGTAGTCATTATATTCTGATAACCATTATCCAGGGAGAGTCCTCTAACCTAGACATTTGGATCAGAAGGTATTTTACAATCTTATTATAGAAATTATATTCAGAATGTGGCGCAGAAATTATTTTTATTATACTATTACGTGTTACCGGCGGTCTCACTTTTTTGCATTTGTGATAACGTTCATCTAGCTTGCCTGACCCATAGCTCCCCATTGTTGTAGAACTACAATTCCCAGCATGCTTGTTAAAGGGGTTCTACTTAGTTGTACAGCAGATGGAGAATCACGGATTGAACAAATCGGATTTACACCATAAGTCAGGGATTTGGGGTGGATGGGTGAACATAGAACACTTCATCAAACTGAACTACTACAGTATCTGTCCTACACAATGACAACATTAGTATTAGAGCCAGACATTATCGGAATTCCCCTGGGATCCTTCGCAGAAGGAACCAGGTCAGGACCGGGGCAGGGCATGCGTGAGACCACACCGACACATTAGCAAGTCAGTTCCCAAACAGAATTCCTGGCACATGTACCGTCTATGAGTCATGCGTCGCTGGGTATAACTAGTGCTCGCACTGCTGCCCCCATAGCTATAAGTGTTTTTAATTGTAAACATGCCCAGAATGACTTGTTGAAAAAATAACATCTGAAACCAAACGTCTTTCGAAAACTCTATACACTTTTATAACAATTATTTGGGGGATGTAGTCGGCAGCTCAGCATGCGTGATGCTGACGGTCTGCATAACGGCGCTGAAATCCCGACAGGTCGGGATCCCGCCACCAGTATCCTGAAGGTAAGTATCGGGGTGTTAGGGGGAGGATAGGGTTAAGTAGCGGGGTTAGGCATTAGGGGGAGGGTTAGAGTTAGGCACTGGGTAGGGACTGTTTGGATTAGGGTGCATATTTATCAATGTCCTAAATAAAATCTTGATAAGTAAATTTCTTATTGCCGCATATTGTGGCAATAACAAATTAATTATGTATTAAGGAACATGGGATCCAATAAAAAAGAAATGTAAAAAGTAAAGTGATTGCTTATGCATACTTTCTCGATGGGCATTTGCGATGGAGACCACTTGCGATCGCTGAAGACATGCCCTCACAGGAAGGTGGTGTGGTCTCTTGGCACATTACCATCACACTTGGGGAATGCCCAGCACTCCCAAAGATGCTGGGCTGCCCCAGGCTCACCCCTTTACTGTGTAGATGTTGTGTGCATGCAAATGGCATCTATTCACTTGCTGCTCTGATATTAATATTGCCTTACTGCTCCACTGAAGGTTTCTTTCCACCCTGAGCTCACCTTAGGACACCTGCATTACGGTGTGACAGGTGTACAGCACTAGTCAAATTCCCTACTGCCACTGTCCCCTAATACTAGACTCCAGAGCCGTAGCTAGGCATTTTGGTGCCCTGTGCCAAAAAGAGCAATGGTGCCCCCCCCCCCTATATTTTAAACAGGGATAGGGCGTGGCTCACGGGATGGGATGTGGCCACACAAAAATACCAGGTCACATTACAACGCACGTTAGTGTTAGTTATTCACAATACACAGCACAGTAGTACCCCAAACCCCTTTATACATGTTATGCCTCACAGTAGTACCCCTTATACATGTTACACCACACACTAGAACCCCTTATACACATGCCACACAGTAGAACCCCTTATACATGTTAAACCACACAGTAGCGCCCCTTATACACATTATGCCACACAGTAGTGTCCCTTTTACACATTATGCCATATAAAGACCCTTATAAATATTACGCCACACAGGAGTGCCCCTTCTACTGTACATGTTATACCACCCAATCACAGCCCACAGTCTTACTGCCCCTATTTATAGCTATCACTGCCCCCAATCACAGCCCACACTGCCCTCACTTATAGCTATCACTGGCCCCAATCACAGCCCACACTGCCCCCACTTATAGCTATCACTGGCCCCTCACACAGCCCCCACTGTGAAGCATCTCCTTCTAGACCTAAGCCTCAGTTCACACCATGGGCCTGATTCAGACCCGCTTGCTAGCGCTATGCTATGGTGGGGCACTGCGCATGTGCGGCGTACGCAATACGCGTGTGCAAGCTCCAGAACGAGTGCGAAATTCACTCGCTCCGGGGCTCGCTACAAATGGGGCGGCTGTCGATGTTGATCTACAGCTCGCCCCATTTTGTAGGCGGGGAGGGGGGCTGGCTGGCCAAATGGATGTGTTCCCGAAGGAACGCCTGCTGTGTAGGGTGGCCCTACTGACATCACTCGTGATGTCAGTAGTGAGCTTCCTGCTCTATTAGACCACAAGGGTCTCGTCGTAAGCCCGATGGTCGCGACCATCACCTGGCCACCTACAGCTTAGCGAGCGGCCAGGAGGCCGTTTTTCTTTTAAAAAACGGCCACCCTGATTCAGAGCGAGAGCTCGCTTTTTGCGAGTGGCTCTGAATCAGGGCCCATGTCTCTACAGCAACCTCAACCCTGCCCCCATGTCTGTCTATAGCCCACAGCTCAACCCCTGTGTCTCCCAATAGCCTCAGCCCTCCCTCCTGTGTCTCTGTAGCCTCAAACGCTTTCCCCCTTCCTCACTTACCTGAATGATAGATCTTCTACTTGCTCCTCCAGAGTCCTCCTCATTGCTACGTCAGTGACAGCAGGCTCCTCAGTCATCTGTTGTGTAACGTGATTCCGGCCCCGGTAGTCAATGCCTGCATCCTTCTGGTTACTGCAGTGGCGCAGACACAGGCCCATGACCAGTTACAATCACTGCACTGGCCCTTTCACGGGAGGGAAGCAGCTAGAGCTGGGGGGAGCAGCTACGGCCAGGGGGCCCGGGGTTACTCACCACCTGTGCTCCCCCTTAATCCGGCTCTGGGCGAGGGCGGCGGCTGTTGAGCCAGACGCACCATCCTCCCTGCGGCCCTTCTCTCTTTCCCTCAGCGAGCGCGGCCAGTGTTAGACACTGAGCCTGCACTGGCTTTGTTCAGAGGCACTTGGAACATTGTGATGGGCGGCCGGTTCCGCCCTCAGGGCTGCTCCGCTCCGTGCGTCAGCACCGTCCGCACCACCCTGGCTACGGCCCTGCTAGACTCCTCTATCCCCCTGCTATACACCTACTATACAGTGGCCAGCGGCAGTGGGCAGTGAGAACAGTTACAGGGTAGAAGGTGAGACTGCATTGATGAACCACGCCCCCTGGATCCGCCCCTTCTGTCCTCATCTAGGCTCACAATATGTTGGGAGATATGGTATCTATATAATATATAAAAGGCTAACGCTGCTCTTCACCTCTATGGGGGGGAATTCACGCATGTCATGCATCGGCAGCCGCTAGATGGCACCCGACGGAGCAATTCAATTGTTGCTCCGTTCGGGCACGCACAGCCGCCGGCGCTGACATCTCTACTCGCAGCCCCCCGAGCTGTTGAGCAGAAATTACCAAAAAGTGACCCGTTTGATCGTTCAAATTTCCCATCATTTTGACGGGCTGCTAATATCTATATAATATATATACAGTATATATATAATATATACAGTATATATAGACCAATACGTTCTGCTGTATACAATGAGGGAATCCTAAGAATCATCCAAATAATGTTTCTTGCAAAATGTAACAAATATAGCTATATCCCAAACTTAGGGGTAAAAAAACCTTATTTTATAGATGGACCATATAGTATGAGCATACCTCCCAACTGTCCCGCATCCAACGGGACGGTCACGTTTTTCTGGGACTGTCCCGCTGTCCCACCCGCGGGCTGCAGTGTCCCGTGGTGGGGGGCAAGTTGGGGAGAGCACAAACCGCTGCTCTGCATAGCAGAGCAGCGGGGGTCAGGAGGAGAGAGAATGCTGTGCGCATGCGTACGTACGTACTGCCTGGGGGCTGCCCAGCATCTCAGAGAGTGCTGGGCACGCCCCCAAAGCACGCCCCCAAAGTGCAGAAAACAGGGAAGCCGCGAGGCTCCGCCCCATTTTCCAAAGGATCCTCCTTTTTTCCATAAGCCTCACCCCTTTTTGGCAGCACGCGCCATTGGCGGGCGACCTGTCCCTCCTTGGGGTTTTGAGATGTTGGGAGGTATGGTATGAGTAAGAATAGCACATCCAAGCCAAGCTGCTTCATAGAGATATTAGTTTGTGGGAGTCTTGTGCAATATATCATACAGTGTAATTAGGGGCAGCTACACATAGCCCCTCAGCAATCGGAACATATATGTGACACGATAATGATGGAAACACACAAAGTACAACGTGGCTGTGATTAAAGTTTCCCTATTCAGAGCTGTCTGTAGCTAATAGGTGGAGTTAAACAAAAATGAACTCTGGGAGAGTAGGCATGCATGTAATACATAGTTGCTGACTTTAAGGCTGCCAGGTGGGAGGTGTGGGGTGCATAGCACAGGCAATATAGAGGTGATGACAGATCTCTATATGAGTTCATCATTGTGGCAATTTGCTCTTAATTACATCATGGTCGCCTCGCCCCACACTTCGCAATGGGTTAGGTCTAGACTATATAAGGCTGATTGACCTGTGACGTCACACCCACGTGACCCAGCCGGAAAGGGGGAGGGGCAGGGCTGCTAACGGGGGACCAAAAGTGTCCCCTCGCGGGCTTGCTGTGCTCGCCACGCTTCGGGCACGGTGGCTCGCTGCGCTCGCCACAAATATATATTCCCCCTCTATGCCCTAGTGGATGGTAACGCAGAAGCGGTTCAGCCTCCTGCAGCGGTCACGTGGTGGATACGTCACAGAGGTCCTTTAGCCACATAGGAAATAGCAGCAACCCTTCGCAATGCTGGGAATTGCGGCTTTGCCTTGCGTAGAGCGGCGCTACAATGATGTAATTCAGAGCGTATTGTGCCATCAAGCCATCCGGACCGCCCACTTCACCCAAGATGTGGGAGGCATTGAGGGGCTGCAGGAAGACTTGTGTGGTTTTCCGGACGTACGGGAGAGTATGTAAGTATGGTCATAATACATCCTAGCTTTTACTCCCAATTTTGCCAGCAATACATTTTTCTTATATTAAACTTAACTTAGGGGTCTCCTTAAGTATGAGACCCGCATGAGGAAACTCTGGTAACTTTAATGATCAGTAAGAGACAATAGAAAAATCAGAACAAAACTAACAATATAGGGAAAACCAGGCTAGTGTTTGTACTGAAGTTTACCTATTGTTAGATAAGCTTTTTTCAGGTCTCCGGATGATTCACTTTTAATTACGTCTTCAATATTTTTCCCGTGCAGCTAGAAGAGAAAGACGGCCACATTTAGTAACGGCTGAATCTTTCTTGAGAATATTGTCATTTTATATTGATTTGTTTACACAACTGTTGGTTAACCCTTTGGCTCCTATGGTGGTATAATCATTGACTAGCAGCTGCTAGTTACTGTGTGACTGGGGTCACAAGATGTTATTTGCACCCCGTCTGCCTCAGTGGCTATATCACTGCATTGTTCATAGACGAGGATCAGCTCCTGGGTCTAGTGAGAGGCTATTGTTCATGTTTACATTTCCTCCAACAGTATACTGCAAGTCACTGTCAAGCAAGGTAATGTTTGGGCATGCTGTTTAGTATGTAAAGGTGGAAAGAATCCCCTTATGGAGTTTAAAAAGAAAAAAAAATTGCTAAAAAGTTAATTTAAAAAACTGACACCCCGCCACAAACAATGGAAATGCAACATGTACTGTGATAGTACTACAATGTGTACTATGATTAAACTAAGTTTAATCATTAATACACTACACACTGGTATTTTTGGACCGTCATTCCCCAGTTTGCTAGCTGTTGTGTCCAATGGTGTGAGTGCTTTCTTTCCTTCCTCTGCCCACATCTCTCTCTCTCTCTGCGCCTGCCTTATCCTGTCTCTCTCTCACCCCCTTCCATCTCTCCCTCCCCCTCTCTGTATCTCCCCCTCTTTCCCTGTCGATCACTCTCTCTACCCCTTATTTCTCTTCCTCTTCTCTCTCTCCCCCTTTCTATATCTCCCCCTCTTTCCCTGTCCCTGACTCTCTCTCCCCGTCTTCTCTCTTATGTTGTCTCTCTCCCCGTCTCCTCCACATCTCTTCCCCTTCTCTTTCCTCCCCCTCTCTGTATCTCCCCCTCTTTCCCTGTCGCTCACTCTCTCTCCCCCTCATCTCTCTTATGTTGTCTCTCTCCCCGTCTCCATCACATCTCTCTTCCCCTTCTCTTTCCTCCCCCTCTCTGTATCTCCCACTCTTTCCCTGTCCCTCACTCTCTCTCCCCGTCATCTGTCTTATGTTGTCTCTCTCCCCGTCTCCTCCACATCTCTCTTCCCCTTCTCTCTCTCAATCCCCCTCTCTGTATCTCCCCCTCTTTCCCTGTCCCTCACTCTTTCCCCCTCATCTGTCCTCTGTTGTTTCTCTCCCCGTCTCCAACACATCTCTCTTCCCCTTCCCTCTCTCTCCCCATCTCTCTTCTGTTGTCACTCGCCCCGCCTCCACCACATCTCTCTTCCCCTTCCCTCTCTCTCCCTCACCCTCAAATGGACAACCAATCAGATTCAACCTATCATTTTATAGAATGTACTAGATGATAGCTAGAAGCTGACTGGTTTCTATGGGCATCAGCTCCACTTGTCCTCTTTAAAAGGTTTCCCATGAGACACGTTTGGTGAGTAAAGTGATTGAGGTGTTCGGGCACCACAGTTTGGGCACCTGCAGGCTGCATATTGGCTGTGGAGTGATTCCCTACTTGCCTGATACTTACAATTTCATAGGCTTTAAACGTGGCCCTTAGCTGCATGTAGTTCCTTGTTGCCAAGACAACAGTGAACTCCGACTCATCTGTGCCCCATCGTCCTGCTCCAGCCTGAAGACATAGACAACACATACTGTAAGCAGAAAATGTTGCCATGGAAACGAAAACAACAAGCCCAATGATTTAACGGAGATCATTAAAATCTCAAGATGACCATTTAAAAATGAAGATGCCTATTTCAGAATTACTACTAGCCCTGTAAGAAGCCCCTGTACAACCCTCAGACCTCTGACTTGTGTTTTAGTGTGGTTTGGGACAGAAATCCTAAAATTGGTTACGAAAATATGATTAGTCTTCCCGAGTTCCCCAGGACAGTCTCATTTTATTGATTGGAGAAAAAAATATATTCAGGTGTTGCCGGTAATGAATTATATCCAACCGCAAAATGGACCATAAAAATGAAAGATAGAATAGTACAAAAATAAATGGTAATTAAGTTAAACACAACAGTCCTGATTCTGAGATGGGAGCAAAGCGGGTGACACCAAAATGAAGTTCCCGATGTCAGTGACCAGCAACCCGGGCGCTGCACTGTGATGTTATTGTCCATCGCCCGGCTCCCAGTCACTGAGGAGGAGCCAGCAGAGCTGGGAGAGTCTCTGGGGAAGCCCGGCATCTCCAGGAGAGGGACGAAGAGATCTCCAAGCCCTATGCACTAGGGGTGGAAGGGCACCCCCTTTTGGCTTCATGTGTTTGAGTTGTGGCAAGGGCTGGTGTCCTGTCGTGCTACCATAGCAATATTACTAATAATTATATTCTAATTTAAGAAGAGCGGTGACCTCTATTTTCCATGCACATATCTCCACCTGTTTATTTTGGGTCTGGGTTACGATGTATGGGAGAGGGTGGAGTCACTCCTCCACCCCCTCCAATACATCGTAACCCAGATGCTAACAGGCCTACTACAATGATGTAGCATCAACGGAAGTATCTCCATCTACGTCAAAAACTTTATCATGGGAACATGTGGGAACAGGGACAGCAAGTTTACTCACGTCATACAGCTTTTTGGCGTCCTGGCCCGCCAGATCCTGATTTATGTCGAGTCCTTCATCGCGGTTCGCCTAGTAAAAATGAAAAAGAATTCATCACATCTGAGGTTTTTTTTGTAGTACAAAGTATTGTAATGTGCATTAGTATTGAGCCTTGACACAGGCATAAGCCCTAATATCATTTATAGAGCACAGATGTACTATGCTGCTGAAATGTTATCCTTAAGTGCAAGAAGGCACACAGGGCAGGTATCTGGTGCGGATCTAACATTTAAGACACATTTATCTTCCAGCGCCGCTGAGGGCAGATCAATAATTGTGTTCAATATTAATCTAGCACACACCCCCGTTTTATTTCACCATGGCAGCCACCTCCTTTGCCTATCTCTTCTCCTCTCCCTGGGGACGGGATATAAAATGAAAACAAGGTCCGGGTCTCAGTTTTACAGCACTTCACGGAGAAACTTGTGGTTTAATTTTTGTACTAATATTATTATTCAAAAATACCCATTCTGTATCACCTCTATGATACTCTATAGCTGCTGTGGGACTACATATGCCTCAGGTTTAGCAGTCCCTAATAGCAAAACTCGGGCAGTGCATGCCGGGATATGTAGTCCCACAGCAGCTGGAGTGCCAGGGTTCGCCACCACTACTCTATGCTATCTGGTGATTCGGTATACAGCTCTGTGATACTCTGTGGTATATGGTGCCACTGTATACAGTTCTATGACACTCTATGGTATCTGGTTCCACTGTATACAACTCTATGATACTGTATGGACCGTGTCTGGTGCACCTGTGTTCAGGTCTATTCTACTCTATGGTATCTGGTGATTCAGTATACAGCTCTATGATACTCGATGGTATCTGTTGCCACAGTATACAGGGCCTGATTCAGAGCCGGACGCTCTTTCAGAGCGCTCGCTCTGAATCAGTGCCCTCCTTCTCTTTTTTTTAGAGCGGCCTCCTGGCCGCTTGCATAGCTGTGGGTGACCACCCACAGCTATAGCAAGTGGCCAAAAAGATGGTCGCGATGGTCAAGACCATCGCGACCATCAGGCTTGCGATGAGACCCTTGTGGTAGGGTCTCGTTGCCGCAAGCCCTGGAGTGCTTTCTGCTCTATCAGAGCCAAAGGCACTCCCACTGACATCACTTGTGATGTCAGTGGGGCCGGCCCCAGACGGTAGGCGTTCCCATAGGAACGCCTCCGTCTGGGCAGCCAAGCCCCCGGCACGCCCACCACGTCACCATCGACAGCACGCCCCCTTTGTAGCGAGACTCATAGCGACAGCTTGCCCATCGCCATCCGGGTCTCGCGCATGCGCATGACGGAGCAGGTTCCGTCATGCGCATGCGCACTGGGCCAACATCGACCCGCTTGCGAGCGCTCAGCGCTCGCCAGCGGGTCTGAATTAGGCCCACAGTTCTATGATACTCAATGGTATCTGGTGCCACTGTATGCAGCTAGATGATATTGTGCAGTGTCTGGTGCCATGATGTATAGGTTTATGATACTGTATGGTGTCTGGTTCCACTGTGTACAAGTCTATTATACTGTATGGTGTCTGGTGCCACTGTGTACAGGTCTATAATCTGCATTCTGTCTCTATCACCCTGATCACCTCTACTGATACCACTTCTCTAGCAGATACCAGTGGTGAATCTTCATTAACCAGGGACATTATGGTATCAGTGTATTAAATTAAGTTGTCCCTGATGCCAGTTATAAATTCTAATACACTGTCCTGTAATACCTCGGGTACTATTTTACCATTTTCTTTGTGACTAGTGGGTGTTTGTGCATAAGTCAGGTTGAAGGTGTGGTAATGGCTCAATGCATCGTATTGGGTTCCCTGACCTCCATTTCCTCACACACCTTATCAGAGAGGCAAGCCAAAATAGTGCTTCCATACAGACCCAATGAGCAACCAGTTAGTTTCACAAGACTCTTCAGTTTTTATTATGGGAAGAAACTTTTTCCCACAAGGCACGTCTTAGGATAAGCAATATATCATAAGCAACAAATGAATGATACTTTTCAAAATACTCAGCAGAGCAATCCAGAGAAGCTTCCAGAGAGTAGTGAAAATGAACACAAAGGAGAATGGAACTAAATGATTTAGAAAGAAGTCTGGCCGAGCTGGAATCAGTCTAATTTTTATGTACCTTCTGGGACGTCTGTATGACCCAACTCTCTGGTGCTACACATCCCAGGGTTCCGCGATGCAGGTAAAACATTTCTCTTCCGAACAAAGCACAAAAGTATACTATCATTTTCCAGAAATGCAGTTAATTCTCTCCCCACCTTAGCTTCTTCTTTCAAAAGAATAACTTAGCTTACAATTTATAGCGTTGTGAAAAAAAATACAAGATTCCCTAAGGGAATATACCAAGCTATATTAAAGGATTATAGGTTTAACCCTAGAGGTAATATAGCATATACTTTCTTTATGGACACATACTGCATTAACTAATGAAAGAAAGCATAAACAGATCAGCATGCTGTTTATAGAATGCCAAATGATCTTTTGCAGAGACGTCTAAATGTCTTTTACAAAAAAGTAGTTGAGCAAAACACAAATGAGTAAATAGCTTAGACTTCCTATATAATCGCATGCAAGTAATTAGTAAGCAATTCAGAATAGCATTAATGGACAAGCAGGAATTGCATACAGTTCTTCTCCAAGTAAGCAGTAAACAGTTCAGAATAGCATTAATGGGAAAGCAGGAATTGCATACAGTTATTCTCCCAAGTAATTAGTAAGCAATTCAGAATAGCATTAATGGGAAAGCAGGAATTGCATACAGTTCTTCTCCAAGTAATTAGTAAGCAATTCAGAATAGCATTAATGGACAAGCAGGAATTGCATACAGTTCTTCTCCAAGTAAGCAGTAAACAGTTCAGAATAGCATTAATGGGAAAGCAGGAATTGCATACAGTTATTCTCCCAAGTAATTAGTAAGCAATTCAGAATAGCATTAATGGGAAAGCAGGAATTGCATACAGTTCTTCTCCAAGTAATTAGTAAGCAATTCAGAATAGCATTAATGGACAAGCAGGAATTGCATACAGTTCTTCTCCAAGTAAGCAGTAAACAGTTCAGAATAGCATTAATGGGAAAGCAGGAATTGCATACAGTTCTTCTCCAAGTAATTAGTAAGCAATTCAGAATAGCATTAATGGACAAGCAGGAATTGCATACAGTTCTTCTCCAAGTAAGCAGTAAACAGTTCAGAATAGCATTAATGGGAAAGCAGGAATTGCATACAGTTATTCTCCCAAGTAATTAGTAAGCAATTCAGAATAGCATTAATGGGAAAGCAGGAATTGCATACAGTTCTTCTCCAAGTAATTAGTAAGCAATTCAGAATAGCATTAATGGACAAGCAGGAATTGCATACAGTTCTTCTCCAAGTAAGCAGTAAACAGTTCAGAATAGCATTAATGGGAAAGCAGGAATTGCATACAGTTCTTCTCCAAGTAATTAGTAAGCAATTCAGAATAGCATTAATGGACAAGCAGGAATTGCATACAGTTCTTCTCCAAGTAAGCAGTAAACAGTTCAGAATAGCATTAATGGGAAAGCAGGAATTGCATACAGTTATTCTCCCAAGTAATTAGTAAGCAATTCAGAATAGCATTAATGGGAAAGCAGGAATTGCATACAGTTCTTCTCCAAGTAATTAGTAAGCAATTCAGAATAGCATTAATGGACAAGCAGGAATTGCATACAGTTCTTCTCCAAGTAAGCAGTAAGCAGTTCAGAATAGCATTAATGGGAAAGCAGGAATTGCATACAGTTCTTCTCCAAGTAATTAGTAAGCAATTCAGAATAGCATTAATTGGAAAGCAGGAAATGCATACAGTTCTTCTCCAAGTAAGCAGTTCAGTATAGCATTAATGGGAAAGCAGGAATTGCATACAGTTATTCTCCCAAGTAATTAGTAAGCAATTCAGAATAGCATTAATGGGAAAGCTGGAAATGCATACAGTTCTTCTCCAAGTAAGCAATTCAGAATATCATTAATGGACAAGCAGGAATTGCATACAGTTCTTCTCCAAGTAAGCAGTAAACAGTTCAGAATAGCATTAATGGGAAAGCAGGAATTGCATACAGTTCTTCTCCAAGTAATTAGTAAGCAATTCAGAATAGCATTAATTGGAAAGCAGGAAATGCATACAGTTCTTCTCCAAGTAAGCAGTTCAGTATAGCATTAATGGGAAAGCAGGAATTGCATACAGTTATTCTCCCAAGTAATTAGTAAGCAATTCAGAATAGCATTAATGGGAAAGCTGGAAATGCATACAGTTCTTCTCCAAGTAAGCAATTCAGAATAGCATTAATGGACAAGCAGGAATTGCTTACAGTTCTTCTCCAAGTAAGCAGTAAGCAGTTCAGAATAGCATTAATGGGAAAGCAGGAATTGCATACAGTTCATCTCCAAGTAAGCAGTAAGCAGTTCAGTATAGCATTAATGGGAAAGCAGGAATTGCATACAGTTATTCTCCAAGTAATTAGTAAGCAATTCAGAATAACATTAATGGGAAAGCAGGAAATGCATACAGTTCTTCTCCAAGTAAGCAATTCAGAATAGCATTAATGGACCAGCAGGAATTGCATACAGTTCTTCTCCAAGTAAGCAATTCAGAATAGTATTAATGGAAAAGCAGGAATTGCATACAGTTCTTCTCCAAGTAAAAAGTAAGCAATTCAGAATAGCATTAATGGGAAAGCAGGAAATGCATACAGTTCTTCTCCAAGTAAGCAGTAAGCAATTCAGAATAGCATTAATGGAAAAGCAGGAATTGCATACAGTTCTTCTCCGAGTAAGCAATTCAGAATAGCATTAATGGGAAAGCAGGAATTGCATACAGTTCTTCTCCAAGTAAGCAGTAAGCAGTTCAGTATAGCATTAATGGGAAAGCAGGAATTGCATACAGTTATTCTCCCAAGTAATTAGTAAGCAATTCAGAATAGCATTAATGGGAAAGCTGGAAATGCATACAGTTCTTCTCCAAGTAAGCAATTCAGAATAGCATTAATGGACAAGCAGGAATTGCTTACAGTTCTTCTCCAAGTAAGCAGTAAGCAGTTCAGAATAGCATTAATGGGAAAGCAGGAATTGCATACAGTTCATCTCCAAGTAAGCAGTAAGCAGTTCAGTATAGCATTAATGGGAAAGCAGGAATTGCATACAGTTATTCTCCAAGTAATTAGTAAGCAATTCAGAATAACATTAATGGGAAAGCAGGAAATGCATACAGTTCTTCTCCAAGTAAGCAATTCAGAATAGCATTAATGGACAAGCAGGAATTGCATACAGTTCTTCTCCAAGTAAGCAATTCAGAATAGTATTAATGGAAAAGCAGGAATTGCATACAGTTCTTCTCCAAGTAAGCAGTAAGCAATTCAGAATAGCATTAATGGGAAAGCAGGAATTGCATACAGTTCTTCTCCGAGTAAGCAATTCAGAATAGTATTAATGGAAAAGCAGGAATTGCATACAGTTCTTCTCCAAGTAAGCAGTAAGCAGTTCAGAATAGTATTTAATGGACAAGCAGGAATTGCATACAGTTCATCTCCAAGTAAACAGTAAGCAGTTCAGTATAGCATTAATGGACAAGCAGGAATTGCATACAGTTCTTCTCCGAGTAAGCAGTAAGCAATTCAGAATAGTAGAAAGCAGAAATTGCATACAGTACTTTTCCAATTAAACAAAGAACAGTTTGTGGTCTAATTGCGTAGTTGTAACGCTTGAGGGACCTATTCAACATCGGAGGCCGTATGGCCTCCGTTGATGAAGTATTGAACTCGCTTTAGGGATACTGAAGTATCCAATTTGCAGCGGAGGAAACATGACACCAGAGCAATTCATCATTGCTCGGATGCGGGGACAGCTGCTCTGAAAAGCAGCTGTCCCCTCGGTTAGTATCGCAGCTACTTCTGCAGCTGAGTTACTTACCTCCTCCCCGTTGTCCCGGCTACGCATGCGTGACCCGAGGTCACGCATCCACACAGCCGCCGGGGAGGTAGTGAGGTGGCGGCGGAGGGATCTGCTCGGATCCCTCTTCGCATCCCCGGAACTCCTTCCCATAGGACGCTTGTTCTCGGAAGCAAAGTTTGCTGAATATCAGGGGATCCATTTTGAGACCCCTGATGATGAGTAGCCCGGTAACCTAAATATGCGTGTGCTGGGCGGCTGTGTGATAAGAGGGAGGGGGGGGGGTACAAGACCTGAGGCACCACAGGGCCCCTCTAGCTAACCGGTGTAATTAGTACCCGCTCCCCCACTCTCTGCACCCCTGGTAAGCTGTTAGGCACAGATTAATATTTTTTTTTCCTCAGTTTCAAACAAAAATAATAATTGAAGGGTAAAGATAATGTTAATCTATCATATACTGTATATTCACATAGAAAAAAAATTAGATTACATTATAAAAAACACCCTACTACCCAGATGCTGGGCAGCGACGGTGCTGACCACAGGGCTCTGAGCGTAGGCACCACTGGCACACCCCTAGTCCCGGGCCCTGCATCCATCTGCAATCCATAAACCTATGGTAAACTCAATTTGCCGCAGTCTATAAAAATATTGTAACATCATCCCAGGATAACAGTAATATGGAGGAAAGCAGAGAAGTGCATAGTCTTCCTGTCCTCGCCTCCTGTGTAGCTCCGCCCCTCCTGTGTAGCTCCACCCCTCCTGTGTAGCTCCACCCCAGCAATGAACAACGGACAGCGGCAGGAAAAAAAATGGTCTTTTCACTTTTGTTTGCCTGATCCACGCAGGATCAATCTCAGTCCCGCTGGAATCCTGTGGGTTTGAAAAGTGCGCGGGACTGCAAATCCTGCATGGGATACTGTACTGTGATACTGCACTCTGCGCCTGATTCAGCAGAGATCGCAACTGCGATTACGCACGCAATTGGCCAATTGTTGCGTTCTGTGCATGTGTATGGATCACAATGCGCGTGTTCGAACACTCCACTGCGATCACAGTGACTACGCAGACCCAGAGTGATTGACAGGAAATGTCGTGTGTGGAAGGTGACGGGTTGTGGACGGCGAAACGCAGGTGTGCCAGTGTGTTTGATGCCGTTGCAAGGTTGTGCATAAATTAGCCACTGCGATACCCTATGCAGTTTGTGTACTCACTGCGTGCGATGAAGTAACTTGCACAAGTTCTGAGTAAGGTCAGAGCTTGTGCAAGAGTGCGTGAGGCTGCGATGCTACTCGATGTTACAGATGGTTTAGTTACAGTATTAGTATTACGGAAGTGTGTAAGGTAAGGTGGGCATCTTTATGTTGTGCTGAGACGGCATAGCGATTGCAGAGGATTAACATACTATCGCAGTGAGACTGCGTGCATAATCGCTATTGCGATCGCAGTCCATACTGACTCAGGCCCTCTGTCCAGTGCCAGGGAATACAGTTCTATGATACTATATACTGTCCAGTGTCAGGGTATACAGTTCTATGATACTATATAGTGTCCAGTGCCTGGGTTACCGTTCTATGATACTATATAGTGTCCAGTGCCTGGGTTACCGTTCTATGGGGGTCATTCAGACCCGCTTGCGAGCGCTGGACGCTCGCAAGCAGGTCGATGGTCCCCCACTGCGCATGACGGAGGGAGCTCAGTCGTGCGAATGCGCGAGACCCGGCGAGCGACGGGCTCTCCATCGGTCCGGGTCTCGCACCAAAGGGGGCGTGCTGTCGATGTTGATTGACAGTACGCCCCCTTTGGTGGGCATGCCAGGGGCGTGCCTGCCAGACGGAGGCGTTACCATGGGAACGCCTACCGTCTGAAGCTGGCCCCACTGACATCACTAGTGATGTCAGTGGGAGTGATTTTGGCTCTGATAGAGCCAAAATCACTCCAGGGCTTGCGGCAGCGAGCAGGGTCTCTGCTACCGCAGGGTCTCCGTCGCAAGCCCGATGGTCGCGATGGTCAAGACCATCGCGACCATCATCATGGACGCTCGCATATGCTGTGGGTGGTCACCCACAGCTATGCGAGCAGCCAGGTGGCCGCTCCACTTTCATGGAGGAGGGCCCTGATTCAGAGCGTTCGGCTCTGAATCAGGCCCTATGATACTATATAGTGTCCACGGCCAGGGTATACAGTTCTATGATACTATATAGTGTCCAGTGCCAGGGTTACCGTTCTATGATACTATATAGTGCCCAGTGCCAGGGTATACAGTTCTATGATACTATATAGTGTCCAGTGCCAGGGTATACAGTTCTATGATACTATATAGTGTCCAGTGCCAGGGTATACAGTTCTATGATACTATATAGTGTCCAGTGCCTGGGTTACCGTTCTATGATACTATATAGTGTCCAGTGCCTGGGTTACAGTTCTATGATACTATATAGTGTCCAGTGCCAGGGTATACATTTGTATGATACTATATAGTGTCCAATGCCAGGGTATACAGTTCTATGATACTATATAGTGTCCAGTGTCTGGGTTACCGTTCTATGATACTATATAGTGTCCAGTGCCAGGGTATACAGTTCTATGATACTATATAGTGTCCAGTGCCAGGGTATACAGTTCTATGATACTATATAGTGTCCAGTGTCAGGGTTACCGTTCTATGATACTATATAGTGTCCAGTGCCAGGGTATACAGTTCTATGATACTATATAGTGTCCAGTGCCAGGGTTACAGTTCTATGATACTATATAGTGTCCAGTGACAGGGTATACATTTGTATGATACTATATAGTGTCCAGTGCCAGGGTATACAGTTCTATGATACTATATAGTCTCCAGTGTCAGGGTATACAGTTCTATGATACTATATAGTGTCCAGTGCCAGGGTATACAGTTCTATGATACTATATACTGTCCAGTGCCAGGGTATACAGTTCTGTGATACTATATAGTCTCCAGTGTCAGGGTTACAGTTCTATGATACTATATATAGTGTCCAGTGCCAGGGTTACCGTTTTATGATACTATATAGTGTCCAGTGCCAGGGTATACAGTTTTATGATACTATATAGTGTTCAGTGCCAGGGTATACAGTTCTATGATACTATATAGTGTCCAGTGTCAGGGTATACAGTTCTATGATACTATATAGTGTCCAGTGCCAGGGAATACAGTTCTATGATACTATATAGTGTCCAGTGCCAGGGTATACAGTTCTATGATACTATATAGTATCCAGTGCCAGGGAATACAGTTCTATGATACTATATAGTGTCCAGTGTCAGGGAATACAGTTCTATGATACTATATACTGTCCAGTGCCAGGGTATACAGTTCTATGATACTATACACTGTCCAGTGTCAGGATATACAGTTCTATGATACTATATAGTGTCCAGTGCCTGGGTTACCGTTCTATGATACTATATAGTGTCCAGTGCCAGGGTTACCGTTCTATGGGGGTCATTCAGACCCGCTTGCGAGCGCAGGACGCTCGCAAGCAGGTCGATGGTCCCCCACTGCGCATGCGCACGACGGAGGGAGCTCCGTCGTGCGCATGCGTGAGACTCGGCGAGCGACGGGCTCTCCATCGGTCCGGGTCTCGCACCAAAGGGGGCGTGCTGTTGATGTTGATTGACAGCACTCCCCCTTTGGTGGGCATGCCAGGGGCGTGCCTGCCAGACGGAGGCGTTACCATGGGAATGCCTACCATCTGAAGCCGGCCCCACTGACATCAATAGTGATGTCAGTGGGAGTGATTTTGGCTCTGATAGAGCCAAAATCACTCCAGGGCTTGCGGCAGCGAGACCCTACCGCAGGGTCTCCGTCGCAAGCCCGATGGTTGCGATGGTCAAGACCATCGCGACCATCATCATGGACGCTCGCATATGCTGTGGGTGGTCACCCACAGCTATGCGAGCAGCCAGGTGGCCGCTCCACTTTCATGGAGGAGGGCCCTGATTCAGAGCGAGCGCTCTGGTCAGAGCGTTCGGCTCTGAATCAGGCCCTATGATACTATATAGTGTCCATGGCCAGGGTATACAGTTCTATGATACTATATAGTGTCCAGTGCCAGGGTTACCGTTCTATGATACTATATAGTGTCCAGTGCCAGGGTATACAGTTCTATGATACTATATAGTGTCCAGTGCCAGGGTATACAGTTCTATGATACTATATAGTGTCCAGTGTCAGGGTTACCATTCTATGATACTATATAGTGTCCAGTGCCAGGGTATACAGTTCTATGATACTATATAGTGTCCAGTGCCAGGGTATACAGTTCTATGATACTATATAGTGTCAAGTGCCAGGGTATACAGTTCTATGATACTATATAGTGTCCAGTGCCAGGGTTACAGTTCTATGATACTATATAGTGTCCAGTGCCAGGGTATACATTTGTATGATACTATATAGTGTCCAGTGCCAGGGTATACAGTTCTATGATACTATATAGTCTCCAGTGTCAGGGTATACAGTTCTATGATACTATATATAGTGTCCAGTGCCAGGGTTACCGTTTTATGAAACTATATAGTGTCCAGTGCCAGGGTATACAGTTCTATGATACTATATAGTGTCCAGTGTCAGGGTATACAGTTCTATGATACTATATAGTGTCCAGTGCCAGGGAATACAGTTCTATGATACTATATACTGTCCAGTGTCAGGGTATACAGTTCTATGATACTATATACTGTCCTGTGCCAGGGTATACAGTTCTATGATACTATATAGTGTCCAGTGCCAGGGTATACAGTTCTATGATACTATATAGTGTCCAGTGTCAGGGTATACAGTTCTGAGATACTATAGGAAGACGAAATTTGTATAGAATTGAGGATAGATAAGATTGCTGGTTTTCTGCTGGGTGTTGGTGTTTATGACAGCCTTGTTGCTGGGTAAAAGTGAGTATGTCAGATGGTTGGATTATCCTATGGGATTTGTTGAAAGGAGGAGTTAGGTTGGGACTATTTAAAGGGCTGCTAGAGCTCAGCCCAGTCTCTTTGTAGTGGATCTTCTTAAAAGCTGAGTATATTTTGGTGCATTTGATAGTACTATGTTCATCTGTCCTATTTTACATCAGTGAGCCCATCTGCTAGCCAGCTGTCCCTCTGTTAGTTTCATCAGGTCCCAGCCCCGTCGCTCTGCTCCCCCTCCCATCCAGTTTGCATATTTTTCATGCCCGCTGCGCGCGGCTCCCTCCCGTGTGTCAACGCCCATTTCATCGGCAGCCCTCCTCATGGCGTCCCCGGACGGATTCACTATTTCCACAGGCAATCCCCACAGGCAATCCCCCAGCAGCCGCTGCCTCTGCCCCAACCTAACTCCTCCTTTCAACAAATCCCATAGGATAATCCAACCATCTGACATACTCTCCCTCTTCAAGCGGGCCTGCTGCAAGCCCGGCTTCCCCCTCACCCCTCCCTCCTTCTCCAATCCATGCCATTATTTTGGCACCAGAACAGTCCCCCCCTGCCCGCAGTACCAACCTCGCGCCTCTTACCTTCTCATCCCCCGCCGCTATCACTGCCGCTCCTCCGTCAGCTTCGCTGTTCGCAGCCAAGGCGCCACCTCCGGTTCACCACCATATTTCCCCTTCCATCGCGGGGGCCGCTCATGCGCGCCACCCGGCGCCTGCTTCTACCTCAGTTCTCATCAGTCACATGCCGGCAACTTCACTTGGCCCTATGCTGGTGCGGGTGCCGGGTTTTAATCTCCGCATTTTATCCCTTGCATTGCTGTTCACAGGTGGTCCCTCCGGTCTGGCTCATGCGGCGGGCCCGGCGGCCATCTTTCAGCCGGCGGCCATTTTAGGTAGAAGCTCCCCCTACTTTGCTGGCACTGCCAGTCAGGTGCCCGGCGGTGTGCCCATGCACTTACCACCGCCTATTGGCTCCCCACGCATAGTGTTGGGGTGCCTTTTAGTTTTGTGTCACAGGCTCCCTTTTCAGCCCCCTTGGTACACTGCAGCGAGTAGTCAGGCAACTGTGTTCACTACATCTACGGCCATTACCATGGCCAGCCCTTCTTGGTGTCAGGCATCCTGGAGCTCAGGCGTAGCTCCTCTCATTTTAGCTTCCTCTGCAGTAGCCCCTCCCACCTCCCGTTATGCGTCACAATTTGCGGCATCTTCCATATACTATCCTTAAGCTTTGCAGCAACCCCAATTTCTTTGCCTCTGCTTGCCTCCTCTGCAATTTTACCCCCCCCCTGCCGCACCACCTCTTCAGCCACCACTTCCACCTCCCATCCCACACACAGTGCCATTGCCCCCCGTATATGTACAGGCCCAGTCAGTTATCTCCTAATCGTGGCCCACACATTCCCCCTCCTGTTTTGGTCCTGTCGCATCCACCTGTAACTGCTACTTTGTCCAAGTTGCCGGTGCCTCACCCGTCTTCATCAGTTTTAGGTTCCGATGTTGTGAGCGGTCTATCCGGAGTGGTGTATGTTTGGTCCTTTGTTGCACGTTCCAGGTCAAGACGAGTCGACCCCGGTGACCGAGACAGGGGAGGCGTCAAGAGGTAAAGCTGGCGAGGCGGTTCCTGGGCCATCCGGTTCTGGTGATTATGAAACTGATATGTCTTTTTCTGATTCTTCTTCATCCTTATTACACTCTTCTGGTTCCCCTGCATGCCCCCGTAAGATTGCTAGAATGGTAGCGCGGCGTTTTGGCTAAAAAGTCAGGTTGCGTGCTAGGGAGGATGATGAGACAGGGGCTAAGGCGCAGGAAGCAGGTGCGGTCACAGTCCAATGTGCAAATACTGCGGTACTCCGGGGTTTGCGTAAAAGTGTCAAAGGCAGGATTCGTAGAGGAACATTCGCGGACCTTTGGTCGCTCACGGTTGTAATGAAAAAGGTTTTCACTAAGGCTAATAGGACGGGGGGCTTTGGTAGGATGCCTTTTGCTTCTTTAACACATGTTTAAGGGCATGCTCATTTCGCGGCGTGTTACTTAGAGACCAGGGCGGAAGAGCATGTAGACACTATCAGATTTTTATTTATGATGCTGTGCATGTTCGTCCGGTCTCGCGATTTGGCGTGGCGCGAATATGACTCTCAATTTAGGAAGAAACATGACGGTGCTCTCGTCATTCCGTTTGGGTTTAAGGACGTAGAGGTATGGCGGGCATAGGCCACAAGGGAATTGGTCAAAGCTAGATATCTAATATGTTTGGCTTCTCTTACTAGATGGGTAAGGTTATATCCATGTAGGGAAGATGCTTTGTTTTGTTAGAAGGTTTTTTCATATGGTTTTCGTTTACCTATAATAGGGCCGTTGGTATTTAGGCATCACAGAACTTTCGCTCCGCCAGGGATTTTCCGGGGGAGTTGAGGGATAAAGTGGGTGCGGAGGTTTTGAAGGGGAGGATGGAGGGTTTCTTTCCCTGTCCTCCTTTGCATAACCTCTATATATCCCCTGTGGGTGTGGTCCCTGTAAGTGCCAGGTAATTTCCGTTTTATACAACATCTTATATCCTCAGGGCTGTTCCGTAAACGATGCCATACCTGAGAGTTGTTCAGGGTTGTGTATCAATCTTTCGATGATACTTTAGGCTTAGAGCGCATTTTTGCTCATGGCGCTTTGATGGCGAAGTTAGACATAGAAGCTGCATTTCGTTTGTTGCCTATGCATCCCGAAGCCATGCAATTCAGGGGTTTTCGGTTGGATTCTGGTTATTTTGTAGATAAATGTTTGCCTATGGATTAGCGGGTTTCCTGGGCTTATTTCGAGAAATTCAGCTCCTTTCTTCAATGGGGTCTTCATGCCGGTACAGGTCAGTCGGGCATAGCACACTATCTGGATGATTTTCTCTTCATAAGTCCAGGAGATAGTGACGTTTGTTCTGATCTCCTTTTTTCTGCGCAGGCGTTGTTCCAAGTTTATGGGGTTCCTAGGGCTCAGGAGAAGATGGAGGGTCTGGTGTTTTGCTTATCATTTTTAGGAATCGAGATAGATACAGCGGCGGGTTGTTGTAGGCTACCGCGTGACAAAGTAGAAAAATTGCTGGAACTTATGGCAGTTTGCTCAGCAGCAAACTCAGTTAGGTTACGTAGAGTTCAATCACTTCTAGGTTCCTTAATTTTGCTTGCCAGATCATTCCCATGGGTAGAGTATTTTTCAGAAAATTGGAGAGGGCCATAGCCGGGTCGGCATGGCCGCATCAGCATGTTGCCTGTCGGCTGAGATAAAGGAGGATCTTCTACATCGAAACAGGTTTTTGTTACAATTTAATGGCAAACGTATTTGGTCATCACCTCCTGTGGCGAACAGCATATTGCAACTTTTTACTGATGCGGCTGGGTCGTCCGGTTTTTGGGATCTTTTTCAATGGTGTAGGGTGTGCTGCCCCGTGGCCGTTTGATTGTCGCGAGGAGGGCTGGACAAGTAACTTGCTGCTGTTGGAACTGTTCTCAAATGTCATTTCAGTTGAACTCTGGTCCGCGCGACTTAGCAACTGTCATGTAATATTTTGGTGCGACAATCTGGATGTGGTTCACGCCAGCAGCAACCAGCGTTCATCCTCACCTTTTGTGTTTTCGTTTGCTTTGACATTTAGTTTTGCGCTGCCTCAAGGCTAATATCAGATTTAGAGCTAGGCACGTACCAGGTATATTTAATGAGATTGCTGATGCTTTGTCTCATTTTCAATTTGCATGCTTCCGAGCGCTTGTCCCATCGGCTTCTGACGTTGGTTTGGTGTGCCCCTCGTTTGTGTGGCAGATCATCAGGCCAGCTTAGAGGGTTTGGCGTTGCAATCGCTCACCCCATTTACTTTCAGGGCTTACTCGGACGCTTGGCGTACTTGGTGCACACACATTGTGCACTTCTGGAGATGGAGGGTTAGTAGCCGGAAGATTTGATTTCTTCCTTTGTTTGGGTTAGATATCAACAAGGTAGATCCAGGGCTTCTACTGGGTCTGCTCTTGCGGGGGTCTCCTTCTGTTGCAGGCTAAAGGTTTTTCACTATCCCACCAGGTCTTTTGTACTAGTGAAGGCTGGGAGGGGTTGGGTGAAGGGGGCACCCTCGCGCTACTCCCGTGTACCGGTTTGAATTGCAGCTTTTGTCCGATTTGTTACAGTTATGGGGAAGATTTATTCTGATAGGTTTAGGCTTCTCCGTTTCGCCTTGCTTTTGCAGCTACATTTTTTGGAGCTTTTTCAGGGTTAGTGAGTTGTTAGCTTTCAATAACGCATTTAGTTCCTTTGGGTTTTTGTTAGGATATCGCTTTTAGAGATTCGGCTGTGCCTTGCAAGCTTCGATTCTCTGAAACGATCAAACCGGAAGGGGTAAGTGGGTTACTTAAATCAGCATCGGGACGTGATTATTTGTCCGGTTCATTTAGCTTCACAGTACATGTTACGCCCGCCTCAATGGTTACTGCATGCATACCACACACCCCTCACTGAGTACCACTTCACAGGGGGCTTTAGGACGGGTTTAATGGAGTCAAGGGTAAATCCTTCAGATTATGGTACCCATTCATTTCGTATTGGTGCTGCTACTTGCGCTGCTCTATACGGGGCGTCTGCAGAGTTTATTCAGCAGGTAGGGCGCTGGAAATCGGCTGCTTTTAGGAATAAGTGTGTTGCGGGAAGTTATAGATGCGCACCTTGCTTTAACCCGAAAACGTTGCTTACCCGCCAATCGTTGAACGGCTAGCGTTCAACAACTGGGGGTGTGAAGGGATTTTTTAATTTTTCCTCCCGTTAGCCATGATCTGGCCCAATTTGGTTCACGGGTAGGTTTTTTAGTTTTTCTTCTTCACTCGGGTTCCTGTTTTCCCCACTTACATGCATCCCTGCTAGTCAGTTGCTATGTGTTTGATTAAGTTGTGTTGTTGGTCTTGGGTTTGGTGTGGTTCTCATGGTTAAGGTTTTCTCTTTTCCACAGATTTTGGAAAGGAGGATGGACAGGTGTGGCTTGTGGGCCACTCTTATATCTTTTGGGCGGAAAAACATGTGTTGGCCCAGAGTCAGGCCTGATGGCCTAGTGGTTTTAGTATTCGATGGATTGGTTTGATAGGATTGCGCGTTGAGTCGGTGTTGACTTTGATTGTGTCATCAGTGTCGGAGTGGGGAATCCCAAAATTTTTAGTGTTGCATGTTGGAGGCAACGATGTGGGTCAGTTGAAAAGTGTCGAGTTAATTGAGAGGCTTCGTGAAGTTTTGGATGAGATGCGTTTGCGATGGCTGACTGTTCCGATGGTGTGGTCTGAAATGATGACTCATTTGAAGTGGAGTGAGGTGCATAAGCATGGTGCATTGGAGAGGGCTCGTAAGAAAGTGAATGGCGCGTTTACAAGGCATGTTTAGTCCATCGATGGAGTGGGATTTAGTCATGGTTTTTCTGGTGGGTGAGCTTGGGAAGTTTTATTTCGGAATGATGGTGTGCATCTGAATGCTTTGGGTACAGCTTTGTTTGTGAAAGGCTAGTTTTTCGTTTTGGGTGGCGGGCCAGTCTCTCTTAGGGCCTGGCTTTGGCGGGAGTACGCTGCAACTCAGTGGCTTTAGGTGGCGTAAGACAACTTTGTGGGGGCACTGACCCTCGTTGCCCCTGGCGAATTTGTCCTTCTCTGTACGAGGTGCTGGCTGTACGGAAGCACCTCGGATTGGCCCAAGAGGGAAGTGAGACTCTCACATCGTTAGTACGTCTAGAGGGAGGACGTTTAAGTCGTCCTCCGAGTATTTGATCAAGGTTGAAAGCTAGAACTGAGTTTGCAGCGTCTCTTGGCCACCCTGGTTAGGTTGATTGATTAATCTATAAATAAAAGCTGTGACCTTTTAGCCAAGCTCTGGTGTCCTTGTCTTTATTGATTTTATAGCCTAAGTTAAGTAAGCTATCAAGGTGGTAAGATATGTTGAAGCAGTAAACCAATGTAGATCTTAAGGAAGACGAAATTTGTATAGAATTGAGGATAGATAAGATTGCTGGTTTTCTGCTGGGTGTTGGTGTTTATGACAGCCTTGTTGCTGGGTAAAAGTGAGTATGTCAGATGGTTGGATTATCCTATGGGATTTGTTGAAAGGAGGAGTTAGGTTGGGACTATTTAAAGGGCTGCTAGAGCTCAGCCCAGTCTCTTTGTAGTGGATCTTCTTAACCCACCATCCCACCCATTTTGTTACGTTGTGTATAATAACCTTTCTTTTCCCTGTTTAGGGTAGGCACAGCACGGCGGGAGTACGCTGCAACTCAGTGGCTTTAGGTGGCGTAAGACAACTTTGTGGGGGCACTGACCCTCGTTGCCCCTGGCGAATTTGTCCTTCTCTGTACGGGGGGACCCAGGTGCTGGCTGTACGGAAGCACCTCGGATTGGCCCAAGAGGGAAGTGAGACTCTCACATCGTTAGTACGTCTAGAGGGAGGACGTTTAAGTCGTCCTCCGAGTATTTGATCAAGGTTGAAAGCTAGAACTGAGTTTGCAGCGTCTCTTGGCCACCCTGGTTAGGTTGATTGATTAATCTATAAATAAAAGCTGTGACCTTTTAGCCAAGCTCTGGTGTCCGTGTCTTTATTGATTTTATAGCCTAAGTTAAGTAAGCTATCAAGGTGGTAAGATATGTTGAAGCAGTAAACCAATGTAGATCTTAATAGTTCCCTGTGCCAGGGTACACAGTTCTATGATACTATATAGTGTCCAGTGCCAGGGTATATAGTTCTATGATACTACATAGGGCCCAGTGCCAGGGTATACAGTACTATGAAACTATATAGTGCCCAGTGCCAGGGTATACAGTTCTATGATACTATATAGGGCCCAGTACCAGGGTATACAGTTCTATGATACTATATAGTGTCCAGTGCCAGGGTATATAGTTCTATGATACTATATAGTGCCCAGTGCCAGGGTATACAGTTCTATGATACTATATACTGTCCAGTGTCAGGGTATACAGTTCTATGATACTATATAGTGTCCAGTGCCAGGGTCATACCTGCCTACCCTCCCGAATTCAGCGGGAGCCTCCCGCTTTAAGGTGGGAGCTCCCGCTGCCCTGGAAAGTACAGAGAATCCCCCGGTTTCCCCACTGTCCCATTGAAATATGGACTGCGCATGCGCGAGACCGGATGTAGCAGGTGCGGGGCCAGGGCTCGAGGAAGTCCTGACTACATCCCGTTAATACTATAGGCCGGCCACCGCGGGGTTGTGGATAGCGGTGGTCGCCTACCCATCACGCAGTCGCACTGACTGCATTGCCTACACGCCCAATGGCATTGACTGGCGGCAGCAGCTGTATCCTCTTCTCCCCCAGGCTGCCGGCCCAAGCTCATCCAATGTCCCTTGGACACCAGTGTGGGGCTTTTGATCAGCGTTGGACCAGCCTGCTTCCCCCCACTGTGTTTGCAGTGCGGAGTGAGCTGAGGACGGTTTGCACCAGGACTGGAGCATGGAAAAGGTGAGCCCACATTGTCAGTACTAGTGTCCCTGTCTGCTATATATATATATATATATATATATATATATATATATATTTCAGTACGGCAAGCTGCTATTCAATAAGGTCAAGCCAACTACATACTGTATATACACACATATATATATATATATATATATATATATATATGTATATAAATATATGCAGTCCAGTGTAGATACCAATACATGTATTGTATACCATACAATAGGGGTGTAGATGGGTATCCCCCCAGGTGGATAGACATGCCCTTTTGGGCAGAGATGGCCCCCCCACCTCAATGCCGTGCTACACGTGGCACATTCTACTACAATCTTATGTCTCCCTGAAACCAGTTTTCAAAAGTAGGCAAGTATGGCCAGGGTATACAGTTCTGTGATACTATATACTGTCCAGTGCCAGGGTATACAGTTCTGTGATACTATATACTGTCCAGTGTCAGGGTATACAGTTCTATGATACTATATAGTGTCCAGTGCCAGGGTTACAGTTCTATGATACTATATAGTGTCCAGTGCCAGGGTATACAGTTCTATGATACTATATAGTGTCCAGTGCCAGGGTTATAGTTCTGAGATACTATATAGTTCCCAGTGCCAGGGTACACAGTTCTATGATACTATATAGTGTCCAGTGCCAGGGTATATAGTTCTATGATACTATATAGGGCCCAGTGCCAGGGTATACAGTTCTATGATACTATATAGTGTCCAGTGCCAGGGTATACAGTTCTATGATACTATATTGGGCCCAGTACCAGGGTATACAGTTCTATGAAACTATATAGTGCCCAGTGCCAGGGTATACAGTTCTACGATACCTTATAGTGTCTAGTGTCATGGTACATAGTTCTATGATACTATATAGTGCCCAGTGCCAGGGTATACAGTTCTATGATACTATATAGTGTCCAGTGTCAGGGTATAGAGTTCTATGATACTATATAGGAGTCTATTTACTAAGCAGTGTTAGGAGACAGTGAAAAGTGATAAGAAAGTGATAAGGTGCAAGCCAATCAGCTCCTAACTGTCATTTTTCAAACACAGCCTGTGAGATGACAGTTAGGAGCTGATTAGCTGGCACCTTATCACTTTTCACTCTGTCTCCTAACACTGCTTAGTAAATAGACCACATAGTGCCCAGTGCCAGGGTATACAGTTCTATGATACTATATAGTGTCCAGTGCCAGGGTATACAGTTCTATGATACTATATAGTGTCCAGTGACAGGGTATACATTTGTATGATACTATATAGTGTCCAGTGCCAGGGTAAACAGTTCTATGATACTATATAGTGCCCAGTGCCAGGGAATACAGTTCTATGATACCATATAGTGCCCAGTGCCAGGGTATACAGTTCTATGATACTATATAGTCTCCAGTGTCAGGGTATACAGTTCTATGATACTATATAGTGTCCAGTGTCAGGGTATACAGTTCTGTGATACTATATAGTGTCCAGTGCCAGGGTATGATACTATATAGTCTCCAGTGTCAGGGTATGATACTATATAGTGTCCAGTGACAGGGTATGATACTATATAATAGTGTCCAGTGCCAGTGTATACAGTTCTGTGATACTATATAGTGTCCAGTGTCAGGGTATAAAGTTCTATGATACTATATATAGTGTCCTGTGCCAGTGTTACCGTTCTATGATACTATATAGTGTCCAGTGCCAGGGAATACAGTTCTATGATACTATATACTGTCCAGTGTCAGGGTTACAGTTCTATGATACTATACAGTGTCCAGTGCCAGGGTATACATTTGTATGATACTATATAGTGTCCAGTGCCAGGGTATACAGTTCTATGATACTATATAGTTCCCAGTGCCAGGGTACACAGTTCTATGATACTATATAGTGTCCAGTGCCAGGGTATACAGTTCTATGATACTATATAGGGCCCAGTGCCAGCTGAAGGGCCGGCTGGATTGACCGCTAACGGGTGCTGTAACCCCCAAAGGGCACTCCAAACAAAATAGAATTTTTTTTCTGTGTTTGTGAATTGTGTGCACTGTGGCTGCACGTCCATCAACGAAAGGAGCAGCGCCAAGCGTGCGCCTTTGTCCCATAAGTAAAAGGCCGGCTGGCTTGTCCGTTAAAGGGTGCTGTAACCCTTCAAAGGGCACTCCAAACAAAATAAAAAAATATATTTTTTCCTGTTTGTGAATTGTGTGCGCAGTAGCCGCACGTGCATCAACAAAGTAGTGCCAAGCGTGCGCCTGTGTCATAAGTAAAGGGCCGGCTGGCTTGACCGTTAAAGGGTGCTGTAACCCCCAAAGTACACTCCAAACAAAATAAAAAAATATTTTCTGTGTTTGTGAATTGTGTGCGCAGTAGCCGCACGTGCATCAACAAAGTAGTGCCAAGCGTGCGCCCGTGTCCCATAAATAAAGGGCCGGCTGGATTGACCGCTAAAGAGTGCTGTAACCCCCAAAGGGCACTCCAAACAAAATAAAAAAAATATTTTCTGTGTTTGTGAATTGTGTGCACTGTAGCCGCACGTGCATCAACAAAGGAGCAGCACCAAGCGTGCGCTGTGTTCCATAAGTAAAGAGCCGGCTGGCTCATTTCTTAAAGGGTGGTGTAACCCACAAAGTGCACTACTCTCCAGCAAAAATAAAAAAATATTTTCTGTGTTTGTGTGCGCCTTAGCCGCACGTATATATCAATATAACATAAATGGAGGACCAAACTGTCTCCAATAAAAATAAAATAGGGAAAGATCAAGAACCACTTCCTCCTAGTGCTGTTGCTGCTGCTGGGAGTTGTTCATCATCCCAGAGAGGAAGTAGGAACACCACTACTTTTACTAAACAACGAACCCTCCAACAGTCCTTAGCGAGGAGGATGAAGTACGACAGCAGTCATCCTGAAGCAAAACGTATAACTGAGGCCTTGACTGCTATGTTGGTGTTAGACGTGCGTCCGGTATCCGCCATTAGTGCAGTGGGATTTAGACAATTGATGGAGGTAGTGTGTCCCCGGTTCCAAATCCCGTCTAGATTCCACCTGCATCCTCAAAGCAGCAGCGACAAGCGTGCGTCTGTCTGTTAAAGGGTGGTGTAACCCTCAAAGTGCGCTCCACAAACAATAAAAAAATTCTTCTTTTTTTTCCTGTCTTTGTGAAATGTGTGGGCTGTAGCCGCACCTGCATTCTGAATGCAGCAGCGACAAGCGTGCGTCTGTCTGTTAAAGGATTACATCGGTGACAGCATCCAAATAGGCATGTCAGACAGTCCGTACATGTACTGGCAGGAAAAAGAGGCAATTTGGAGGCCCCTGTACAAACTGGCTCTATTTTACCTGAGTTGCCCCCCTCCAGTGTGCACTCCGAAAGAGTGTTTAGTGCAGCCGGGAACCTTGTCAGCAAAAGGCGTAGGAGGTTGCTTCCACAAAATGTGGAGAAGATGATGTTCATAAAAATGAATTATCAACTTTTCCAGGGAGACCAGCCTCCAGAACGTACAGAGGGACCTGTGGTGGTGGATTCCAGCGGGGATGAATTAATACTCTGTGAGGATGAGGATGTACACAACACTGAAGAGGGTGAGGAATCGGTGAATGAGGAGGATGAGGACGACATCTTGCCTCCGTAGAGCCAGTTTGTGCAGGGCCAGATTAATTGCCAGATTGTTTTGTGGGGGCCCAAACGAACCAATCATTTCAGCCACAGTCGTGTGGCAGACTCTGGTGCTGAAATGATTGGTTTGTTAAAGTGTGCATGTCCTGTTTATACAACATAAGGGTGGGTGGGTGGGAGGGCCCAAGGACAATTCCATCTTGCACCTCTTTTTTTTCTTTGCATTATACACTGTTTGGGGCCTAGTTTTTCATACTGCCATCCTGTCTGCCACTGCAGTGTCACTCCTAGATGGGCCACGTGTTTGTGCCGCCCACTCGTGTCGCTTAGCATAGTCATCCATCTACCTCGGTGCAACCTTTTGGACATAAAAACACTATTGTGAGGTGTTCAGAATAAACTGGAAATGAGTGGAAATTAAGGTTTTTGAGGTTAATAATAGCATAGGAGTAGAAAAATCAACACATTCTGTGATTTTAGCTGTTTTTATGCTTTTTAAAAAAAAAATACAGATCCAAAACACAAAACCCAGAACCCAAAACACCGAAGGGTGGTTTTGGCAAAACCAATCCAGATCCAAAACACGAAGAAAGATCCAGATCCAAACACAAAACACGAAAAGTGGCCGGTGCACGCCCCTACTATATAGTCTCCAGTGTCAGGGTATACAGTTCTGTGATACTATATAGTGTCCAGTGCCAGGGTATACAGTTCTGTGATACTATATAGTGTCCAGTGTCAGGGTATACACTACAGTTCTGTGATACTATATAGTGTCCAGTGTCAGGGTATACACTACAGTTCTATGATTTTGCATTCTGCCCACTGTGTATGGTTCTCTGGTACTGTATACTGCCTGAAGTCACTTTATATTGCAGGTGTGTGAAACTGTATGAGAGATCAGCGAGTCCGTTGTAATTTTAGTGCCAGCCACTGCCAGGACAGAAAAAACTCCCATTCTATTTACAGTAAATCACTAAGATCATACATTCAGCTTTGCGTATTGTCCGTGGCCCTTAAGAAAAGCAATGACACATGGGTCAGTCTAAGCCACAGCTATTTGAGGTATTATGACTAAACTGTGGGGAATACTAGAAATTGTTCTGTATAAGGACAGTGGAATCTTACTAATCTCTGGACGATGTAGCTGCTATATTTAAAGCAGAATTTTTATTGAGAGAGAGAGGCAGAACCAAATTGCCAAGATCTTGACATTGAAGGAACATGTCACTCTTTCTTTGAACAAATACGTTACATATTCGGACAATTTCTATTTTTTGTACAAGAAAAACAATAAAAACACTTGATTAAAAAAATTTACAATTTTGGGAACATTTTTGAAAAAATATTTTAATAGTTAAAAAAACTGTCTCTCCTCTGAATCTCCTCACAAACCTCAAAGTGGAAGTGGATAGTCTATTTATGCATTTTGTGCTAATGTTAATTGGTTTCCACACATCAATTGAAAAGCCCCAGGAAATGAATCACCATATAATGGGTGTGGGAACACGGGCTCCTGGGTCCAGGGGGGCCCCGCACCACACACCCTGCAGCCATAGTATTACTTAGCTCTCCAGAGTCCCACGTCGGCACGGGGTCCGGCACTGTAAAACGACGGGAAAATGGCCGTGGTGGCCATTTTCCTGTTGTTTGCACATGCGCAGTACAGGGAAAATGGCCACCGCGGCCATTTTCCCGGTGACCTGTGCATTAATTATAGACTCTGGGCACACTCTAGTGCTCAGAGTCTATAACTCCGGCGCTGGCCGCACACAGCTCAGTGCGCTGCCGGGCGCCTGGCGGAGAGGAGGGGGCCCGTGTCGGAGACTGCACACGGGCCCCCTCCTCTCTAGAAACGCCCCTGTGAATCACAATTGAATGCCATCTAAAACACCGTGATTTCAATAGAAACTGCCATGAAATAGAACACGCTGTGGCGGATTCTCATTTCGAAACCGCCGAGGATCAACAGTTTACACATCAAAACCGACCTTTAGTAAATGCTGTCAATTGACGGCGGTTTCCAAATGACTCCAAAACCGCCGCTTAGTAAATGTAGCCCTAAATCTTCAATGAAACTATGCGTATGTCTATTTGCTCCATTTCCAATAAAAATATTTAATAAAAAAATGAAAGTTTTTATTTACTGTGTCACATTTGTGTGTTTGAGTGTATTTATTACACCAAGGAGTGCAGCTATTTTATGTGAGGGAGTGGCTTTTTACGAATACGAGCATCTAAGTGGCGTCTGACAGCATATATTTCAGTGAGGAAGGTAAATGTTTTGCACGTTCATAAATTACTCTTTTACAGCGATAAGCAAGTTTTTTGAAATGCGACCTATACCTGGACCTGGTGAATCAAACACAAGTGGTGCAGAGTAGACTATAGTGACTCTTCTTTAAGTCTGCAGATTTCATAAAGCAGGGGCTTAGTGCAGACACCACTCACCTGTAGCAGAGAGATGAGTAACTTCTTGAAGTTGCTACTGATTTCACTGCTCACGTCCTTCTCCAGATCTCTGTCAAACACTGAGAAAAATGGACAGATATTTACCTATTAATGTGAACCAACACATCGTACTATAATGAACGTATATATTAATGAAGTTGAAAAATTCTAAATGCACTTACGTCTCTTGTATGACTCTTTTATGTTTCGTATTTGCTGAAAGATAAATAAAGTTGGAAATGTTGATGATACCGATGATTTAAGCTGATCTCATAGTGGCCAATCCCGCTGTTTAACTTAAGCGCTTATCATTAGGACTATTGTTCAGTCAGGCTATATCGGCCCTGATATAGGTGTTTGGCCAGTTTTTGGCTGTATTATAGAACTTTAGTGCAGTCAGAAGATGGCCGCACACACCCTGAAAAAAGTCATCAGCATATATTTTCTGTCTAAGTTTTGCAGAGTTTTGTGAGGATCATTATTATCAGTGATCCCCCTAGTTTTTGCAGCAGGCACATAGCTCTGACAAAACCCACCTGTGATATTGCAAGGTGTGTGGCTGCCTTCAGATACAGTATTTTGCTTCTTTAGAAGAAAGAAGGGGAATGTATTAACCTTTTATCAAAGCCCTTGTCCTTGTTGGAACGATAGCTGAGCTCATGAAGAAATTAGCTGTCTGCATTCTGGCAAATATTAGTTCATCATTCAACATGGCTGCCTCTCTGTGGTGATGGGTACTAACTAGAAAGCCAGCTGTCTCCTCTTTCCTTTTCGAAAGAATGTAAAGTCAGTCAAACATTTTAAGAACACCTTTAAAGTGGAGGCCGTCATGTGCGCAAAATGGGGGCGGCCATTTTGTGACCTTTAAATTCATTGGGAGCTAGTGACGTCACTGAGGGGCCTATTCATCAACTGATAAATGGCCTGGTAACCATGCAGAAACTCTAGTTTCCTCATATTTAGGTTACAGGGCTATTTGTCATCAGGGGTCCCAAATGGACCCCCTGATATTAGACAGACTTCCAAAACTAAAAGTTTTCGGAGTTTGCTTGCGACAGCAAGCACCTTCTTCAGTAAAGGTGAAAGTTCACTTTCACTGTGTATAGGTGAAAGTCTGCTTTAAAGGGTCCTTTGTCATCATGTAGATATGCAAAGAGTGGGTGGGCATAGCAACCAATATATTATAATTAGTTTCAAGTTGGTGGGGATGTGTGTAGCTCATCGTTTGCCTGAACGCAGTTTAGGTAAACATTTTAAGGATGCAGATTTTAAATTCACTGGAGACATTGGGGTCAATCCAATTAGGTGCGTGTTTGTTTCATGAAACTCCCACACTTCGCACAAATGCTCGCTCCCGAGATACGCTCAATACAATTAGATATGCCATCTTGCGCTATTGGTGGGGAGGATGTGCGAATTTTTCTATAGCATGCGAGAAGGGCATGAAAAAGTGGGAAACCATCCTGGTCCAACAAAAAAATGCCAATTTAGTTAGCAGAATCATACAGAAGGTTGTTAGTGGGCATAAGGAAAGTACTGGAGGTTTTTAAATGGTGTCAAATGGCTGATTTGTGCTTTCTAAAAAAAATATAAAAAAGCAAACTCTTTTTTGTTTAATCTGAAACACATTAAATGAAAAAAAAAAATTTAAAGTGATTTTGTGGTAATTTGAGGTCACATTAACTTTTTTTTTTTAAAGTAATAATACTGTAATTAGATTTGGGGTGCCTAAACTAACGAAAAAGTTGATTTGGTGGTAATTTGAGGCCATTTTTTTTACGTGTAATTATTAGGCCAGTTAAGCTAATTGAAAACTTCTTAATGCCTAAAGAGTAATCAGGGGGGCTGTCGAAGGGGTTCCGGACTGTGTCCCGACATTTTTACCTTAAACTAAAGATTTTCCCTCCCATTTCACACTCTCAGGGGGGTGCGCATAAAAAAAAGTGAGTTTTCTCTAAGAAAAATAAATGCGAGTTTGGCCTGAACTTCGCAGTGCGAGTTTGCCCTGAAAACGGCTCGCACAAGCCGACTAGCACCTAATTGAATTGACCCCATTGATGCCACTATTCAGGAGCATTCTCATCAATATTATGCATCAGTGAAGTCCGAATAAGCCCTTACTAACTGAATAAGCTATGACATATTTTTAAGGCAGTAGATAATTTGTCAGACAGCCCTGTTCATGCCATACCTGGTTGGCCCTTGTACATAGGATTTGTATAAGCAGAGATTCATTGGTTCCCGCTCCCTTCATGGCTTTTCTGAGCTCTTGGGCGTCAAACTCACAAGGCCGGTAAAGCAAGGCAATGGCGGTCTTCTCAAAGTTACCGCTCAGTTCACTTTTTAATACTCCCTCTAGGTCCTAAGTAAACAAAAAACATTGTAAATGCAGGGCATAACACAAAGGGTTATAAAGCATTACTTAAGCTATAATATAATGTATATGATCCATTGCATGACATATTGATCCGTTGCGGATCGGAGCGATTTATCATATGGATGGGGCAATGTGCACACCCGATCCATCGTTCCCGATGGTCATTCATCGCATTGTCCCACTTGCTGATCTGCACGGCAGATGGGACGATGCAATGAAGGACGCCATGCTGCTACATGCAGCTGTAACAATATATTGCAACATCATACACCGGATCGTGCAGTGTGTACGGCGTGTGCGATGTATCGTTACTTCGCATCGCACCGTCGCTGGGTACACACATCGTATAACTTTACTAGTACAGCTGCAGACATGCATAATAAGAGGCTTGCTTTCACTAACCTATCCAGCCTTATTCTGATTGATTGCTATGGGTCACATGGGGGTCTATTTATCAAAGAGAATGAGCCCTTAAAAGCTCAATTTTCTATCACCATAAAATATTTTTTGGGGTCTATTTGCCAAAAAAGGAAATGGCTGCGATAGTTGAGTGATACTCGGCCCTTTGGCCATACTGGCAGCAGTAAAATTAATGCAGAACTCTAGGGGAACTGGCCTCCTGCGATGGACCAGACTCTGCTGGCTGGGAAACTGGCAGCAGAAACTTAGGAGGTTTCAGATAGCTCTTCCTCATAGAAGAATACAATGATGGCAAAACTTGATGATAAAGAATACGAGGCTTTATTGAGTTACACAGGACTGATTGGAATGACGAGTCGTAGAAGCTAAACTAAAGTCCAGATAGAGAGAATGGCTTTTGCACACCAATCCTGAGAGACTATGATCAGAAGGTGGAACTGTAAATGGAGTAGAAAGACTGGTACCAATGCACGAACTCAGCAAAAAGCAGAACACTAGTCAGATGACACTGAATAAACCTGAGTTAGACAGGAGAAGGAACCCTGGGTCATAAACACTGGGGTATACCCAGCTAGACAAGATGGAGATCCTTGGTCAATGATACTGTGGAGTATCCAGATAGACTGTGCGATGATACTGGCTTAAAATGGTTGCGTGAACTTAAGTACACAAAAGGTGCATCGTAACTCCTGGTGTAATACACCGAGATGCGTTGTATAATCAAAGAGCAATGCATAGAAAATCCAAATACTCCGAAGAAACAGGAGCCAAATACTTAGACTTGAAGAGACCTTGTACAGGCACTGAATGAGCGTCCATGAAGAGTTTATATACGCAGTGCCTGTTGCTGATTGGCGACTGACTCCCAGCTGACCTGAGAACCTGATCTGACTGGAGGATCCTGAATCATGTGGCTAAAGCAAGATGGCCACACCCATGAACCGAAGACCCCGCTGGTAGTATAGGCGGATGACTTCACACTGTATGAGACATGCCAGCCAGCGTAAAAGAGACCTGAGAAGGAGAGATCTGCACAAAACACCTGGAGCATTGCCACGAAGATGACAGATGGCCACTCAGCTCCATGAACCAGATACCAGAGGTACATAGCGCAGCTGGCTGGGCTTTGCATCGGGACCTGGTGGTAACATTCCTGACAGTACCCCCCCTTTAATGGGTGGCCTCCAAATGCCCCTTAGGCTTCTGTGGAAATCTCAAATGGAAGTTGTGCACCAGTCTAGAAGCATGTACATCTGCCGCTTTGATCCAGGACCTCTCTGCAGGACCATACCCCTTCCAATCCACGAGATACTGCAATTGACCTTGTTACCCATGGGAATCTAAAATCTTCACAATCTCAAACTCCACTCCTCGGGAAGTCTGCACAGGTGTAGTCATGGAAATCTTGGTATGAAAACGATTAAGTATTAATGGTTTGAGCAAAGAGAGATGAAACGTGTTAGGAATTCAGAGATTAGGAGGAGGATGTAATTTACATGCCACAGGATTAATGACCTGCTCGATCCGAAATGGGCCAATGAACCGAGGAGCGAATTTCATGGTAGGCACCTTGAGTCTCAAGTTCTTCGTAGAGAGCCACACACGATCGCCTGGGATAAACTTAGGCACAGCAGAGCATTTCCTGTCTGCGAAGACTTTATAATTATGTGAAGCCTTTTTAAGGGACAGATGAACTTGTCTCCGAATTTGCGCAAAATGTTGTAAAGCAGAACTGGCAGCGGGAACCTCCACTATAGGTGAAGACTGGAACTCAGGAATGCGTGGATGTAACCCATAGTTGGCAAAGAAAGGACTCACTTCCGAAGATGAATGATAGTGGAAGTTGTGAGTGAACTCTGCCCATAGTAACAAGTCTGCCCAGTCATCTTGAGAAGAGGATAAAGAAATCCTGAGGAATGTTTCTAGATCTTGATTCACCCTCTCAATTTGACCATTCGACTGTGGGTGGTAAGCAGAAGAAAAGTGCAATTTAATCTGCATAGCCGAACACAAAGCTTTCCAGAACCGGGTCATGAACTAGATTCTACGATTTGACACAATCTCTTCAGGCAGTCCGTGCAAACAAAAAATTTACTGAATGAATATCCGTGCCAAAGTGGGAGCTATAGGTAGACATGGCAGACCATTTTAGTAAAATGATCCACTACCACCCAGATGACAGTATATCTTTTAGACTCTAGTAGATCGGTAATAAAGTCCATCGACAGATGTGACCATGGTCTGACTGGAATCGATAGGGGATGGAGCAACCCTGCAGGAGACCATCATGAAGTTTTATGTTGCAGACATTTAGAACAGGATCGTATAAATTCTTGCACATCAACTTTCATGGAAGGCCACCAATAATTTAGTTGTAGAAAGGAGTATGTTTTACGAACACAAGAGTGGCCGGAAAAACGAGAATCATGAGCCCAAGATAGTAACTTGTTCCGTAATTCTGGAGCAACAAAAGTTATCCCCAAGGAGGACTAAAAGACACATCCGTGGTCTCAAAAGGCCAGAGGTTTGACAATAGGGTACTCCTGCATGGAGATTTGTTCATCATTTTCCAACATGGACCTGGAAAGGTCATCGGCTTTGACATTTAAAGATCCTGGGCGATATTTTAAAACAAAGTCAAAATGGGAAAAAAGAGTGCACAGTGAGCCTGGCAAGGAATTAATCAATGGGCTGATTTTAGGTATAAGAGGCTCTTATGGTCAGTATAAATGGTTATTGTATGTTTCACGCCTTTCAACAAATATCTCCATTCTTCTAGGGTCAACTTGATGAACAATAGTTCTTGATCTCCGATGGAGTACATTTTCTTGGCAGGAGAGAATCTATGGGAAAAAAAAACAACAGAGGATACGAGCTTCCCATCCAAATACGTCTGAGACAAGACTGCCCCCACTCCGTGAATCGATGCATCTACCTCCAGGATGAATGACTTTTCAAGGTCAGGTTGTAGGAGAATGGGTGCAGAGGAGAAGGCTGGCTTGAGCACACAAAAAGCTGAAAGAGCCCCTGGAGTCCATTCAGCAGGATTGGCTCCCTTCCAGGTCATAGCCGTGATGGGTGCCACAGTGGTGAAAAAAGACTTGATAAACTTTCTGTAATAATTTGCAAAGCCCAGGAATCTTTGAATTGCTTTCAATGAGGTGGGTAACACCCAGTCCTAAATAGCCTTGAGTTTTTCTTCTTCCATTAATTTGGAATGATTCACTTGCATTGGTTCATCATTGATGAAGGTAGTAGTGCGGGACTGAGGTAATGGACGATTTCTGAGATGATCACCACGGTTCTTTTCAATACCACGTTCTCACATTCAGAGATCAATTTTGATACTAAGAGATATCAAATCTTCTAATTTGTCTGGTAGATCCCGTGTGACTAATTCGTCCTTGAGCCTAGCTCAGTGGCCATTCCATTAGGCGGCTTTCAAGGCTTTGTCATTCCACTGTAACTCGACCGCTACTGTCTGGAACTGGACAACATACTGCCCCACAGGACAAGACCCTTGTTTCAGATGAAGAATGTCAACTGAGGCTGCGACCGACCTACCCGGTTCATCGAAAATCATCTTGACTGAATTAAATTTTGGTAGTTAGAAATCAGCGAGTCATTCCTCTCCCACAGTGGAGATACCCAATCTAATGCTGTTTCTGACAAAAGAGAAATAATATATGCTACTTTAGCTCTGGGGGAAGGAAAGTTCTGTGGGAGGAGTTCAAAGTGCACTTCACACTGGTTAAGGAACCCATGGCAATTCTTGGGGTTACCATCGAAGCGACGTGGGGTTGGAAGGCGCAACTGAGACTCAGTGGACCTTATAGTACCTGTTTGGGTGACTGATAGAATGGTCACTGTAGATGGTGCGGCAACTTGGAAAAGATCTAGATGAACTGAAAGTTCCTGTAAGCATTGAAGCACTCGTGCTTGTGTATTCTCCTGTGGCTCTAGTCGAGCCGCAAGGTTATGCAAGGCTTGAGCCCCGGAAGCCTGATCCTGTTCAGGATTCATCAGGCCTGTACAAACTGTCAGAATTCTATGGGAACTGGCCTCGTGTGATGGACCAGGCTCTGCTGGCTCTTCCTCATAGATGTATACAATGATTGCAAAACTTGATGATAAAGAATACGAGGCTTTATTGAGTTACACAGGACTGATTGGAAAGATGAGTTGTAGAAGCTAAACTAAAGTCCAGATAGAGAGAATGGCTTTTGCACACCAATCCTGAGAGACTATGATCAGAAGGTGGTGGTACCGATGCAGGAACTCAGCAACAAGCAGAACACTAGTCAGATGACACTGAATAATCCTCAGTTAGACAGGAGAAGGAATCCTGGGTCATAAACACTGGGGTATACCCAGCTAAACGAGATGGAGAGCCTTGGTCAATGATAGTGTGGAGTATCCAGATAGACTGTGCAATGATACTGGCTTGAAATGGTTGCGTTAAGTACACAAAGGTGCGTCGTAACTCTTGGTGTAGTACACCGAGATGCGTTGTATAATCAAAGAGCAATGCGTAGAAAATCCAAATACTCAGAAGAAACGGGAGCCAAATACTTAGACTTGAAGAGATGTTGTACAGGCACTGAATGAGCGTCCATGAAGAGTTTATATATGCAGTGCCTGTTGCTGATTGGCGACTGACTTCCAGCTGACCTGAGAACCTGATCTGACTGGAGGACCCTGAATCATGTGGCTAAAGCAAGATGGCCACGCCCATGAACCGAAGACCCTGCTGGTAGTATAGGAGGATGACTTCACACTGTACGAGAAACGCCAGCCAGCTTAGAAGAGACCTGAGAAGGAGAGATCTGCGCCCAGCACCTGGAGCATTGCCACGAAGATGACAGATGGCCACTCAGCTCCATGAACCAGAGACCAGAGGTACGTAGCGCAGCTGGCTGGGCTTTGCATCGGGACCTGGTGGTAACGTTCCTGACACATGTGTGAGCTGGCATTGTGGGTCACTCATGGGCCTGCTCCCGGATTGCCAGTCTCTAGCTTACAGATGCAGATTCATCAAAATATGTATACAAAATAAACTTGATAAATATAAATGTATATGATTATTATTCAAGAATTGTTTTTTTTCATGTTTAAATTATAAAGTATTATCTTCTGTTTTCCTGAGATGGCTATAGCATAGGAGGAAAGCTGCCGTGGCCAATTAACCCCCAAAACAGCACTCCTTAACGTGATCTTGCAACAATATATATAGAGAGAGAGAGAGAAAGAGAGAACCCCCCCCCTTGCAAATCCTGTGTTTGCCGCTGATGAGATAAACCGTGATAGTTGCAAGGTATGCAATCACCAATAGGCAAATACATGTCCATTTTGGCCATCTATCCGTGTGGGCAAAAAGAACGGTGATCCTGCTGCCTACCTGTCAACGTTTTCTATTTGGATATTCAAGAACACACTTCAAGCATATTATACCCACACCATGCCCATTTCTGTGTAGGCCACCCACGTCTATTTTGGGACTTCTGACTAGTCTCCTGCCGGTACGAGCTTGGGCTCAGTGTCAGGGTTTGGCTGCCGCGAGTCATCAGCTTTATTTCCCAATGAAGCGTATGTTGCATTGTTATGAATATTGATTCAGCTCACGATATCGATTCTGCCTCTTCTGTGTGTAAAAAGCCATTTGCACTTTAATATATGATAACTCCCTGCTAGATGTCAGTTGAAGAACAACCAGTAGATGAGGCCAGTACTGTACACGCACCTTTCCATACAGTGTCTTGAACTTTTTCTTCACTTCTTGCCGCTGGTCAGAAGACCTGTTTGCCAGAATTTCAATGATTGCCTGTTCATTGGTCCCTATGGAAAAAGACAGACAACAGTAAATGGTGGGATGCTCTTGGAAGAAGCTAAAATTAAATTTCAGTTTGGAACTTTTGGTTCACTGTACTTATACTTACTTAGTATTTAATATTCGACTCATCAGGGAGTAGGTTAAAGGAAAAAAAGGTGTGTTTGCAGCTAGGACATACCGATATGTCTAGCTAAAATAAAGTTTACTGTTATACAGAAAAAAAAGTAGTTTATTAACTTTTTTTTTTATTTCAGAATAAACTAATTTCCATGTTTCTGAAAGGTATATACAGTACCAGCTATACTTGGTAGGTGGCAGCACTGCACTGCAAGGAACCAATGCCGCACTGCACACACCATAAACAGCTGCTGAAAACAGCAATCAGGGCTGAAGAGCAACACTCAGTTGTAGCTCATATCTACAGTGCAGTTCCGGGAAGGGTGATGCAGCTGATAACTGTGTTGGATGCGGATGGGTGCTTCTAGTCATTAGTCCCCATTCCCCCATGGCATAATGCCACAATTCGCAGGACCATAAAGGGTGGTGCCAAGATGATTGCATACAGGGCCGTAGCTAGGGTAGTGCGGCCGGTGCCATCGCACAGGGCACCACAGGTCAGGGGGTGCTGTTTGGGCCTGTCATATTTCTGTTTATTATCATTCTCACTTGTAGCTTCCTCTTATTTCATCCCCAGCATCTCCTGGCCAACCCTATCTCTTTCCCATAAGACCATTCCCCTTTTTTGGTGGCATTATGTCCCTTTGAAAAATGAGAGGGGCGCCAATGCTCTTTCTGGCACAGGGTACCAAAAAGTCTAGTTACGGCTCTGATTGCATACATCAAAATTCTGTATAGTGAACGGCGCTAAGTTATACCTGCATGTGTACTTCAATAAACTTCATACACATATCTCTCAAGGTGTATTGGTAAAAATGGACAAATATTTATTCCACTAGTTAAAAAACCCCACAAATTTGTGGACATAAAACATAAAAAACACATAAAAAGAGGTGTGTATATAAAGTGCATATACAATGATGGACACAACCAAAGGCAAGATTGTAAGGAGAAACCATATACTCCATATCTTTCTCTCCGAATATAGGTGTTGCGGTGGGCTAGCTTATCTAAAGCAATGAGCTCCCGGGCCTTCCAGCTAGGAACCATCGCAAAAAGTTTTGTCAGACCAAATGGAAAATCCTCCTGCAGCTTGTCCTCTGTGCTTCTAGCATCAGGATGCCCGTACAACGCATTTCGGTAGTTAAACCTTCTTCAGGAATGGATATCCTGCTTTGCCTAGAGGGGGTTTAAGTACCCCTGTATCCAATTACCTCCTCCTTCCATCTTGCCTTTGATTGTGTTCATCATAGGGGGGCCCGGGTCTGGCTCCGATCCCCCTCCCTCATACGTCATGCTGCTGTGTGCTGGGCTGCACTGGGAGACTGCTCGAGACTGCTGAAGCAGCAGCCGGAGCAGTCTACTATGCCTATGGGGGGGGCGATCACACTGAGGGGCACACAGCTCCCCCCTCCCCAGCTCTTTCTTTTTTTCTAAGGGGGCGTGACCACACCTCCTGCGATTAGGCCACGCCCCGTCACCTGGTCACGGCGTGGCTATCGGCGGCCCTGAGTATTACACATGCTCGGCAAGGTCCGAACCTGGAAATCAAGTGGTTGCGTAAGTGTTCACTTTACTACTTGTTCATCGCTGGGACAGGATCTTATCCGAGTCCATGTCCCGGCAACTAAAACATGATACATATCCCCCGAAAAACAATTCCTTATTGTGGCGATATGATATTTTTGCGGGCATATCACAATTATTAATACATTTGAACCATTGTATTTTGCTCTCCAGGGGGTATATTTACTAAAGTGCAGGCAGGGTTGCCCTGAGGGGGGTGAGCGGGTACTACTACTGGGTATTACCCAGGCCCAAGCTTGTTGGAGAGGCCCAGCGGGGGCCTGGGTCCAAGCCGCCTCTCCTCTCCTTACCCATAGCAACCAATCAGATTCTACTTCTCATTTATCTAGCATCTTCTAGAAGATAATAGCCCAATTCAGATTGGTTGCTATGTTCAAAACCTCCACTTCTATAAACCCGCACTTTAGTAAATATACCCCACAGTATCAGCGAAATGTATGTTTGCATTGTACACCTACCCATCCCTTTACACGCCTTGTGCAGCTTCTTTGCATCTCGGTCCGCATCGAAGTCATGGTGATGCCGGATCGTTGGCTGGAAAAACAAAACATACAGATTAGAACTTTATTATGTATTATTGACTTATGAGCTATCTGAGTATTTTGCACCATTTCTGGGGAGTTGTTTTCTATATAGTTTTATTAAATAGGAAAATGACATTACAGAAGATGCAGGTGATATAAGCGTATAGTATATAACAATTATCAGATATGTCATGTGATCGTATTTTACTCCCAGTTACAGTGTGTCAGGGAGGATTCTGGGTGGCAGGACCTGGGCCCACAAGCTCCTTGGTGTCGCACATGTTGTGGATTATAATTGGGGCAGGTGAGGCCTACAGCTTGGGGGCAGTAGATGGGCCTAAGAATTTGCTACACTGGGTCCTGAACTTTCTTTTGGTCCTTGTCCTGCCAGTGGCCTGCACTTATATAATAGACTAGAACAGGGGTCCACAACATATTTAGGTTGGGGGGGGGCGAGATATAAGATATTTTTGGTTCCCCTAAATCACTGAATGTCACCCCCTCAGTGGCAGCTGGAATAACCCGGCATACCACCTATATGGTGGTCTGAGGGGTCTTTGTCTTTGCTGTTGTGTCCTCTGTATGCAGACATCTCTGCTCTCTCCCAGTCTCCTCACTCCCAGCACAATACTGACACAGAGCTACTTCACAGCTCCAGGAGCACCTGAAGCCAAAAGTGCCTCCCTGTACAAACAATTTATCCAACCAGCACCAGGAGAGGAGGAGGACGGTTACCCGCGTGCTGCCGGGAGTTGTAGCTTGGCATAGGCTTAGGAGCTTATCGCTACAGAGTACTGAACCTCACCCTAGGACTACAGAGGCCATCATGCAATGTGAGAACGACTCGCAGGACCCTACTCACACTTAATAGGATGCACCCTGTTATTCCTTGTATTATACACACACCACTGAAAATACTCTGTAGGTATAAACAAAATCTAAAAATTCAAAGCTGAAAAACAAATATTAAATATACATACTGTATGTACCGCTGGAAACTTTGCTCTATCGGGCCGCTCTATGTACAGTACAGACATGTCCATGCATATAGAGTAACTACAACATCAGACTCCACCCAAATACAGACAAAGGGACTCCCTATCCCTTAAATCAGGGCCGCCATCTAGTACCCGGCCCAGACACTCAGACAGAGAAGAGGAGCCCGCCTGTTCCTAATGCCCACCCTCCTTCCTGTCCCTACCACCCACTCACCAACCACTTGTACCCCCGTGCAATTGCAGTGACAGGGTACTGCCATGGCCGCCGCTGTGGAATAAAGGTTTTTTTTTGCGAACTTGGTCGGCGCGCTCATATCATGCTGCTAAAAGGGAGAGGAGGAGCCGCGGCCCGCAGCGTGTGAGGAGCATCCATGCCAGCCAGAAGACAAGGTAAGTGTCATGTCCTGCAGGGGCTGGCTGTCAGAGACGTAAGGGGGGGCTGGCTGGCAGAGACAATAGAGAGGGGGGTTCTCGCTGGCAGAGACATAAGGGGGAGGGCTGGCTGTCAGATATAAGGGGGGGCTGGCTGTCAGAGACATAAGGGGGAGGGCTGGCTGTCAGATACATAAGGGGGGGCTGGCTGTCAGAGACATAAGGGTGGCTGGCTGGCAGAGACATAAGGGGGGGCTGGCTGGCAGAGACATAAGGGGGGGGCTGGCTGGCAGAGACATAAGGGGGGGGCTGGCTGGCAGAGACATAAGGGGGGGCTGGCTGGCAGAGACATAAGGGGGGCTGGCTGGCAGAGACATAAGGGGGGGGCTGGCTGGCAGAGACATAATTGGGGGGCTGGCTGGCAGAGACAAGGGGGGGCTGGCTGGCGGAGACAGAAGGGGGACTGGCTGGTACTGGAGAGATGCTGCGGGACTGGAGTTGTAGAAACACCGGTGGGGGTGGGGCGCCGGTTTTGTCAGTCCTGGGCCCAACAATTTCTGATGGCAGCCCTGCCTCTAATGCAGCAATTCATGCAACAACTAATAATCAGTAAGTTTAGCACAATAGGTACAGTACGCATTACATCCATGCCACACTTGGGAATTACTCTCAGGCACCACTACACTATACTATGCTGGGCTGGTTACACCCAGAAGAGTAGACATGCTCACACTTATCATATCCTTACATATCCAAAATTCGACTGTATCTAATAGAAGACACTGTAAAAACTCTAATCCATGCACTTATTATTTCCCGCATTTACTATTGCAATAGTCTCCTTACTGGTCTTCCCAAAAACAGGCTATCGCCACTACAATCCATTATGAATGCAGCTGCGAGGCTTATCTTCCTTGCCAAACGTTCATCGTCTACTGCCCTGCTCTGTCAGTCCCTCCATTGATTGCCGGTTTTCTACCGTATTCGATACAAAATACTGTTACTTACACATAAGGCTATTAACCAAACCACGCCAACATACATCTCTTCACTCATCTCAAAATATCTCCCAACCCGACCTCTCCGCTCAGCACAAGATCTGCGTCTCTCATGCCCACGCATAACTTGCTCCCATTCACGGTTAGAGGACCTTCTTCGGGCTGCACCCACTCTATGGAATGCCTTACCACGCACAATAAGACTTACCTCTAGTCTTCAATCCTTAAAGCGTTCCCTGAAAACTCACCCCTTCGGACAAGCTTATCAGATTCCAGAACCGACCACATAACCATCATAGCTTCCATGTCTTATTACATCCCCTCTCACAGTCCACATATAACCTCACACATTGTCTTTCTTTCACATACTCCTGACATTTGGCCGACATTCCTGTGTGAATGCTTCATGCAGCCAACTAAAAAACTCTGCATTCTGGCTGGACCAAATTGCAATATATACTGTAGCACCTATCCTTGTGTATCAATGCCTATTTCCCTATAGATTGTAAGCTTGCAAGCAGGGCCCTCTGACCTCTATGTCTGTCTGTTATTACCCTGTTTTGTTCTACAAATGTTTCCAATTGTAAAGCGCAATGGAATATGCTGCGCTATATAAGAAACTGTTAATAAATAAAAATAAATTATAATGACCAAAACCCAACAAAAATGTTATTTAAAAAAAAAAAAAGATTTCAGTAGGATACAGTATAAATAGCTGCACATTTAAGTTGGTTTTGTCCTAATACTATAGGAGGTGTCAGTACAGTATGTATTGTATTGTGGAGCTGATTCAGACTCGCTCGCTAAGAAGCGTTCGCTCGTAGCTGCCGATGGTTCGCATTGTGCGCAAACCACTGCAAAAGATCGGGAAGCGTTCACTCGCCTAGCATAGAAAGCCCTGTAGTGTGAGTGACAGGAGAAGCCGTTTGTGGGTGGTGACAGGGGCTGGCCACTAGAAAGGGGGGAGTGGAGGTGCGAACGCAGGCGTGCCTGAGCGTCTTAACGCCATTTCAGACGCGTACATAATTAACAGCAGCATCATAGTACACGTCACCTGGTTGTAATTCATACTGAAGTGATTGCAGTGCTTGCGGAAGGGTATAGTCAACCTCAAGCGCTGCAATCGCATCCGATGGTGCTCGATATACCGATGGTTTCATGCACTTCCAGGAGATCACGTGCGCAAGTGGGTATCTTATGAATGGCTGGTGGGCGTCGGCATACACTAAGTGATCGCACGCCAAGACATAGTGGCCACCACTTTTCCCTTTATAGTTACAGGGAAAGATAGTTGGTTAGTAGCAAATATTAGATAAATAAAAAACACACTTACCTGTTCCTTTTCAGATCAATACTTTCACTAATTAGTCATTTGGCTGTAACGTGGAGAACATTACTCATTCATGTCTGAAGACTGACATATAGACTAAAAACTAATGATGCGGGGACCCAGCAGCAGCCATTCCGGCTTCAGCGAACCCTTGTAGGCACTGCCGGGTCCCCGCTGCATGACTGAGTAGCCTGTTGCTGAGTTAGGTTGCCAACAAGTGATCGGAGGACCCCGCGTCTGAGGAGGACGTCGATGGACCTCGTCGGAGGGGTAAGTAATGATGAATACCAGTGGCATATTCGTTTGTGTTACTGAAATACTAAACAAAATATGCCACTGGTGTTTAGAATCATTGTTAAATGGGGCCCTCTAATTTGGGAATATTATATATCATCTAACTTGTAGTTGCATCACTTACTATTATACTATTAATAATCGGTCAGATTAGGTATGCCAACTATCTAAACTCCAGATAAAAGCACATCGCCTGTCTGTTCAGTTATGGGCTGGTCCCTCCTTCATCAAAGTATTGGCTTATCAAACATCTGATAACTAGAGTCATAAACGGGATGGTCACTATAATTAATAATTAACATTAGTTTTTATAGTATGTGTCAGTCCTCAGGCATGAATGAGTAATATCCTCCACGTTACAGCCAAATTACTAATTTATGAAAGTATTGATCTGAAAGGGAACAGGTAAGTGTGTGTCTAAAAAGAGTTAATTTTTATTTATCTAATTTTTGCTACTAACCAACTATTATTCCTGTAACTATAAAGGTAAAAGTGTTGCGGGATAGGTGTATGTATAAACAGTTTGCTCTTAATATATGAAAATGTAATATGAATTAATGTTGTTTTAAACATTAACAAATAACCGATTTTATATAGATATTAAAGTATGGGCCTGATTCAGAGCCGCTCGTAAGTGGCCGCTCGTTCGCTGTGAGCGATGTTCGCACAACTGCGCATGCGTATGGGTCGTAATGCGCATGCGTAAACCAGTCATTGTGGTCGGAAATCGTGCGCTCACAAAACATCAAGGGGCTGCTAATTTGATTGACAGAGTGTACCGCTTGTGGGTGGTAACGGGAAGGTGCTCGAAAACGGGGGAATGGAGATCCGAACGCAGGCGTGTCTAATGGTAAAAAGGGCGTTTCATGGGAGTGCATAATTAGTAAAGGAGCGTCACTGACCACGTCACTTGGTTGTCTTTTGGCCTGAACTGCTCGCAGTGATAGCGATAGGATAAACCTACCACAAGCACTGCGAGCAGTTTAGATGCCTTTCGATGTACCCGATTAATCTAATAAATACCAGAGATGACGTGTGATGCGAACGGCAAAGGGGCGTCTTTACATAATAGCGAGCGCATTTTTCGTTCGCTCGCTCAGACATAGAGGCGTCAACAAACCGCAATGAGCGAGCGCTCAATTTAAATAGCCGGCCCCTTTTTTAGGAACGACCGTCCGCAAATAGCGTCCGGCTCTGAATCAGGCCCTATGATCCTTAATCTCACTCTATTTAATATTAATATGATTGAGATCAGCGTGGCCTCGGGTATTTCTGGTCTAAATTTTATATGTGAACCTTACAGAGGCCAGCAGCAGATAATTATTAATCTATCACTAGATAGCGCCAGAAGGTTCATTTCCCTCACATAAAATAATGATGTTTATATCTTAGATATATTTCTATTACCGCACTATTACTTACATTGCTACTAACAAAAATAAATAAAGAAATTTGAAAAGGTCATTTTTGAGCAGGTTTATCAGGGCTGGCTCCAGGTGTTGCCGAGCCCTGTGTGGAGAGGGACTCTGACGCCCTCCCACTCCTGCAGTAGCTGGGCTGCCCCCAGCCCTTGCCCGGCATGAATGGATGCCAAACGCATGCGCGCGGTATCCATTCCTCTCCGGGCCGGCACAACCGCACAGCTGCGGCGGTGGGGGTATTCAACCTCACAATCACCGCCGGGACCCTTCGGCCTGTGGGAGGAACAGCGGGGCAGTGCCCTCAAAAATGGGACTCCTGCCCTCTATGGGGTGGCGCCCCTGTACGACCGCACTGGTCAAAAATGCCCCAAGCCGGCCCTGAGGTTTATAACCGTGTACTTTGAAGGATACCTCTCTGCCATTAAGTAGAGATAAATCTAAAGGGTGGATTTACTAAAGCTTCTAAAACAGACAAGTGGTGGTGTTAACTTTAGCAACCAATCAGATTGTAGCTATAATTTCTCTATTGTATTCTAGAAAATTATAGACAGAATCAGTGGCATCACTAAAGGGGCTGCTTCCTGGTCACTGAGGAGGAGCTGGCAACGCAGGGAGAGTCTCTGTGGGCAGCCTGGCATCTCCGGGAGTACCGGGCATGCTCCCAGAGTGATGAAAACAGGGGCGTGCCCCGAGGCCATGCCCCCTTCCGTACGAAGCCACATGTGACTTCTGTGCAAGCGAGATCCATTTTCTGAATGGATGACGTCAACCCTAAAGACGCCACTGAACAGAATCTGATTGGTTGGTTTGGGCAACACCACCACTTGTCTGTTTTAGAAGCTTGTTTTGAAAATAGAACCATATGTTTCAATGATAAAACTGATTTAGTTAGGACAGTCCAGCAAGAAGGCTTACCGTACATGTGGAATGAAGGGTTCTGATGTTTTTGACATTTCTATTTATCAGTATTGGAATTCATATTGGAGAATCAGTTTCAATTTGAATTCTCTAAATAAACATAGGAAATAACGAGGAATCAGGAGAAATTTTCCTCAAAGGGACTCTGAAGACTTTTGGGCATTGAAACAGAGAGGAGCCCAGATCTGGACATCCGAGGGGGCGATACAAATATTATATCCAAATGTGGCAAGAGATGACCTGCTCAAATTGTTAAGAGGGCAAGAAAAATATAAAATAAAGTGCCCAATGAAATCACAGAGGGAATTCTAAGCAAACAAGCAGATCACTTGATGAAACAAAATGAAATTTTCAAATATAAAGTTTCCCCTCCGTATGGATCCTTATCTGTTTAATGCAGCAATCCCTCATAAAAGTTTTCTTTCCATTAAATATCAAGTTAGGTACCTTTTAAGCTTGATTGTCATTTTTCTTAGCTGTCACTCTACAAAACATTATCTCCTTTTCAAAGTCTCTCTGGAAGTTACATGATGTGGCTGGCAATCACACACAGATTCACAGATTTCAGCATTTCAAGTGATGGCAGAAGGGGTAGAAGCAGAGCTTGGGGGATTTTACAGTACGTTGAGCACACAGAATGCAGAAGGATGTTCCAAAGTCTCTCTGCTCACTATACCTTATGCCTTGTGACTGTGGTTGCCATGGAAATTACACTATGCAAAATTATAAAATATTAATAGCAGCCTGAAGAAACAAACTTATGAAAGAAATGGTAAATATCAAGACTACATTGACAGAATAAACGTGACTAAAATCTGTGAACCAGAAGCAGTCTAGATTGGATGACAGATAGTGTCACCGGAACTTAACAAACAAAAAAAACAAATCACAGATATACTGGATCACAAATTTGAAAACCTAATTTGACATTAAAACCATTATTGTTTTAAAAAAATAACAAAATAAATTAAGCTCTTTCTGGCTACTCTTCCACAAAAATTTAATATTCTTGATATATCTGGACCAGGACATTGGGGCACACCTAGTGCCCATGGCCAACCTTCGAAACATAAAAAAATTCCTTAAAATAAAAAATATTTTTGGAAGAGAACAAAAATACTGCCATTTATTATAAATTTTCTCCTATGTGACTCAAGGTCATTATAAATAAAAAAAAGAAGCAGCTTGCAGGCCTCCTGCATGTATAATATGAGCTAATAACTAAAATGCACTCTTGCTGTAATTCTATAGTGTTTGGAAGATTAAACACATCCATTGTATGTGACCCATTGTTTGTCACCAGCAGTTGCAGATAGCAATCAATAGATTCTCACAGGTTAGCTGGTACGGAATTTACACCAGAGACAGTGGATCTCCCAGGGGGCTTAACTGGATCTTTATGAACTTTTGGTAGCACATATATTACTGTTCTTCATATATTATTGACATTTACTATTTTGAAGTAATTTATATTTATCTGTTTTTTTTATTATTTAATTAAATTATTTTACTATTTATTACTTCCAAACACAATTCCATTTTTTAAAGTATTTTGCTACAATATGTGGTTTTATGTATTTTTTACAGAGTAAATGATCAATTTCAAATGTCCAAACTTTATTAGTATTGGCATCTTTCAGTGATTTGTCATATATAGCTACATTTGTAGTTTTACATTTTTCAATTAATTTTACATTTTTAGTTGTTGAGGTCCAGGAGGGAATTTTATTTTAGGCCACTAAATGTATAGGTTTAGGTGGATTCGCTTTAAAATTTTCATGTTTTCAAATATGTCCTCTTAATTTTGTTGCTCCCTAAAAACTAATGCCCAAGACAGCTGCCTCAGTTTATCCTAGAAAGGGCAAACTCCAGTTACTAAATATATCACATGAATCATAAACCATATCTCCTCAGATTTTATCCATCGGGGAGTCACCTAATTATATTGTGCTTGGCTATCTAATAGTACAGGAAATTAATTTGTAGCTTTCCTCTATTATCATCAATCTATGCTTAGACCTTGCCCAGCCAGGCGTGCCAGAAATCCTCGGATAGTGAACCTGGTTGATGACCTATTGATACTCAGCGATTGGCGGGAGCAACGGAAACTCGTGCATAGATCAATCCCTGTGCACAGTGTTGGTATTCTATGTGGGTGGATTGCAAATAGTCCTAAATGCACTCAGGAGCACAAAATAAACTGTGTATATAGGGGGAGATTAATGAAATATTGGATAGAGGTTAAGAGGGGAAGTTACTTATATCAACCAATCAGCTTCTAAAGATGTGTACACACTGCAAAGATATATCTGCAGATCGAGTGATCTGCAGATATATCTGTAGATGATGGTCGTTCATATACACTGAATGACCATCATCTTAAAGGCAACCGCGAGTCCCACAGGCTGGGGGGCGCGCCGCGACCCCCTCCCCACGGCTGCCGCTGCATATATATGGGCGATTGGCTGCCGATGAACAGATATATCTGCAGATATATCTGTCCATCGGCTGTGCAGCAGACACAGACATATCACTGGTACACACTGGCCAACGGGCACCAGATATATTGGCCGATCAGTTGATCATCCACTATATCTGTCAGTGTGTAGTGTACCCAACTTAACTGTCATTTTTCTAGAACAGCCTATAAAATGACAGCCAGGAGCTGATTGGTTGCTATGGGCAACCTCTCAACTTTGTCTTTCACCTAGATTTGCTAAATCTCACCCATAGTTTTTAGCAAAATATGACTAGAATTATGGGCAGCTGAAAAACGAGCGCTCAGATAGGTTTTGGATTGTAATGGAATCCATATCTGCTCCTTGATGAGCGATTCCTTGCCAGTCCTCTGAAAAAGATTCCTGTAAGGTCAACAATTAATACAGCACCAATCCTAAAAAAAATAGGAGCAAGGCCTCGATGGTCTACAGATGTCATCATCTCCAAGCACTCATGACTGACAGGCCTTGCTTGGACTTGTAGCGAAGGATTTTACAATTATTTAATGATTTTATGTCTTCCATTATTATCTCAGCACCTAACATCCCTGGGTTACCAGGACAAGCCTCATTGCTACTCCCCAGGGGGCTGGTTTGCCGTGGGAACGGGGCCGACTCCAGGGCCGCTACAGCAGAGTGACCGCACGGGGGCGCCACCCCACAGGGGGTGCAGTGTGGCCAACTCCACGGCCTGAGACCATTCAAGACTGGCTAGTCTGGTGGCAACCACAGTGCCAGCTGCCGGGAGGATCGTCAGTGTTAACTGTGGGCATGGGCAGCGATGAGCTCTCCCCAGGCAGCTCAGAAGTGGCCCGGGCCATTTAGAAGTAGCAAAGTCCCCCAAAAACACAAAGTAGTGTTGACGAAAGTCTAGAAAATTGGGGTTTGGTTTATATGCTAGACAATCAACATGTCACAATGTTGACATTTACCATGTCGACATTCAATATGTCAACACAGATGTTATGTCGACATTGTTAGAATGTTCGCAAGTTGGTTTTCTATTTTGTCCCTAAACCTAACCCTAACGATATTGGAATATCGTCATTATGTCAACATTTCAATGTCGGCATTCTGTCAATGTTGACATTTTGCAGGTGATCACATTACATTGACATCATCACTACTGACATAATCAATATTATACACATATACACATTTACTACATTAAACAAAACTCAGTCATCCAACTTGTTCTCAGTCATTGAGTTTCTATCAGAGCTGCTAGAAATTACATTCTATGCCTTTAAGCAAGTTTGATAAGACTTTATTGTAACCATACCCAAAATTCCTGATTTCTAACCTGTGATATATGTCAATAATATATGATTAGATAATGTGTGGTAATCGTTATGGTTTCTTTTCCTTTTATTGCATTATGGAAATCCCCCTTATCATATCAGCACTATAAAGCAGGTACTGCGCCGGGCACCCTGAATAGAGATATGGTTTTATTTTAATTTGAATTCTGTAATATAATAATAGATTTCTATAACTCATACATGCCTACCCGCCCGGTTTTAGCGGGAGGCTCCCGAATTTTCGGGTAACCCCCCCGCACCCCCGGAAGGGTAGGCATTTCTCCAGCATTCTGCCCACTTCCTAGTGAAGTGGGCAGAATTAGGAGAATTTCCGCGGCGAATGCGGGTGCAGGGGGCGGGGCTTAAATATGCGATATACCCCATCTGGATCCACCCCCTATTTAAATTTAAGCCAATCGCGGGCATTTTACCGTGGGGTGGCATGGCTTAACGACGCGATATGTCAGGCCCCGCCCCCGTCGCCACCCACCTGCCTCTCCTCCCAGGGCTTCTCCCGTGGAAGAGACAGCAAAGGTAGGCAACTATGTATAACTTCTACTTTTTCTCTATTTTTTTTCCATTTAATTTACGTTAAAATAACAAAATCGTTTAGCACGGGCTGATTCAGCAGAGGACGGAATTGCAAAGCCCGTACGCAGGTAGCTGCGATTCTGTCTTTGCAAATATGCGAATGCAGCAGGAGGCATCTGACACCCCCGGCTGCATCTGCGATCCCAGCACTGCAACCGGGGTTCTCCCCCTGAGACTGCCAGTCCGCCCTGCAATAGCGGAGGAGGCTTCCCATGGAGGTCACTCCCCTGCTATAATGGCAGCCCTATCTGGCTCATAGGGGCAGCTGAGTAAGCCTCAGTGCTTCTGGCTGGTCAGACTTACGTATATGCTGTGTGACTGCCCTATGTGCGTCAATGCTTCCGATGTTTACGCAGGAGAGCGACATTGGACAGATATGAGAAGGCAGCACTGGGCGTCTTTATGCGATTGCATTAGCTTCCACTGATGTATCAGGCCCAGAGCTCCTGTAAGAAGTTAATTTCAGAATTGTTCCTTAGGGTCTCTGGGTTTCGTAAAATCCATTTTTCAAAGTTTCTGATACTCCACAAATCAACGATTCCGATACTGCTCATGGTGCAAACTAACATTATATTAGGCTTCGCCCTCTATAAAACTGCCTGTTACCGATAATGCACCAGAGACTAACAGAGAATAATATTTTGCAAATTAAAAAAATATTTACATATTTATAAAGTGCTTTAATGATTGCCCATTACAGTTACTGAGCTGTGCCTTTTATGAAAAGCGATTATAAATTATTATGTGATAGTTTACTTTATACAAAATATAACAACTACCGTCTAAGCAAATCCTCAACACCAGATATATTTGGAATCTATATTCAGCATAATTAATAACCTGTTACATTTAAAGACAATCTTTTATCTGAGTTACAAAATTATTATATGCAATAGATAAATAAATACCACATAGAAGTAATCACCTCATCTATATTACGGATATTTGAAAATAGGTACAAAACACATACAACGTATAAAAAAAATCCCTATGCAGGATATTGTAAATAAGAAACACGATATACAAATGTTTAACGTAGTGAAAACAAATGTTTTATATTCCAATATTCATGATCATCAAGTAATAAACGGAATAAGTCATAAAATGGAAATGACTAAAATAACATAACTGAAATACAATTCTTGGAAAGCTTACATGAAAATTGCCCATGTTGGTCCCTGTAATGTAGGAGCAGTTGTTGGGTGACTTGTCTGTAGAGATCAGTTTTATGAGATGACCCAGATTAATGAGTAACTTGTTATAATCTAATTAGCTTCTTCACGTAGTTCTAGTAGTGGCGGAAGTCTTATCAGTAAATGACAAAATATTATGTCTTAGTTATTGTTAGATGAACCAGTCACATGCTCAGAGTTACAGTTCAGGAAAGCAAATATGAAGAAGGATTAAGGACCTGATTCGTCTTTGTACGCAGCGGCCGTGCGATACTATGCTAATGTCGCAGGAGACGTCTGGTGAAAATAGTCGCCTCCTCTGCCGGCTTCTGTGATCTGCTTCTGCATCCCAGGACACAGCACTGGATCATCTGCATGACCATCTGGCAGCCGCTGGCTTTACCAAGCCCGGAAAACGAGGGCCGACATGCCCCCATTTTCTGTAACGCTGCCTTCGTCGCCCCCAAACGCCAGCAGCATGTCAGTCACACTGCGGCGTTTGGGACACTGCGAGCGACATCAGAACCCCGGGTCTGCACATCCGCATATCTGAAAACATCGGACATGTATGTAAACATCGATTTTACATACATCTCTGAATTCAGGCCCTGGGGGAGAAGCACTAAGCTCTGGAAAGTGATAAATTGGAGAGTGATAAACTACCAGCCATTCAGCTCCTAACTGTCATGTTACAGACTGTGGACCTGATTCAGAGCCGGACGCTATTTGCGGACGGTCGTTCAGGAAAAGGGGGTGGCTATTCAAATGAACCGTTCGCTCTTTGCGGACTTTTGACGCATCCATGTCTGAACGAGCGAACAAAACTTGCGGTCGTTTTTTGGATAACTACGCCCCCTGGCCGCTCGCATCCTACGTCATGTCCGCTATTTATTAGATTAATCGAGTACATCGACCAGCGTATGAACTGCTCGCTATTCTTGTGGTTGGTTTTTCCTACCACAATCTTGCGAGCAGTTCTGACTATAAAATAACCCAATGACGTGGTCAATGACGCTGCTGTATTAATTATGCACACCCATAAAACGCCCGTTTTGACCTTTAAGCACGCCTGCGTTCGGATCTCCACTCCCCGTTTTCAAGCACCTTCCCCTGTTACCACCCACAAACACCTCCTCCTGTCACTCAAAATAGCAGGCATTCGCTATTTAGCGAACAAACGATTTTCGGCCGCACTGACTGGTTCGCGCATGCGTATTAAAATCCGTACGCATGTGCAGTTGGGCAAACATCGCTCGGAACGAACGAGCGGCCGCTTACGAGCGGCCCTGAATCAGGCCCTGTGTTTGAAAAATGACAGTTAGGAGCTGATTGGTTGGAGGTTTATCGCTCTCCAATTTATCACTTTCCAGAGCTTAGTACAGCTGGCCTTCGGAGTTAATAAATGAAGTTGATTGCTTTTTGTTTTATGTTTACCGGTAACTAGAGAAATATCCATGTAGTAATGCGTGGGGGGTTTCCACCTCCAGGGTTTTTTAAGCGCAATTATTTTTATTGATATTGGCTCAGTTCTCAGTCATGTATGCATATGAAAAGAGTGTTTATTTTTGTGATCCTGGGATGAAACACACAGTTGTACTTCTAGTGATATAATTGCTTTCTGGAAACGGGGCGAGTTAAGGAGTTACTACACTTGGAGGACCATAATACATCTGCATCACTGTAATAGTTTTAGTTCAAAGGAAAAGAACATGCTGGTTCCTCTATCAATCCATAGGAAAAAAGATGACCGAGATGGAACTCCGGATATCAATGCAGAATGGTAAAATGTCTCGATGAAGAATTTATAAAGGCTCTCTCCTTGGCCTTCTGATCTTCCCACTATAATGGCGTTGGGGGGAGGGCCGGAGGGGTTGGCGGCCGCCGGGAGGCTTGCCTGCCTTTCCAAGGGGCCAGGAGTGGTACTTGATATTTGGGAGGCTCCTGGACGAATCGAAATGGTAGGCAAGTATGACATATGTGCGGCTGAATGTGCAAATGTGCTCTGGACTGAGACCCCCATTTTTAGCGCCCGTGAACGCTGTAATACCGATTGGTGCTTCCGTATACACCGCTATTGGTAGGAACATCGAAACTTGTACCAGCCCTATGGCAGGTGCCGTTCTTATCGTCTAGCCACATCCTCCTGTGCCTGCGCTGTGCACAGCCGGTTTCATTGTCACGTCGGTGACACTCTCATAACACGCCCACTGAATGGACCATTTTGTGTGCGCTATTAGGCTCCTCCAAGTCACCACCCAGCCCTTACCCGCCACATTTCTGTTACTGTCTGTACCGATCGCAGGTTTGTGCGTATATTCTGTGAATGTAACGCATGCGTTGTAGGGGCCTTCAGAACTTTTCGCGCATGAGCAGTTGCAAACAATTGCTCAACTGCGACAACATCGGCATTGGATGCGGATTGCGTGCGGCTCTCAGTCAGATCTCTGGTCTCCAGCATCACCCTTACACTTATGACACCCACATCTAACTCTACCCCTCCCTCTTCACCTTCCTTTGTCTCTCATTTTTCATATGTCTAGTATTACTTACCTCTCTATCTGCTGTCGTCTCACCTTGTAACATCCTGCGGAAGCTTAGATTGTGTAGGGGATTTCCCACAATTTAACTTTAATAACTATGCCCCATCTTCCCACACAGTAAAACAAAGCGCATTTTGCAGCTAAATGTTGGTTGTACGTTCATCTCTAAATGAGGCCCTAGATGACTCTTTTGTCAAGATGCTCAGATCATCAGTCTGCCCATTTACATTTATTTGATCCATTGTGTCGATTCTTTAACAATTCAGTATAAAATGATCAGACTGAGCGATCGGACTATAAGGTATAAAATGATCAGACTGAGCGATCGGATTATAAGGTCAATATGTCACGAATCGTCATAATAAAACACTAGCACTCCCTACAGTTTGAAACAACAGAAAGCCGAATTACCCTATGACCTGTCCTGAGCTTAAATCTGCAAAGTGAATGTCACACAGTTGATCAATCGCATGGCGACTGGGGGTGTGGCTGCAGTCTGATCTCTGGGCCAATTGATTGACTAATGACTCATTAAAAGCCTTGAGTGAATGAGTAAGTGGATAGGGTGTGATTATACAGTGTGCAGTCCTCCATCTCTAGGCAGTGACGCGTTTTGCAGTATCACAACGCGTCTCAGATATGAAGGATATTACATGAGAGTTACCAGCTATAAGTATAATACTGTCACCATGCCCAAATATAAATACTGGGAGGGTGGAATTTTGGGCTCAGTATGGAGGCATATAAATGAAGCTTAACCAATCAGTATGTTGATAAAAAAAAAAAAGGGCTTGATTCTGAGTCGGACGCAGCGGCGCTATTAAATGCAGCTGAGGGATGTTTTTCTATGTGCGCATGTGTCCCGATTTTATACGTGAAGAGTTGCAGTACGAGTTAGGAAGCACTGTAGCAAAAGTGTATTGGAGATGTAATGGGGCGTTCCTGGGCGGTGCCTGGGAGATAACACGGAGGTGGCTAACCAGACGTACAGGGGCAGGGGTGTAACTAGGTATTTCAAGGCCCCATGTACCTGGTGAAAAATGTATATAACACATGTAACTTTGACAAATAGGATGGGCCCCCACAAAGCTCTGGGCCCCATAGCAGCTGCACCCCCTGCCCCTATGGTAGTTACGCCCATGGTGCAGGGAGATGTTGCTATGATTTGATGAGTGCTGCGGGTGTGTTGCTGATAGTGGTTCCATACAGAGACACAGATTCGTTCTGCACCTGCCTTAGGACTGATGCAGGTTTCTATGGTACGACCGGTGGTGGTGTCTAAACTGACACACCAAGTGGTATCTCATAGGGGATGGGTACGGGATGCCGGCATTTGGGATCCCGGTGATCAGAATCCTGACACTAGCATGCCGAAAGAGTTAGAATACCGACACTTTCTCGGTCGTATCCTAACCCTCCCCCTCTCCTTACCCTGACCCTCCCTCCCCAGTGCCTAACCCTAACCTCTCCCCCTAGTACCTAAACCTAACCTCCCCCTCTCTGCAAACTAAACCTAACCTCTCCCCCTAGTACCTAAACCTAACCTCCCCCTCCCTGCAAACTAAATCTAACCTCTCCCCCTAGTACCTAAATCTAACCTCCCCCTCCCTGCAAACTAAACCTAACCTCCTCCCCTAGTACCTAAACCTGACCTCCCCCTCCCTGCAAACTAAACCAAACCTCTCCCCCTAGTACCTAAACCTAACCTCCCCCTCCCTGCAAACTAAACCTAACCTCTCCCCCTCCCTGCACCCTAAACCTAACCCCCCTTAGTGCCTACCCCTAACCCTCCCCCTCGTGCCTTACCCTAACACTATCCCACTCCCCCTAACCCTGCTACTTACCTTTGGGATTTCGGTGCCGGGATTCTGACAGGTGTCGGGATTTCGGCACCGGCATTCTGACCGCCGGAATCCCCTCTGTCTGCATTTTAACCACTTCCCTTTCAAAGTCCTTGCACATACGGACGCACGGATGTATACCAGGGAAGGGCTTTGTAGTGACAATTGCATAAAGTCGCAGACGTGACTGCGGCAAAAAAAACAAACGCCCATGGTGCCGATTTTCCCTCAATGTCAGGAGACGCCCGAATTAGGGAGAGAGCTGTGTAAGAATTATAAATGACCAGCTAATTTAAATGTTCATTGTTAGTAGTCGGACATATGTTAAATGTGGGTCCGCATCAAATGGCTCAATCGTCTGTAAGTGTGAAATGTGGGCCTGATTCAGAGCCACTCGCTCTGACAGAGCGCTCGCTCTGAATCAGGGCCGGGCTTTTTTTTTTTTGGTGCGGCCTCTTGGCTGTTCGCATAGCTGTTGGTGACCACCCACAGCTATTGCGAGCGGCCAGGATGATGGTCGCGATGGTCACAACCATCGCGACCATCGGGCTTGCGACGAGACCCTTGTGGTAGGGTCTCGCCCATTGCAAGCCCCAGAGACCTTTTGGCTCTAGCAGAGCCGGAAGCTCTCCACTGACATCACTTGTGATGTCAGTGGGGCCGTCCCCAAACGGCAAGCGTTCTCATGGGAACGCCTCCGTTTGGGCAGCCACCCCCCCTGCCCACCCACCAAAGGGGGCGAGCTGTCACTCAACATTGACAGCTTGCCCCCTTTGGTGTGAGACCCGGAGCAACGGAGTGCCCGTCACTAGCCGGGTCTCGCTCATGCACATGACGGAGCCGGCTCCATTGTGCGCATGCGCTGTGGGCCACCATCAACCCGGTTGTGAGCGCTCAGCGCTTGCGACCGAGTCTGAATCAGGCCCTAAGTGTTTTATATTTTCTTTAATTGCTTGATGTTTCCGATCTTTGCTTTGTGTGCACGGATCACAGTGTAATTATTAAATTAAACTGTCACTAGTGATTTTCCTCAATGAATAGAAAATTAAATATTAGGATACAGTAAAATATATTTCATTTGGTGGATTTTTTTGTTTTGTTTTAACAATTCATGTGGGCACAAAACATCCTTTGAAGTCTTTATATTTACCATCAGAAATCTCAATTTGAGAAATGATCAGACACGAGAAAATAAAAAAAAGGAAGGGGGTGGGGTGTTTGAAAATGAGCTAGGCCAGTGGCTCCCAAACTTTTTCAAATCACGGCACCCTAGAGTATCAGTATTTTTTCCATGGCACCCCTGGAACAAAGATTCTTATTGAGAAATTCTGAAAAAAATTAAATGAAGAAAATTGTGCTTATATGTCACCCTTAGGTTCAGTTACAGGCCGATTGACAGGGCTGCGTTTCTTTTTGTCCATATATTCTTTGATTGGCAGCCATTACCACTGGTTTTGCCTATCACACTGACTAAAAATCATTTTATTTGGTACTGGAGCACCAACCCAAGGCACCCTTGTGAGTGCACTGAGGCACCCCAGGGTGCCACGGCACACAGTTTGGGAACCACTGAGCTAGGCCAAACTGTGTGGGTGCACTTTGTGCAATGTTGGCCTGGTTTTACAGGCAATGAGGTATATGAAAAATGTATATTTTAAAGAGCTGTCTCAAGTGAACTACAATATGACCTGGAGACCCCATTCTGTTAACAGGTATAGGGGTAAATTTACTAACGGTCGATTTGGCATTTTGAGTGATTTGAGGTGCGATTTACATTCGATTTTGCATTTGAGTATTTACCAAAGCCTAAATCGAATGGTAATTCGCACCCCAAACCGAATTTCACCACAAAACCGACTCTAGATCGAACATCGACAAAACATTGGTACTTTTACATTAAACAACACTGAGCAACCTTATTTACTATGATTCGATTTCAAATCACACACCAAATCGAATATGAAATCGAATTACAAACCACCCAAATAATAGTCTCACTCCATAGTGTCGATTTGAGTTTGCAAACCTCATTGTATTGGTCGTTTTCAAATTGGTCTCATTATAAAAGTGTACACAAGCATCTGCTGCACTGTGCCAGTTCTTATAATGGCGAATCCTGGCTATGCAATGTTGGGAGCTTACCTGCGGTATGCCAATCACCACCTGACTCAGAGGACCCAGGAGCCTGAAGTAGAAGAACAACAGCAGCTTAGTGAGGTATTGCAGAGCCTACGCGGGCCTAGGTTCTTCCATGGGTGGTTAAATCTCAATGCATTGTCTGCTGGCGAGGTTATAAAGATGTTTCGCCTGACACGTTCAAACATTATGATGCTGTATGACCTCGTCAAGACACTGCACGGTCTCGTGCCGTATCAGGCCTGCACAAGCTGCTGTGTGCTCTGCTTTTTTTTTGCTACTGGCTACTTTCAGTCAGTGTCTGGGCGAGTTCTTGGTATTTCGCAGCCTACATTTAGTAGGCACCTTGGGCAAGTCATGGCTGCAATGACCCCCCTCTGTTCCACCTACATCTGTTTTCCTAGCCATGAAGCATAGTGGCATGAACTTAGGGTATCCTTCTATAGTCTTGCAGGCATGCCTAATGTCCTTGGAGCTATAGATTGCACACACATTGGGCTGAGACCACCCAGGAATACTGCACACCTGTAAATAAATCGCCATCACAATTATTCTATGAATGTGCAGGTGGTCTGTGATGCAATCATGAGTGTTGTAACTGGCTAGCCTGGTTCCTATCATGATGCCTACATCCTCAGAATGTCATCCCTCAATGCCAAATTTGAGTATGGTGAAATGTCCGATGGATGGTTGCTGGGTAAGTTGTTATGTTGTTTTGTTTAAAATTTAGACACTCTTCAAAACTGTGTTTTGTTTTGTTTTTTACCTTTTTTGTTTTTATTTTAATTTCAGGTGATTTAGGCTATTCCTGTACTTTATGGCTTCTGACTCCACAATTGTATCCGCATACTCCTGCTGAGCATAAGTATAATGAGGCACATATATCCACTCCATCCGTGATAGAACGCACCTTTGGACTAGTAAAAACTAGGTTCAGGTGTCTTGATAAATCTGGAGGCATTTTATTATATAATCCAGTTAAGGTGTCAGATATCGTGCTCTGCTGCTGCCTATTGCATGATTTGGCTTTAAATCAGCCACTACCCCCTGATTATGCAATAGACAGGTGAGCAAGCAGGTGTGTTGTTACCCTCGAATGACTCTGTGAGTTCAGGAAGTGGAAGGCAGATTAGGGCTTCCCTAATTGCAAGCTATTTCAGGCGTAGGTTTTTTTTTCTGCTTAATTTTTAGCTAATGATACATAGCCTATAATCATTAATATAAGTGTTTTGGATCACTCATTTGTGGTTTTAATTTCCTTACTTTGTAGACACTTATCCACATTTAACATGATCACATGTCTTGTCTTAACTAACCAAGTCTTATTGTGTTTATTTTTCTTAAGCTTATAAACTTATTTTTTTTGTACACTCAAAACCTTTAAACTTTCTAGTTTTTTGTTGAACCATATGTAAATGTAACTTGCAGACATGTGGTGGATACTGTTTGTTTTGCAAAATAGAAGCACACAAGACATTGTAACATTGTATCCACTTACTTTGTTTTATGTTTCTGCCTAGGTGAAAACAGTAAAGCTGCGATACTTTTACGCCTACAATTAAACTTACTACACATGTTTCCGCCTAGGCGAAAAGAGTAAACACGCGATACTTTTTCGCCTACACTTAAAGTAACAGCACATTAAGGTTTTTTTGATATTTACATTTGACCAATACACACAATACCATTTGTATACTAATTCAAACCAATATAATAAACTAATTCTTTATTGTTAGTTTTAGGAAGAAAAAAGGAGCAACAAATTTATTTAAACTTTATTAAACAAACACAAACAACTTCCTTACACAATAATAGGTTTCCCAAACAGATTTTAACACTTTGCAGTTCTGATTTTGTTCAAAAATGTTTCAAATATCTTTGATTCAGCATTTACTAATAAATGAAATGTCTCCATGCAAAAAATATAGGCCCTCATTCAGAGGTGCTCGCAAGAAGCGAGCGCTCGTTCTGAATGAGGGCGGCCGCTTCTATTTTTAAGTGCGGCCCCCTGGTAACCCACAGCTTTAGTGACCGACCATGTTGATGGTCTCGATGGTCAAGACCTTGCGACGAGACCCTAAGGTTGGGTCTCGGCAAACACAAGCCCCAGGGAGCTTCCTGCTCTGATCGATGTCAGTGTGGCCACCCACAAAACGGCAGGCGTTCCTCAAGGAAGGCCTCCGTTTGCGAAACCACCTCCCACCCCGCCTACAAACCGGGCCGAGCTGTCGATCAACATCGGCAGCAGGCCCTTTTGTAGTGAGCTCCGGAGCGAGAGAGTGTCTCTCTCACTTAGGGGCTTGCGCACGTGCAGTGCGGCCTCTGCACGTGCGCAGGGTCTAAACATCGACCCGGTTGCGAGCGCTCAGCGCTTGCGACCGGGTCTGAATGAGGACCATAGTCTTTATGCACAAATACTGTACCCTGCCACAAAGCACAAATGAACACACAAACAGTCATACAACCCCAAAACTAATAATGGGGGGTATCCACTTAGCTATATACAAAAGACAGCACGATTGCGACATTGCAATCATGCTGTCGTTTGTATAGCTAGACTGAACGTTCACTCGTTCAGTCCCGACACATCCCTCATCCCCGCACATGCAGAACCTGACAAGATCGTCAGGTTGACCTGCATGTACGGGCGATGTCGGAAGCGACCCGCGGGCACGCGCTCCACGGGTCGCTTCAGTCCAAAACATGCCCGATGCATGCGCGATTTGTAAGCGATTGCACGATAACGATATAGTTATCGTGCAATCGCTTGTTTAAATCACTTAGTGGATACCCCCCATGACATGTAATGCTTTCTTTTAGGATTTTTCCCAGCTGGTGGAATATCCTCATTCCTGCTAGTTAACCCTCCTCAGGTTCTGCGGATTGATCGAGTTTCTGCAATTGTTTCTTGCCTTGTGTTTGGGGTAATGCTGCTGCATGGGGCAGGTAATGTTTCTGCAAATCTAGCTAACATTCGGTCAGCTACTGTACTTATACTGTTACTTAAATCAACAATAGCATTTGTGTCTGCCTGTTGTATGGTAGTAATATTACTAATTATGGTTTGTTGTGTGGTGTGTAAACCACTCAATAATGCTTATTGTTGAGTGATGTTTGCTTCATTTAGATTTTGAAGGGATGAGGCTATAATGTGCATATTCGAATTAATGTTCTGTAGAGTACCATTAATATTGGTTAATGCATTCATTACCTTGCAATGAGCTTATTTACAGCATTTTGCCTCATTTGAGTGGACATAAATTCAACTTGGGTTTGTTCAAATGCAGAAATGGCTGATAGGAAATCTCTGCCCATTTGGTTTTCCAGGGGTAGTGTTGGTTGCTCGGGTTGTGAGATTTGGGATTCTGCAAATGGTGTAGTGGGTGATATTGCCTGCAAAGCAAGCGTAAACATCGCCAAATTTGGATCTTCGCCACTTGGCTGGGCCCGGGGGCATTTTTTCAAAAGTGTAGGATCAAACTTTAGAGTAAATATAAAATAAAATAAATCAACCACACACTGGCGAAAATGCGACATTAAACTGTTTTATCCAACAAAAAAAAACAGTGATTAACTAAAAACCAAAACAAAATCTAATTGTTTTTTAAACATTTATAGGTTTAATGATCCATACCACAATCAAGGCCAGGATCCTCAGATGTTTCCAAAAGAGGTGTGGGACTCTGAACAACATCAGCTGGATAATTTTCAAGAACAGCATCAGTAGAGTCCATTCTGAAGATGCCCTTCATTTATTTTGAAAACAATTTGTTACTTTCATGTAAACACACTTGGCTACATATTGGCAAAAACAGCAACACTTGACAAAATTAAGTGTGGCCCATAAACTTAATTTTGACATTGTAAAAATAATTTTAAACTTTTTCTGATTAAAAATAAAACATGACAAATAAATATTGATAATGCGAAACAATGACAGGCACTGTTTCATTAATTAATAATAGTAAATTAAAACATTGGTAATATCTTAACTTCATAACAAAGGAGAGTTATGTGATTTTGAATAGTCATTAAATGTTTGCAAACACAATTACCTGGCAATTCATCATCTAGTTGGGGATCTGGTGAATGTTCAGGTGCAGATTTTCTTTGTGCTGCATTCAAACAGTAAAGCTGGCCTCACACTAGACCAGTGGTTCTCAAACTCTGTCCTCAGGACCCCACACAGTTCATGTTTTGTAGAACACCCAGCAGGTGCACAGGTGTATTCATTACTCACTGACACATTTTAAAAGATCCACAGGTGGAGTGAATATCTCACTTGTGATTCTGTGAGGAGACCTGGAAAACATGCACTGTTTGGGGTCCTGAGGACCGAGTTTGAGAAGCTGTGCACTAGACCAACTTACATCCAACTAGTTGATTGGTTGTAATGAAAATCTGGTAAGGTATGAAAGCAAATGACAATCAGCAATTTGCTCCCAAATGCCGGAAAATGGACAAAAATTGTTGTTTGAACAAATTGTTTAGATCAAACATTTAACAAACTTTTCTGAATGACCATTTTCATCTGTTTTCTGACATTTAGGAGCAAATTGCTGATCATCAGTTACTCCCATACGTTACCAGATTTTCATTTCAACCAACCAACTAGTTGGATGGTTGGATAAAAGTTGGTCTAGTGCAGAGGTTCCCAACCACGGTCCTCAAGGCACACTAACAGTCCAGGTTTTAAGGATAGCCTTAGTTTAGCACAGGTGACTTCGTTATTTTGATTTAACCATCTGTGCTTAAGGATGGATATCACTAAAACCAGGACTGTAGTGTGCCTCGAGGACCGAGGTTGGGAATCACTGGTCTAGTGTGTGGCCAGCTTAACAATACACAAATTACTGACACATAACAAACAATTACACATTTAACATTTAAAAAAAAAAAAATACACAGTAACAATAACTAACTTAGAAAGATTATCCGAAAAAAAAACCCCCACAAATACCAAAAGTAGGTGCAAACCAAAAAACAAACAAATATGCAGTTACAAATATAGGGGGGAATTCAATTCAACGCGATGTTGAATAGCCGCATAGCTCCCGCAGCTATTCAATACACCACGCTGTTTGGGCGTGCTAAGGATTTCTTCTCGCACCTCCCTGGGGAAGCGAGGGGAAATCCGACCAAAGTGCCGGGGGCACAGCTGTTTTTCTGCATAGCGTGGCGCTATCAGCAGCGTGCCCGGCACTTTGGTCAGAAAATGCCGGTTAATGCGCCTTAACACCCTTGTTAAGGCGCGATAACCGGAATTCTCTGACCAAACAGCGCTATGTATTGAATAGTTGCGGGAGGTCCCTCCCGCGGCTATTCAACATCGCGTTGAATTGGATTATCCCCATAGATACTCACCAGGCACATGCCGAAGTGGTGGTGCATCTGTGTCATGTAAATTCACCCCTACAACAAGTTCCATAGGGATTATGCTTTTAACTTTTTCCTCATACTCATTAAAGGAGATATCTTGGAGTTGAGCTACCACCAGTGGCAATGACACTATTTCCTTCGTCTGCCATTTTTTGCTTTACTAAGCGCCGAATGTCTGAAAATCTTTTTAGACAATGTCATTTTGTGCGTTTGAAAGTACCAACTGCATGTACTGCATCAACCGCAATTTGCCACATGGCACGCTTCCGTGCAGCTGAAGTTTTTCCTGCACTCCTCCCTAATAATAAATGATCATTTGGAAGCAAACGCATCCACTAATGCACAATTTTGTCCGTAACTAAAACGAATATTTCTCCCAGTATTGATGTTCACAACCAGTATTTCTCTCAAACACCTCTCTGTGCTGTGTATCATGAGTTTGGGTAACAAAACTCTACACGTGCACCTCTTTTAAAGGATGTGTGCCATGGTCCATAATTAGTGATAATTAGCACAGCTAAGGATTGTTGGCTTTTGAGTGATTGTGAAATTAGTACAAGTGTTACAATTTCGAGTTGAAGATCGATTTGATGTGTGATTTGGGATGCGACTTGCAATTTCCAAGGCAAAACCGAACAACAAATCACTTTCACAAATCTACCTAAATCGAATTCGATTTGCAAATTGAACACAAAATCGAATAATAGTAAATCTGGTAAAAATCACTGGTTTTGCAACATTCGATTTGAGTCGGTTTGAGAAGAGCTAAATCACTCCTCAAATCGACCATCAAATCGACCTTTGATAAATTTACCCCATAATATCCAAAAAAACATTCTAGTGACAAATATACAATACAGAGAGCATTCTAGTAACAAATATACAATTCAGAGAACATTCTAGATCCAGTTTATCACATCACATATGGATCCCCATCAGTGGCAAATGCAGGATTTCTAGAGGGGGGTTTCCAAATGCTTGATTTTAGAGTGAGTGTGGCCAGTCCATGAATAATTAGCACTTAACCATCTTTAATATGTGTCATACAAAGTGTAATGTGCGTCATAATTCCAGCATATCCAAGACCAGTGATCACAGTAAGCCATTAGATGTGGCAGTAGGGCCATCCTGCCTGAGCTAAATGTTTTTATTTCAGATGTGGGGACCATTCCAGAGCATTGGAGCAAGTCCGGGAGTCTGGGGGAGCAGCAGAAGAACCTAGCACTACCCTGAGAATATATGTACATATTGGTCTTCATATGCACTGAATAGTGTATTATACTGTATTAATAATATACCCTATTGATGGTCTATAGCATTGCACCCATAACAGTGCATGTTTTTCAGATCTCCTAGTTGGTGCACAGGTGTATTTAATACTGGCTGACACATATTAAAAGATCAACAGGGGGTGCTATTTATTTCATTTGTGATTCTGAGAAGAACATGCAGTAAAATTCTATTATTTTACAATTTCTACTGTGGTTATGGGCTAGGGAGGGGGGTTTCCAGGCAACCGGAAACCCCCACTGCGTTTGCCTATGCCCATATGCATTAATAGGGTCCGCATTGAATGTTTCCGATATCCGCTGTGGTGCCATGTCACAGCGAGCCGAATAGTGTGGCCGCATGTACCAAGCACCGAAAAAGCCCAACTTTCTGGAGATTGTGCCCACTTGCTATCTTCTCTCAAAAATTCCCAGAGAGCGATCCGAAGGATCCCTCTCCATTCCATGTAGCCACTCATGCACATTTTTTAGCGATGTCATAATCCAGGAAGGCAATATTCAAGAAGTGTCCTGTACCTGGTTACCAGGACTGTCTTTGGGTCTCATTCAGACCCACTCGCAAGTGCTATGCGCTCCTAAGCAGGTCGATGGTTGTGCATTGCGTGGCGTGCGCAAGCCCCGTAGCGAGTGAGAAATTCACTCGCTCCGGGGCTCGTTACAAACGGGGCGGCTGTCGATGTTGATCGACAGCTCGCCCCTTTTTGTAGGTGAGGTGGGGGGTGGCTGGACAAATGGAGGCGTTCCTGAAGTGATGTCAGTAGTGAGCTTCCAGCTCTATTAGAGCAGGAAGCTTACTGGGGCTTGCGGCAGACGAGACCCTACCACAAGGGTCTCGTCGCAAGCCCGATGGTCCCGATGGTCGCGACCATCACGAACATCACCTGGCAACTCGCAAAAGCTGTGGGTGGTCACCCACAGCTTAGTGAGTGGCCAGGAGGCCGGCTTTTACAAAAAAAGCAGCCGCCCTCATTCAGAGCGAGCTCTCGCTTTTTGTGCATTGCTCTGAATGAGGTCCTTTGACCGTTGTCCAGGCTAGTTTATAGTCATACATACCAGCAATACAAGTTACCAAACAATTTTTATATACATCTATAAAGCTTTATGTAACATCGCATTTTAAATGTGAAAAAATGAAACATCCCGCCCTGGGAGAATGGCATTTGGCCAAGCGCCTCAGCGCTACACTCATCTGTGAGGAACTGCTGGTTGGGTCTTTTATGTCAGCCGCCGGTGCCTGTGCCATCTCCTCGCTGAATTCTGCAGGGCCGGCACTGGATTGTCCAAAGGATGTGTATAATGTATGGGTGCAGGGTAGGCAGTGTGGCCCCCTGGCCCCAGGGTCCTGTGTGCAGTGCACACCCTACTCCCATTATAGATACATTGATGACCACACTACAATTGGAGCCAGATGCATCCTAAGGACATGACCTGTGCACGTTGGACTTCATTCAGAGCCGCACGTAAAAAGCGAGCACTCGCTCTAAATGAGGGCGGCCGCTTTTTTTTTTAAGCCGGCTTCCTGGCCGCTCACTAAGCTGTGGGTGACCACCCACAGCTTTTGCGAGCGGCAAGGTGATGGTCGCAACCATCGGGCTTGCGACGAGACCCTTGTGGTAGGGTCTCGTCAGCCGCAAGCCCCAGTGAGTTTCCTGCTCTAATAGAGCAGGAAGCTCCCTACTGACATCACAAGTGATGTCAGTAGGGCCGCCCACAAACGGCAGGTGTTCCTTCAGGAAGGCCTCCATTTGTCCAGCCACCCCCCCTCCCCGCCTACAAAACGGGGCAAGCTGTCAATCAACATCTACAGCCGCTCCATTTGTAGTGAGTCCCAGAGCGAGTGAATTTCTCACTCGCTCTGGGGCTTGCACACGCCGCGTATTTGCAATGCCCCAACATCGACCCACTTGCGAGCGCATAGCGCTTGCGAGCGGGTCTGAATGAGGTCCATTCTATGCTGCGTTGTATATCTCAAGTCACCCTGCAACGATGGAAAAGGGTGGAAGTGGGCTTGTACCCTAAGTGTCGGGCATCGGTCACAATCCGCTCCTTGCGGCCCTCCTTACTTCACTAGGAAAGCCTTCACTTCATCCAACTCTTCCCCTCTGTCCTTGTAGAAATGTTACAGCATATGTGCAAAGCCAAGCACGCAGCCAGTCCAAAATTGCATTTTGCACTACAGCGCAGGCATTTTGCCGTCCTAATGGCCATTGGGCCTGATTCTGATTTGTACGCAAACCCGATAGTTTATGTACAAACCCGATGTACGTGCAGAGCGGGTCCTGCGTGATCGCTCGCAGTGATTGACAGGCCGCAGCCATTTGGGGGCGGGGAGGGGGTGGCAACCAGGCGGATGTTCACGCAAGTGACCCGATAGCTACGCACTCGGAAACAGCAGGGGATCACTGAAACATGCATGAGGCATCTTTCTACTATGCCTATGCCTCCTGCTGCTTTTGTATATGTTAGTATCGCAGGAGCGATGCACAATCCGTCCACACAAGAAACAGGCCCATGGTCCAGTGCAAACAGTGGACACTAAACAGTTACTTTGTTACAAGAGGTAAATGAGTCATATCACGTCTTCATTGGAAACTACTGCTGATCTATGGAAGAGGAATGGAGATCAGAGGTGCAATTATTGAGGGGAATCTCTGAACAAAAAATATCACGATTAAAGTACACAGTGTACGAGGGCTGATTGAAAAGTAATGAGACTTCCACTGTTTTCATGTCCCATAGGTAGATGTGTCAATGCTATGCTGGGTATTGTGAAGCTCATACATCGATGTGTCTGAACCTGCGTTTGGACTGCTGTAGTCGTCTATGTTTGGTCACAGCGAGTGGAAGATCTTGGTACGTTTCGTCATGGCGGATGAGGAAGACATGTCTGTGAGATTACGTCAGAGATGTGTGACTGAATTTCGTGGTAAACTTGGAAAAGCGGAAATGAAGCTCATGAAATGTTACAGCAAGCATACAGTGGAGAAATTAGCCGTGCTGTAGTATTTCGGTGTTGGAAGCACTTCAAAGTAGAGATGAGCGGTTCGGATTCTGTGGAGACCGAACAGCTCCAACATAGGGGATCCGAGTCCACCCAAACGCTGTTTGGGTGTTCCCCGCCTGACTTGGATCCCCCTTCGAGGCAGAACAGCAGCCTCCTGATGTTGGATTCTTGCGAGAGAATCCGACGTCAAGGCCCCACTAGTGTAGGGCAGAACGCAGTGATAGCGGTCTGCCCTACACAGACACAAACACACAGCCACCAGCGGCAGCTGTGTGTTTGTTATAGCAGCCAATGAGAGTCAGACAGACTCTCATTGGCTGCTGCAAGGAGGGAGCCGACTGGAGCTCACTAATGAGCTCTGTCTTCCGGCTCCCTCCACAGCAGGTGATAGAGCAGAGCGGACGGCGGCAGGAGCGGGGATTCAGGTACTTTTTTTTTTTCTTTGTGTGTGTGTAAGGGGGCGCTACTGGGGGCATACTACTGGGGGCACTGCTAATGGGGGCATACTACTGGGGGCACTGCTAATGGGGGATTCTCCTGGGGGCACTGCTACTGGGGGCATACTACTGGGGGCACTGATAATGGGGGATTCTCCTGGGGGCACTGCTAATGGGGGCATACTACTGGGGGCACTGCTAATGTGGCCATACTACTGGGGGCACTGCTAATGGGGGCATACTACTGGGGGCACTGCTAATAGGGCATACTACTGGGGACACTGCTAATGGGGGCATACTACTGGGGGCACTGCTAATGGGGGCATACTACTGGGGGCACTGCTAATAGGGCATACTACTGGGGACACTGCTAATGGGGGCATACTACTGGGAGCACTGCTAATGGGGGCACTGTTAATGGGGGCATACTACTGGGGGCACTACTACTGGGGGCATACTACTGGGAGCACTGCTAATGGGGGCATACTAATGGGGCACTGCTAATGGGGGCACTGGTAATGGGGGCATACTACTGGGGGCACCGCTACTGGGGACATTACTACAGAGGGCATAACTATTGGGGGCACTACTACAAGATGCATTACTACTGGGGGCATTACTACTGGGGCATTGCATAGGGGGCCCTACTACTAAGGGCACTGCATAGGGGGCACCACTACTGGAGGCATTGTGTAAGGGGCACCATTGCTGGAGGCATTGTGTAAGGGACACTATTGCTGTGAGCATTGTATAAGGGGCATTACTACTGTGGGCATTGTTTATAAGGGTCACTACTGTGGGCATTGTGTAAAAGGGGCACTGCTGTATGTCGTAACATAAATAAGAGACACTACTTTATAGTGTAATGTGAATCAGGGGCACTAAGGGGGTCATCCAGACCCGGTCGTTAGCGCCGATGCGCTCGGACCGGGTCGATGGCCCCCCACAGAGCATGCTCTGACAGAGCCAGAAGCTCTCCGGGGCTTACGACCAGGGAGACCCTACCCTAGGGTCTCGTCGTAAGCCCCGATGGTCGCGATGGTCTCTGACCATCGCGACCATCACCGGAGCGGTCGTTAGAGCTGTGGGTGTTAACCCACAGCCTAACAACCGCAACAGAGGCGGGCGGTCAGGATGCAAGTGGCCGCCCAGTTTCTGAGCGACCGCTTGCATCCTCCGACCGCCTCTGAATGAGGCCCTATGTGCGGTGTAATGTGAATAACATTGTGCACTGTGACTCCTTGGGCCGTAGCCCACTGTGTATACAAGCACTGTGACTCTGCTGGCCATACCCCACTCCCAAGGACAATTCCATCTTGCACTACTTTTCATTTCTGCCACTGCTGTGTGGCAATGTGTCATAGATGTGCTTTATACTGTGGTGTCTGTGCCGCTGCTCTGTCGCTTAGTAACCAGTCAGCTCACTGCAACCTTTGGTCACTAATAGTGAAAACAATATAATAAGCTGTGAGATGGTCTAAATTGACTGTAAATGACTGGAAATTATATGTTATCGAGGTTAATAATACACTAGGAAGAAAAAAAAAACAATTTATGTAATTTTAGTTTTTGCATTCTGGTAGATCATCCACTGTGGTTACAGATGTCAACATTGTCAAAGCTGCAGGGATAGTGCAAAATGACAGAAGGGTAACTTTACGCGAACTTCTGCCATCATTTGACATCTCATTCGGGTTCAGCATATTGTGACAAAGGAACTGAAAATGTATCTCGTGTGTGACAGGTGGGTACCCAGAAATCTGACAGGAGAGCAGATGCGACGATGAGTCGAGTTGTGCCAGAACACTGGGGGCGATTCAGACCCGGACGTAAAACAGCGCACTTTCGCAGCCATCGGGGGCAGGGTATGCAAATTCCGCAATTGCACGGCAAGGCTTAAGGACACCCTCTATGTCTTAGAGAGCAACGGCAGAGCGAACACACGCCGGTCTAAAGATGCCCCCTCTTCCTTCGCAGCACACGTCATCTCCAGGAAGCGTATGTACTATCAGTAACATCGGAGCTGCTCGTAGCCCGTGAGATAGACCCTACCCTACCGCAAGCACTGCGATCACTGCAGGCTGAAATACAACCAGGTGACGTGTACAATGACTCCTGCATGCTAATTATGCAGGCCCATGAAACGCCGTTAGAACGCACAGGCAGGCCTGCGTTCACACATCCACACCCCCAGATTTCATAGACCTTCCCCTGGCACCACCCACAATCTGCACTATCTGTCACTGAAAGTAGCGCTCAGTCTTTGTGCTACAAGTGCATGATTCACGAACGCAGTGACTAGCTAGCGCTTGCGCACTGCTTATGCATGCGCAGACGTACGACGCATGCGCAGACAGGCGACTATCGGCCATAGCGTACGATCGTGGCTTAGCGACTGTGTCTGAGTCAGGCCCACTGTTTGAATGTCAGAGAGGATATCCGATTTCCTGATATCGATTGTGACGTGTGACGAATCGTGGATTCGTCATTATGATGCGGTATCCAAACAAAGGTCCAGTGTATGGAAACACGCCAAAAAATTCTGTAAAGTCATGCTTCTCCTGTTCTTTGAAGCGCATGGTATGATCCTAAAGCACTGGGTTCCCTGTGGACAGACAATTAATGGTAACACTGCAACACTGAAAGTAATGTCACAAAAGAGTCTACTGCACGTCTTTGAATCGTTGTTGAAACGCTGCAAAAAATGTGTTGAATGTGAAAGATGCTACTTTGAAAAGAAAAATATTCAGATCCTGTGGAGTCATCTGATTCTGAATAATAAAATCAGTTTCATTACTTTTCAATCAGTCCTCATATGACGCTACGCTGGTTGCACATTCCTACACAGTGTATTCTCTATGCAGTCACAGACCTTTAGATCACATTTAGAATGTCAAAAACATTCCTTCATATTATCTACATAGATAAAAGATCATATCAGCTCATTAATCACCCAACCTTAAAATGAATCTTCAAAACAAGTGAGTAACACAACTTTTATCATAAACGTGCCCTTAAAGAGATTTTTTGATTAAAAAAGAAACTGTGCTAAACTCAGTGACTGTGGGTCTGATTCATTACGTACCTCTTGTAGTGCCCCTGGTAGTAGTCACCCCCCTTGTTGTGCCCCCAGTGGAGGATCCCCCCCTATGCAGTGCTCCAGTAGTAGCCACCCCCTTGTAGTAGTCTCCCCCTTTGTTGTGCCCCCAGTGGAGGTTCCCCCCCTATGCAGTGCCCCAGTATTGCCTTTTTATATAGTGCCCCCAGTAGTGGTCCCTCGATGCAGTGCCCCCAGTGGTAGTCCCTCCCTTATAGTGCCCCCAGTTGTAGTCCTCACCCTTGTAGTGGTCCCCCTTGTATTACCCCTAGTAGTAGTCCCCCCTTGTAGTAGTCCCCCCTTGTTGTGCCCCCAGTGGAGGTTCCCCCCCTATGCAGTGCCCCAGTAGTAGCCACCCCCTTGTAGTAGTCCCCCCTTTGTAGTAGTCCCCCCCTTGTGCCCCCAGTGCAGTGCCCCAGTAGTAGCCACCCCCTTGTAGTAGTCCCCCCTTTGTAGTAGTTCCCCCCTTGTTGTGCCCCCAGTGGAGGTTCCCCCCTATGCAGTGCCCCAGTAGTAGCCACCCCCTTGTAGTAGTCCCCCCTTTTTAGTAGTCCCCCCCTTGTTGTGCCCCCAGTGGAGGTTTCCCCCCTATGCAGTGCCCCAGTAGTAGCCACCCCCTTGTAGTAGCCCCCCCTTGTTGTGCCCCCAGTGGAGGTATCCCCCCTATGCAGTGCTCCAGTAGTAACCCCCCCCTTGAGTAGACATACATGTAATAAAAATAAAAATACTTACCTGAATCCCCGCTCCGGGCACCGCCATCCGCTCCTCAGTCCATCCTCCCGGGCCGGGCCGCTCTGCTTTATGGGAGAGACGTCATGATGTCTCTCCCATTACCCACTGCCGGAGCCGTAAACCTCCAGTCCGGCTGCGGCAGTGGGCGCAGTAGCCAATGAGAGTCTGATTGACTCTCATTGGCTGCTAATCAAAACAAACACACAGCTGCCGGTTCCGGCGGCTGTGTGTTTGTCACTGTGTAGTGCTGACTGAACTCCGTCCGGTCAGCGCTACACGCGCGGTGCAGCTGTCACAGAGACACAGTCTGCCCGCGGCCCGCATGGTCGCAGCTGAGGCGCCCTCTGCTATGTGGTACCCTACTCAGCTGTGTACCATGCGTTATGGTAGAACCGGTCCTGCACACATCCGTAATGCTTAGATAGACTGCAAAACCATCGGTACAATCGAGTACCATCGCAGCCTCATGCACACTTGCACACGCCCTGACCTTACTCAGGAATTGCTAACGTCCACGCATGCTATGAAGCCTCAGGCCGCGTATGGCATTGCAGTGGATAATTTATGTATGCCCCTGCAACTGCATTGACACGCACTGGTACGATTGCGTTTTCGCCGACCACCCACCCGTTACCACCTACCACCCACAAACGGCACTTCCTGTCAATTACTCTGTGTTGGGTCTGCGTAGCCACTGCGATCGCAGTGGCCGTTTCACGCACACATGTACCTCTCAGCACTCCCAGTTATATATTCCATACAAACTGGACATTGGCCCTGATTCAGAGCCGGACGCAAGTGGCTGCTCGTTCGCTCCGAGCGATGTTTGCCCAACTGCGCATGCGTACGGATCGAGATACGCATGTGCGAACCACTCAGTGCGGCCGAAAATCGTGTGCTCGCAAAATAGCGAATGCCTGCTATTTTGAGTGACAGAATGAGGCGTATGTGGGTGGTAACAGGGGAAGGTGCTTGAAAACGGGGAGTGGAGATCAGAACGCAGGCGTGCTTAAAGGTCAAAACGGGCGTTTTATGGGTGTGCATATTTAAAACAGCAGCGTCATTGACCACGTCACTGGGTTAATTTAAAGCCAGAACTGCTCGCAAAATTGTGGTAGCAAAAACCAACCACAAGAATAGCAAGCAGCTCATACCCTGTTCGATGTACTCGATTAATCTAATAAATAGCGGACATGACGTAGGATGCGAGCGGCCAGGGGGCGTATTTTTCCAAAAAACGAACGCAAGTTTTGTTCGCTCGTTCAGACCTAGAGGCGTGAACAGACCGCAAACAGCGAACGGTTCATTTGAATAGCCACCCCTTGTTTTAGAACGAACGACCGCAAATAGCGAGTGGCTCTGAATGAGGGCCATTGTTACAGTCCTCCAAACCACACCTGATATGCCCATGAAAATTGTGACAAATTGGAGGTGTGATGTTATATGATGTTATTTACATTTAATTTTCAGATGTATTTTATATCCAGATATATGTTTTGTCCAGATGAATGTTATAACCACATGTATGTTATATGCAGATGTATGTTATATCCAGATGTACATTATATCCACACGTATGTTATATCCAGATGTATGTTATGTCCAGATGTACAGTATGTTCAGTATGTTCTGATTAGAGATGTGCACCGACCCCCGTGTTTTGGTTTTGGATTTGTATCTCCTTGTGTTTTGGTTCTGGATTGGTTTTGCCAAAACTGCCCTTGCATGTATTGGTTTTGGTTCTGTATTTTTTGGGGGAAAATTGATAAAATCTGCAAAAGTCACATCATTTTTTTTCTTGTTCCTACAGTATTATTAACCTCAATAACATTCATTTCCACTCATTTCCAGTAAATTTTGATCACCTCACAGTTCACAATATTGTTTTTATCCAGTTTAGGCCCAAATTTGCACCAAACTAGCTGGCTGACTAAGCTAAGTGGCAGCAGTGGGCGGCACAAACACGTGGCAGTTCAACTTGGCACATCAGGAAACAAATGTTTTTATTATTCAAGAGGCCTGAGGGAGTTGGAGTATGTATGTAGTTGAAGGCAGGGACAGGAAGGGTTGATTGGTAGTAAATTTAATTTCATTTTTTGATTCTGAAGCAAATTTATGAGGGAGCAGGGAGGCATTTACAAATTTTTTTTTAACTCATTCACATCAGTCAGGTGAGGATTTTCATCCCAGAAGGGGACCAGGAAAACTATTAGTAGTGCTTTCAATAAACAACTGACTGTTAAACAATTCTTTGCAAAGATTCCACTTCACTTGAAAAGCATTTTCCAACCTGTATAGGGACATTTAAAAAAACTTAATTAGTGGCTTCCAAAATGCCGTTGTACCCACTGTCCACTTAACCACAGATATGTGGACAAGCTGAACAGAGCAAATGCAAGATTTAAGGTTTAAGTCTTACATTGTATCTTTCTTGAGAATCCTTAAGCCTGCTGCTGCTGCTGCTGGGAGTGGATTTTCATCACAGAAGGGAAGAAGATGTTGTATCTTTCTTCCCAATGGACACAGATCTGAAGAGATGCAATGAGCTGTTGGCAAGCAAATTGTCAGCTCCAGTGGCACGTGATGCTGTGGTGGCTTCTCCTTAAGTTTCTCCAGCAAGTGCATCTGCCGAGAAATAACTAAACTTTAAAAAATAAAAAACATTGGTGATACAGATGAGTCAACAAAACCAATTTTTTTTTGTCTCGTGCCCAGGCATGACAAAGGGCTTTTCCTTATCATGGGTAACAACTGTTTCATCCACTGGTGCCTAATTTACACAAACATCCTCATCAACAACATCCTCATCATCAACATTCTCATCATCAACATCCTCATTATCAACATCCTCATTATCAACATCCTCATTAGCGTTAGCTACACAAATATCCTGCTCGTCCTTGTGCACTTTCACAGAAGCATCCTCGATTTCTATGTCAGCATGTTCACTTACTTGCTTACATCATCATAAGAGGCAGAATCACCAGTTATAAATAAAGGCCAATGCCTTAGCCTTTCCTTGCCCCTTCATGTGGTGAAACTGGCATATTGCCAATTTTATGTCTTTCTGCAGCTAACTTCTCTTTGATGTTTTCTTCTTTACCACTGTAAAAGATTGGCTCTTGATTTTAGATGCCCTGACTTAAGCCCTGTATGCCCTTGGGCATTGGCTTTAGTAGATGATGTAGATGGACTAGCATCATCATGACTGGTGGCACTGGCAGCAGCTCCAGCACTAGTATGTGGTTCCTGCTCTCCTCTCAAGTCTAAACTTATCGGTCTCCATATCAACAAACACAAATGAAGTGGGATACAGCATACATGTCAATTTGTGCCAATTTTAAATATTACACTGCGGTATCAATGACCTACAGTGTCACAAGATTATGAATAAGAAAAGAATAACACACTGCGCTAACACTTAGTGTCACAAAATTATTTATGAATAAGAATAACACACTGCGCTACCACTTAGTGTCACAAGAGTAATTATTTATGAATAAGAATAACACACTTCGCTACGACTTATAGTGTCACAATACGTGGACGATAAACTGCAGTCTGGCCGGCAGTGTCACCAAACAATAATAGCGCAGCTAAGTTGCTAACGCACACACACACACAAAAAAAATATATATACTTTTTTTGTGGATTGATAATGATATTATTAATTTAAATTCACTTTTATTTTCTTCACACTGTGGAAGAGCACCCCTGAATGAGGCAGCAGCCTCTTGATGAACAGTACAGACATGATCCCTGCCAAGTGCAGACAGACCACCTGCAGAGTCACAAATACGTGGACGATAAACTGCGGTAGTAAGAAGCAATTTTAACACTGTTATTAGGGCTATTAATACATATCTACATTGCTTCCCTATATTAGTGCATCTTTTTTGAGGGTAAAGACTGATTTCCCCACTTCTGACAGTACTTTCCGTCTGTTCTGTATTCACCGCTTTCCATCTTCGCGTCGAGGCCAAAAAGCGTGGCCGCGTACGAAAAGTTTTCGCCTCTGAAACAGGCGAAGGAGGAAGAAAGTCGGATAGGCTAAACTTTTCCAACTTTTCGCCTCTAACTGAATACGGGCCTAAGTTACTAACGCACACACACACACAAAAAAAGCACTTTTTTTTTACACTGGGGATTAGCACCCCTAAATAAGGCAGCAGCCTCTTGATGAACAATACAGACAGCACCCCTTCTTTATGGACAACAAAGCACCACTGCCGAGTGTGGGCAGACCACCTGCAGAGTCACAAATACGTGGACGATAAACTGCGGTCTGGCCGGCAGTGTCGCCAAACAATAATAGCGCAGCTAAATTGCTAGTGCACACACGCACACACAAAAAGCACTTTTATTTTTTTTTACACTGGGGAAGAGCACCCCTGATTGACAGAGCACCCCCACAGCACCCCTTTATGGACAACACAGCACCCCTTTATGGACTTCAGCCCTAGACCCTTGATGGACAGGACAACAACAGCAGCCCTTATGTATAATAACACAGCAGCAGCCCTTATGTATAATAACACAGCAGCAGCCCCTTGATGGACAGAACAGGTGACACGGCAGCTGCAGCCCACTTAAGTCCCCCTTTATATACAGCAGCCCCATCCCCTTTATGGACAACACAGCAGCAGCCTTCAGCCCCAGACCCCGACAGGACAAGTTGAACAACACACTGACATAGACACTGACAGCAACACGTCTGTTCAGTTCACCATGCACACCCGGAGTGAAAGTGGAGCCGATCACCGGGACCTTTATAGAATCCAAAACCTGCGAGAATCCGCAATGATGACATTTTGCCTCGTTTTGAGATCCGAGTCACGCAGGAAAACCCGAGCCTAGCTCGGAACTCGCCCTCGGATCTGGAAGTTCGGGTTGGCCCGGTTCTCTGAGAACCGGACCCGCTCATCTCTAGTTCTGATGTATGTTATCAATAATACAGATTGGTTGATGAATCAAGCTGTGAAAAGAATGGAAAAGTGGACTAGTGGAGAATTTGCCCATAGCAACCAATCAGGTAACATTTGTCTAGTACATTCTATAAAATGATAGGTTAAAGATCATAGGTTGCTATGGGCAACTTCTCCACTAGTCCACTTTTCCATTCTATTCACTGCTTGATTCATCAACCAATCTGTATTATTGATAATGTAAAACCCCATGTGTCCCAAAGGCTCAGAATCTCAGCACTGTACATATAGCGGGATGGGGCCATGATGCCAAGATTGCGCCATCATGCTCCCTGGCACCGCCCAATTGTGGCGACCTGGCTACCACTTCCTTGAGGGGGCAGCCAGAAACTCGGCAAGTATGCCTGGGATAAGAAGTTGTTGTCTTTAAATATGTGAAAGTAAATGCAGAAGTTTAGAGTAATTAGTGCTTATCACAAGGGCTTCCTCCTGGAATGTCTCAGACATGAGGAAGGGCTGTTCTCTCACGTTCCCTATGCTCTACGTCTGCTAGTATACAGATTGTGAGGCAGGGGTAGAGTAGAGGTGAAGAACTGTGTCGCCTCAACCATTCACCAAGGGATCTGTATTAGTAGACCCCGGGCCTCATTCATAGGTGGACGCACTGCCGATGTTTGCGCACTTGAGCGAATATTTGCTACTGCGCATGCGCATAGCGTCCTGGAAACCCCTACAGCTCATGCGAACCCTGAGGATACGGTTCCATGTACTTGTCGCATATGGAGTCGCAGGCATTATAAACGGCTAGAAAATACCACGGGGGTTCCTGGGCGGTGACTGGGAGGTGGCCTGAAGTGAACGCAAAACAAATGCCATGTCATGGGTGTGTTATGGGAGTGTCGCAGGCTTGTCAGTGAATGCAGCTGCGAGCCGCAGTCACAGAGCCCAAGTTTAGTTGAATTTCAGGAGGAGACACTGCGTCTGCCATAGGCTGGTGCAAGTATCGATGGTGAACGCAATGGGGCACTGATGGTGGAGTGTTTGGAACCACCGTCCATGGACATTAAAAGTGGGCTTCTGGGGGTTTGATCATTCTGTCGCACACTAGTACACAAGGGGGAGGGCTGAAACATATAATCACCACAAAAAACCACAGCTGCAGCAACATTGCAATCTGTCTCTGAAACAGACCACTAGGGGCATACTTACATACAGTACCTCCCAACATGACCCTCTTCAGGAGGGACACAGGACCTCATTCAGAGTCGGTCGAAGCGGCTGCACGGTCGTACGCCACCGATGTTCGCTATACTGCGCATGCGTAAACTAGGCGCTAAGATCAGAAATTTCTCTCTCCTTGAACACAGCCAGGTCAGTAGTTTGAGTGACAGATGGAGGCGTTTGTGGGTGGTAACAGGGGAAGGTGCTTGAAAACGGGGGAGTGGAGATCCGAACGCAGGCGTGCCTCATTATGCGAACGGCGTTTTATGGGAGTGCATACGGATTATGGGAGTGCATAATTAACAAAGTAGCATCATGGCACATGTGACCTGGGAGGTTTTTACACTGACATGATCGTAGAGCTTAAGAGAGGGTATGGTCAACCTTAAGCTCTACGACCAGTTCCGATGGTTCCCGATGGTCTCGATTAATCCTTATATGCCCGGAGATGACGTGCAATGCGTACGAGAAGGGGGCGTATTTTTTGTCTTCCGACATCTTCCTCCCCTTGGTTGGCCAACTACCGATCCGAACTTAGGGACGCAACTTGCGAGGGAATCATTTGAATATCCGGCCCCTTTTCCCGTACGACCGTGCAGCTGCTTCAACCAACTCTGAATGAGGTCCACAGTGCTCTGGTTCTGGACTTCCCTGGTAATTTATGATTGGTGGCGGCTCCAGAGGTGGGGCTGCAGCACAGTCCAAAATTCAAATAGGGGAGTCACACCAACTGCCAGTGAGTCCCAGCCAGTGATGTTGGCAGTGTGTGAAATGACAGTTGGTGTGACTCCCCTATTTGCATTTTGAACTGCGCGGCAGCCTCACCTCTTACCAGGGAAGTCCAGGACCAGAGCATTGTCTCCCTCCTGGAGAGGGTCATGTATGTACTTATAATATGTGGGGGAGGTGTGGTGCACACAGGTCACACCTTGCACCAATTCAATTTACCTTAAGGCCTCCAGCACCATTTGTCCCTCCAATGATGCTATATTAATGCCTAGTGTGGCTGCTGTGGTCTGTACGCACAATTTCATGAATATTTGCATTAGGTCCGCGGCAGGAATGCAGAAACCTATTACACTGGGTTTTTTTTTATAAGGGAAGACAAAAGATGTATTTAAATTGACTTTAATAGTTAATTTAAAATAACTTTAATTGTATTGGCATGTGGTATTTGCACCTGAACTGAATTGTATGTTACATGGCAAATGTGACTCTATTATTTATTAATAACACTGGGGGGGGGGGTGATCCAGCGAGGATCGTAATAGCAAAGCTGCACGCAGGTTCAAACGCACAAAAGATTAATGTAAACCATAAATGAGAACATTTGGGAAGAACATTTTTAACGGTTTATTTACTGAAACTGGTTTTAAAAAAGTGACAGGAGGTTGGATTATTATGTGACTTTACACTTTTGCACTATGCGCCTCTTCAAATTTTATCAGCACCGCTGCAACCAAGGTGTTTTACGCTGCGCATCCAGTGCGTTTAGTACATGAGGCTCATCAGGTGTGTACTAAACGTAGGAACTTGAATATGGTAATTTATTTACAGTGTGTGCTAAGCATCACGTATTGAGTTTACTTACGACTTATTTGTCTGGGTGGATTATTACCAGGCCTCCTCGCTATGTAAATTAACACCCATTATGTCAAATTATGTCTTATCTCTCATTTCAGTAGTTTCCCATATGTTGTACATTGCAGCCACTCATTCAGCCGCTAAGCAGCAAGTCTGATTTCTGATAATGAGATAATGAATTGAGGGATTTGGAATAATGTCTACATGTACGCAGCATTAGTACAGAAACCCAATAGTGAAATATTACTATTGCATTAATATCAGAACTAATACAGGTAATTACTATTTTCATGAATATAAAACCACTGCCATATAGCACTTACTTTTGGTGCAAAGGTTATTACACGGTACAATTGGGCAGACATTTCACTGTATAAAGTATTTTGATTTCCGAAGGCCGAAACAATCACAAACCCCATCCTGGAAAGAGGTACGATCTTGCAGTGAGATCTGGGCAGTGTGATATTTGCAGGTCACAGGTGTGGCCTAATTTGTGCTGATTATCAAATCAATAATGGTGTAAGGTCTGGGCTGGTTACCCTGTTCCATTGATGTCTTATTTATCATATATGATATTGTTTATCTGGGTACAGTGTTACCAACCATTGCCACATGCAAGAGGGGACGTCGAATCATGTTCCCCTGGCTTTGTCACTTGGTTCTCCCACTGTTCCTTTGTAAGATACCTTGTCTGTGGGGCTGCGTAAAAGAGTAGAACCCTGTCTCCGCAAGAAAAGAAGGATTGGTGCTCCTCTGCCAGAACGCACCACGTTCATGGGGTATGAAGAAGACGCCTAAAAAGGTGGTTCAGAAGGCTGAATGGTCGTGGCTGTTGCAAAGGAAAAGTGCGCTTCCCCAAACTTAGAAAAGAGAAAGACGGGGATGTGTAGTGAGAGTGGTGGTCTCTCACCTGAATTGCCCACATTCTGGTGGGATCAGCAAGACCTGCGCATTCTGCCGCTGTAGTAGAAGTTTGGAACTCCAGGTTTTCTGGGCTGCACAGCTCAAAGTGGAAATATGGAATTCCGGGGTTTCCAGGTCACCCAGAGGCAGCAGGAAATCAGCAGCAGAGGAACAGTTTGAAACTCCCATTGATCAAGTCTTCCACGTATTGATGCTGGCAAGAGGCCAGTTAGTAGGCCAAAGTGACTGTAGAGCCAGGGACCAAGGTCTATGCTGGGAGAGCATGGCCGATTGTGGCTGCAAGCCACTGCAGCGGACTGACTGCTAAGCATGAGGAGTGCTGGGACCTTTTATGTTAATTTGCTTATTTTTCTGTATTCACCTGTGTTTCCAGGCCTAAGCTTGAGTATGCTGTTCTTCAGGGCCGGATTAAAGGCAGGGCGACAGGGGCGGTCGTCCTGGGGCCCCCACATACTATCCCCGATCCCGGGCACTTCTACTTACTAAAACCGCTGTGGCCCTCGGCAGCTCAGCTGTTCCCTTATACAGCGGCTGCCGAGGAGAGTGACTCACTACAGTGACAGTAACAGTCTCGTGAGATTATGATGTCAAATCTCGCGAGACTGTGACTGGTCTCGGAGAAGAGCCTAGGCTGCCTGCATTGCGTGTGGGTCATAGCAGCAGCCTCAGTGTTTCCCCAGGTGGTGGGCCTTGCAAATGAAGAGCAGTCAGCCTGAGAGTGGACGGACAGGCAGCCTGCTGTTCCACCACCACACACATAATTAATTATAAATATTTGATATGAGCAATTGCAAGTTTGTATGTATGTACTGTATGTATGTTTACATACATATATATATATATATATTGTATACATACATATACTGTCTGTATGTGTGTGTGTATATATATATATATATATATATATATACATACACTTACACAGTATAAATGTAAAAGATCTTTGAGGTGGTGGATTTTGCACTGATGGAGAGAGTGCCCTTTTTCCCTTTTTCTTGCATTTGTGTGTGTGTGTATATATATATATATATATATTTATATATATATAGATAGTTTACACATACTGTACACACATATATATATATTTCCACATTCACACACACATATATATATATATATATATATACATATATACATACATACACACATACATATATATATATATATATATATATATATACACATACACTCGCACACACACACACATATATATATATTAATATATATATATATATATGTATATATAAATATATATGCATGTGTGTTCATATATCTATATATACAGTATACATATATACTGTGTATAATTGTATTGATTGGGGCCCCCACAAGTTTGTTGCCCAGGGGCCCCCACAGACCTTAATCTGGCCCTGCTGTTCTTAAGTGTCTGCTGCCAGTAAAAAGACACTGTGTATTCACCGGCAATCTGCCTACCGAGTCCTTATTTTAAGTACCCGTTTTATAATATAATTGAAAATGTGGCTCATTGTTGATGTTATCTGTACTCATATGAACGTTCATGCTTTTTAGATCCAACTTGCGGGAAGACTTTATCCAGGACTTGGTTCTACTGATCTACTCAGAACCTGAAAGTCATACGAGCCGGGACTCGGTTCTACTCGAAGCCCCAAAGTTCAGGTGTATTCGGTTTACAGCAAAACGGAAGTGCTCATCTCTAGTTAGAGCAGCCTCTGTTTTGCTGCACTGTACCTGCTCCCACTCCCAATTTAGATGTATTGGAGATGACATTCACTAGCAACTATCTCACAGCTTCTGAATAGCTGATTGCATATTGATCTCTCTAATACTTCTTAAATCAGTTAAGCACCAATATGATATCTTGTTGCAGCCATTCACATTAAACTTCCCTTTGGACTACTGCCGGAGAGAGTGGATTCTCATATCATTTATTAAAGGAGAATTCAACGGATGTTATTTCATTTATTTAAATTTTTGAATTCAACTTATTTTATATTTCATTACATTTTTAGTAAATTACAATTAGTAATAGCTCCAAAATGAGTATATGACACTACATGACATTATTATATTGTATTATGGATTTAGCATTTACTACTAGTACTGTCCAGCCTCTATGCTTTATAGGCCTCATTCAGGGATACAAAAAAGCTCAGGAAGATTAAAATGAATTAAATGTAATTACACAAATACAATAGATACACAATAAATAAATGTATTCATAAAAACACGAGGATTCTACAAATGGTGATTCAATAATAAAATAGCATCGGTGCCTCCTTGTCATAACCCGTGCTTTTTACCGCTGCTGGGTCACTTACTGCTCCTGTGGTCAGCCGCCTCGCTCCCTGAACTCATCCCAGTGAGACGCAGGCTTCATTGTTTCCGGGTCTGCTAGGCCGTAGCTCACATCCAGCCAGTCCCGGAGTACTACTGTCCTGATCACCTGACCGATCCAGCCAATCTCTATCCAGCCTGAGACAGCCGGGATTCCGTTCCAAACTAATCCACAGCTACCATCCATTCTGGTGTTAGATCTGTATCCAGTCCTGTCATCATTAGAGTGCTCCCAGACTACAGAGAAAACCCAGTCCAAGCCTGGTAAATCCCTCTGTCAAGATCTGCCTGTTCTACAGAACCTAGTAAGAAGAGTGCTTTTATTATTATCAAGTATCAACCCAGTTCGGCCTGGTAAACCTACTGCTACACTCTTCTCTGATACATACATCATACCATCAACAACACCGGCGTCCCTGGTGGTCTAGTGGGTACGATGCGGCATCTCTCTACCGAGACCCGGGTATGATTCCCTTTCAGGGAATCATCGAACTACAAGTCAAGAGGTCTCATCAGGCCTGCCAACTTTGCGTACACACCTCCCACTTCTTACACAGACATCAAAGGGTGTATCTAGGGATCCAAGTGCCCCTGGCAAAGTAATGGACTGACGCCCCCGTACCCCCCTATGCAGTGCCCCCCGTAGTAGTCCCCCCTATGCAGTATTGCCCCCAGTAGTAGTCCCCCCTATATAGTGCCCCCAGTAGTAGTCCCCCTATACAGTGCCCCCAGTAGTAGTCCCCCCAATGCTGCATTGCCCCCAGTAGTAGTCCCACCAATGCTGTATTGCCCCCAGTAGTAGTCCCCCCTTTACAGTGCCCCCAGTAGTAGACCTCAGTAGTAGTCCAAACCTATACAGTGCCCGCAGTAGTAGATCCCAGTAGTAGTCCCCCCTATACAGTGCCCCCAGTAGTAGTCCCCCCTATACAGTGCCGCCAGTAGTAGTCCCCACTATACAGTGCCCCCAGTAGTGGCCACCCCCCCTAAATTGCCCCCAGTAGTGGCCACCCCTATACAGTGCCCCCAGTAGTGGCCACCCCCCCTAAATTGCCCCCAGTAGTGGCCACCCCTGTACAGTGCCCCCAGTTGCGGGCACTGTAAAGTGCCCCCAGTAGCGGCCACCCACTATATCATTGCCCCCCCCACTGCAGTGCCAGGCTTACACACACACAGAAAAAAAAAATACAACTTACCTGAGCCCTGCTCCTGACGCGATCGCCGCTGTCCGCTCTGAGACCCGGCCCGCTCTTCTCCTGCATGGAAGAGACGTCATGAAATCTCTCCCATCAAATGCTGCGGGGGGAGCCGGAAGACGGAGCACATTAGTGAGCTCCAGCCGGCTCCCTCCTCGGACGACTGTCTGTCTGACTCTCATTGGCTAGCTGCTATTACAAACACACAGCCGCCGCCGCCGGCTGTCTGTTTGTAAACTGTGTAAGGCAGACAGCGTTCACTGCAGTCTGCCCTACACTTGTAGGGCCGGGGACTTGTCTGCCCCTTGGCTGCTGGTGGCACTGCCGGACGGCGCCCCCCCCCCCCCCCCTTTGGTTGGTGCCCCTGGCAAGTGCCATCCTGGCCAATGGGTAGATACGCCTCTGCAGACATCTACCCGACTCTGGTTCCACAAACAAATACAAGTGTGATACTCCTGACACTGTATCAGTATTTTAGTCACCCAGACTTCAAAAGATATGTTGTTGTATTAGCTAAAAATGGAAAAAACTGTTTCGCATTATGGAGATCCAAGTGATAATGCCTGTGAGAAGTCTGTTGAAACAATTTGCAACAAGCACACTAAATTTTCTAATAGTCTCTGTGAGACCAATGAACAATGTTCAGAGTAAAGCTGCCCATCCACTAGACGATTAAGTTGAGTGATTGAATGATAACGATATCGTTATCGTTCAATCGTTTGCAAATTGTTTGCTAACCGTTTGCAAAAATGTCTAAAACGACCAGCGATGCGCGATCCCGCTATTTGTTTAGACATCTATCATCGTGCAAACATGCTGGTCAACCTGAGGATAACGTCAGGTGCAGCATGTTTGCAGATGATTGATAAGCCTGCACTGATCAACTGCTCATTCTAGTGCAGGCACATCACAGACTGACAAACGACTGCACGTTTACAATGTCATAATCGTGCAGTCTTTTGCCTTTCTTCTAGTGGATGGGCAGCATAAGGGCGGGATGTACTAGGGCAGAAATGCCATAAAATCCCCCAAAATGCCTGGACGTTCCTCTATTGCAAAGGACAGCTCTTATTGGGAGAGCTGTCCTTTGCGATTTTCTAGGTACATACCAGCAATATTCTAGCCGTTATGTACCAGATAATGGCCAGTATGTACAGCATCGCTGATGCAATTCTTAGTACATCCCTATGCGAGAATTGAGGGCCTATGCCGGCTAGACATACTCTCATATATATAAGATTAAGGGCAGGATGTACTAATGGCAGAAATGTAGTAAAAATCCAGAAAATGCAGTTTTTAGGGGTTTTACCGCATTTCGCATATGTACTAAGCACCGGAATACATCGCGTCATCCCGGTGGGTAACGCCATCTTCAAGTGGCATTACCCAATAGAAGCCTACTGGCTTCTTATTGGGATGCCCCCTGAGAGAAATCCAACAGGATCCCTCCCATCTTCTCCCGTGGCGCACGCGTAAACCCGGATGTCCCTGTATCGCAAAGGACAGCTCTTAATGGGAGATAAGTACTTTGCGATTTTCTACGTACATATCTGCGTTATCATATTTAAAATGGGATAAAAGGTACTTAACTTGCTATTTAAAGAAAAAAAAAAAGGTAATGGGCCTGATTCAGAAATGGACGCAGAAGCCACTTTATGCAAATGCCACTACAGACTCCTCCCCTGGTGTACAGCCGTGCAGCCGGATGTGCAGGTACTAAGACGCCCACTTTCAGCACCAGCGCACAAAGTAATACCGAGTGGTACATCCTTATACGCCACAATCGGTCGCACCATTGAAACTTGCATCAGCCCTACTGCAGGTGCATTTTATCCGTCTGACCGCGGCCTCCTATGTCTGTGGCGGCGCATCTGTGTACGCAGCCGCTCTCACTGCATGCCCCCGCGACACGCCCATAACACGCCAAATGAATCCAATAAAATCAAACCCTTAATAACAACTTCACCTCTACACGAAAGTGTAGGGTGGACTGCCAGGGCTGATATACAGCCCCAGTCCGACCCTGTCCGGGGATGAGGGAGGGTGCTTGCGCTGAACGACATATAGTTCAGTGTGGGCACTGCACAGTATAATGACGATTGTACGATAACGATGTTGAAATCGTACAGTCGTTCATTACTCGTGTAGTGGATATGCGCCATTAGACTAGTAAAAATTAGGTCATTTTCTTTAATTTTTTTTTTTTCAAATTAAAACATTATAGAAATCATACAAATCCAATAAAGTATTTGAAGAAAATGCAATAGTTGACATAACAAAATAATCACATGGATATAAGGCACGAAAAAATCATGTGGCTTAAGAAATAAAACAAATAAATAACACAATATAATTAAATAGGATAACACCAAAGAATGTAAAAACAGACAGACGTAGCATTTTATTTGTTTTGTTTTTTTTATTTAAGGGGTTTTCTTTTACAAAAAAAAAACCTTCTCCGGATTTTGTTTTAATTTGTTTTTAATGTGTAATTTCCATTATCATTATAATTTTTTTTTAAGTTTTTTGCTTTTGCAGCATTTGCTGCGCCCTGTGCGCAGACAGTTTATTCAGAGTCTGGGGTATGAGGTGAACACATTTTCCTATCAGATAGGACGGAGAATATATGACTCTTATCACCCAAAGCAAACAGACAGTACCAGGCAACTCGCTGTACTTTGTGACGGTTGCTATGACGGCAGGAATTGATCTTCCCCTTTGTATCCTGTTTAAAATAACATAATAGTTCAACTATAAATGTTTTTTTTCCCAGGTATTGTACGCTGTCCTTTAAAAAAAAAAAAAACATATTAACCGCTGTGTGATGTTAGACGTGTCTTCATTCCAGGCATCCTAATCACTAACACGTCATGCATGTGAACACGCTCAGTATGTGACCTCGGGATTTCACACACAATCTATATATGAAGCTTATGTCTCAGGTGTTCCCCGTAATACAGAATCAGAGACACGCCCTCCCAAACGACTATCCTAAGGGGCATACACACTAGACGATTTGCTCCATGAGCGCCATCGTTTAGTGTGACCCCGGCAGGGGTGTGCTCAGGGTCATTAACCACACTGAGAACAAACACTGAACGATATCATGAACGATATTGTTCAGTGCCGGGCTCCCTCCCTCATTCCCGAACACGCAACAACCTGACAATATTAGATTGGCCTGCATGTTCGGGCGATGAACGACAAAGACCAACGACCAGCGGGAGCGCGCATCGCTGGTCGTTGGTCGTTACCGTTGATCGTTTTTACGCACAAACTGAACGATATTTTGGACGACTGAACGATAACGATATCGATATCGTTCCATCGTCCAAAATATCGCCCAGTGTGTACGCACCTTAACTCACCTAACAGTGGTGTAATTTACTAATACTGAATAGAGCGTACTGGAAATGCTGTGCAACTACGTAAAGGAAACCCCTACTGTTGTTCACATACAATTATGGTCATGTTACTCTTCAGTATAAGATGAGGGGGTGCACCATTAAAACTTAGGGGTGCATTTAATAACGAGTGATATTCTTGTTATCACTCATTACTAATCTTAAATGGTGTTCCAACCACTCAGCTCCTAACTGGCATGTGTTTGAACAGTGACAGTTAGGAGCTGATTGGTTGGAGCACCATTTAAGATTAGTAACGATTGATAACAAAAATATTACACGTTATTAAATATGCCTCTTAATGTTTATTAATTTTATTAAATAATATGAAAGATCTTAAAACTTAACAAAAAAACAGAAGTAAAGGATAAGAAAAAAGAATGTTAATGGCAGAATCAACTGCAGTTCAGACATGTTCAACAGCATATAAATGTTGCCTAATGAGGCCAGTTGTTAGTTGCGAGCTTAGTGTGAAATAACAAAAAAAAAAAAAAAAAAAATATATATATATATATATATATATAATATACAGTATATTCTAACCCTCCCTCCCCGGTACCTGAACCTACCTCCGCCTCCCTGCACCGTAAACCTAACCCTCCCCCTTTATTGCCTAACCCCTAACCATCCCCCTAGTGCTTAACCCTAACCCCTAACACTAACCCTCCCCCTAGGCAGTGACCCTCCGTAGTTTGCCAGATCTCCCCTCTGCCAGTTACGCACAGAATTATCGGGCTGGAAGATTTCCAATGCTTTTTGCACATCGCCTCCATGCAATCAGCATTAGCTTCTGTGTAACACAGCACAATTTAAACCTCCCTTTCACTTAGTTATTGACATACAGATTCCAGTGCAGTGTATATAAAGGGCAGCTTGTGAATCAGGGAGTGAATACAATTGACATGTTCACAAGATACTTTTGTTTGTATCAAGAAACAAAATATTTATTACTAAAAGATGAAATTTAAAAGAGCATATAATTACTAACATTCAATGTAAAGCATATAGGTGTCGATTCAGACCCGCTCGCTAGATGCGTTCGCCCGCTTGATGCGTATGCACATTTCGGCAAGGTGAGCGATCGCACGGCAAGGTTTTAGCACGCCCATTATGTCTTAGCGTGCGCTCACATCGTGTGTGCAGATGCCCACCAGCCTGTCTTAAGACACCCACTTGCGCACATCATCCCCAGGAAGTGTATGCAACCATCGGTACATCGTGTAACATCGGAAGTGAACGCAGCGCTTGTGGCTGACCATACCCTTCCGCAAGCACTGCGAGTACTTCAGTGTGACATACAGCCAAGTGACGAGTACTATAACGCTGCGTCTTAACTATGCACGCCTCTGAAACGGCATTAAGACGCTCAGGCACCCCTGCGTTCGCACCTCCACTCCCCTGTTTCTAGTGGCCTGCCCCTGTCACCACCCACAAACGGCTTCTCCTGTCACTCAGACAGCCGGGCAGTCTATGCGCAGCGAGCGTACACTTCCCGATCGCTCCCACTGGTTCGCGCACGCGCACTGCGTACACATGCGCAGATAGCGAAAATCGGGCAGCTACGTGTGAACGCAGCATAGCGAGCGGGTCTGAATCGGGCTCATAGATCACAGAAATATATCAAATTCAGCACATTTGCGTCATATTCCTCTGTCTACAACATAATGACTGGCACACATAATTCTCAACCGTGTATATATTCTCAAATGTTCACTGTATTTCTTTCCCCAACAAATGAGTATATACTAGTGCTGCAGTTAGTGTATACCTGATAGGTCTTTTTCATAAAAATGTCCCGTATATAAATGTTCAGAATCTCCAATATTTAGAGGAGGACAAGGCTCTACCCTTATTCGGGGAGCTTATTATTCACATATAAAAAGTTTATTCCTGCTGCTGTAGCCCCTTATATACAGTAGTATAAACCTTACATTTAGAAAGTCTGATGTTCAGATAATACTTGCCACCGGGATATTCAGGGCTACGTGCGGTAGTGTCCCCTGGTGGCTGGAATCTTCAAAGCCACGGTGCTGAGTGCAGGGAGCCGGTAGTTGGCATACTTGGCCAAATGCGTGGAGGTCACGATGTAATGGCTCTGCCCACTGTGTGTGGAGCTTGGGTCTCCGTATAGCCGTTTGTGCGGACAGCAGCGGGATATTCAGTGCTCCGTGCAGTGATTCCAGTGCAGTGTTGCCCGTAGTAAGGGCTCCTAAACTGCTGGGTTTCCAGCATGGCACCACACCAATTCTCCTAGTTGGGGGGATGGGCTATGGAATATTGGGCAAATTAGGGATAGGCATATTTTTACACCTCATCACTCAATTGAGTATCCCTATGCTACCAACATGGTGTCATTGCCCTATGTCAATAGCTTACTGTCACTTCTGTTGCTTGTGATTCCCTTGTATGGTACAGAAATAATCCTCTAGTACACAAGGCTATTGCATACCTCCCAACTTTTCATCCTCCCAAGGAGGGACAGGATGCGCACCGAAGGCGTGCGTGGCCGAAAAGGGGGTGTGGCTCATGCAAAGGGCGGAGTCTACTGAAAACGGGGCGGAGCCTCGCGGCTTCCCCCATTTTCGTCACTAGACGGGCGTGCCCAGCACTCTCAGCAGCCCCCAGGCAGTCCTAACACATGAGAACAGATGTCGTGCACATGTGCACGGCATCTGTTCTCCTGCACACAGCGGTATGTGCTGCAGAGCAGCAGTATGTGCTCTCCCCAATTTCCCCCCCCACCGCGGGACACTGCGGCCTGCGGGTGGGACAGCGGGACAGCCCCAGAAAAACGGGACTGTCCTGCTGGATTCGGGACAGTTGGGAGGTATGCTATTGCCTTTGTTTCTGCCTTTGAGAAAGTATGTAGAAAGTCTGTTAAGTCTCTTCTGCGCCTGCTATTTTCTTTACAGTTCTGTACTTTGGTCTCAGAACCCAGGTGGAACCATTGAGCTCACTAAGCCGCTACCTGGTACCTGGAGCCGAAGATGATTAAATTCCAGTTCTACATCAGGCCCAAAGTGCGTCTTAGTGATGTTTAGCAAGAAAAGAGCTTTATTATTACAGCTTCTGAATTGTACACAGACAATTTTTTGCCAGTGAAATGTGGCCTTAAATGTTCCTAGTCTAACCCCAAGCATAACGCACAGCAGGAATTGACTGTCATCGTTCCAACCCTTTAACTTTGCGGCCATATGTAGGCTGTTGAGGATAGAATAACATTTTCTGCCCTTGCCCGATTATTTCTGAGATATCTGACAATATAAAAGGTCCTATCGGTAACTTCATAGGACAGAAGAAGGCAATGAGTGGAGATGCGTTCAATTATTGCACTGCCGCTAAGAGTAGTTGATTGTACTGTTTGGTTTCTTTAATGCTTCTGTAGTCATCTTCCTGGACCAGGTTTATCATATCATTGTGTACTTTGCTGACATCCTGGTTTACATCCGGATCTTGCTTCTAATCACATGCTTTTAATTGTGAAAATTATTTTTATGCCAATCAGGAAAATTCGTCTGTGAGCAAATCCATATTTTGTTTCTAGCATACATCATTTCTGCTTCTGAAGGCCACATGCCAAGGTTTGACAGTTATTACCATTAATTCATCAAATTTGACCCATTTATTTTAGCTATGTTCAATTAAAGGGGTAGTTTTCAGTCTTAGCAGCAGGAAGCGGAGTCTGATCATCTTTTCTTGATAAATGCATTTTCAGTCAAAATGATTCTCGTGGAAAACAGGAGTAAAGCTTCCCGGTGAGAAATTGGCACATCTATAAGGAGAGATCTCTTCACTCAATCAACATTTTCATCTCTGATACTAAGGGCCTGATTCAGACCCGCTCGCGAGCGCATAGCGCTCGCAAGCGGGTTGATGGCTGGGCAGTGCACACGCGTGGCGTGCGCACTGCACGTGCGCGAGCCTCGGAGCTAGTGAGAAATCACTCGCTCTGGGGCTCGCTACAAGATGGGGCGGTTGTCGATGTTGATTGACAGCTCGCCCCGTTTTGTAGGCGGGCCGGGGGGGTGGCTGCACAAACGAAGGCGCTCCCAAAGGAATGCCTGCCATTTGTGGGCAGCCCTACTGACATCACACGTGATGTCAGTAGTGAACTTCCTGCTCTATTAGAGCAGGAAGTTCACTGGGGCTTGCGGTGGACAAGACCCTACCACAAGGGTCTTGTCGCAAGCCAGATGGTCGCGATAATCGTAACCATCGCCAGGCCGCCCGCTAAAGCTGTGGGTGGTCACCCACAGCTTAGCGAGCGGCCGGGGTAAAAAAGCAAGTGCCTCTGAATCAGGGTCTAAGACTCAGTGTAAACAAGGTCCTGGAGGGGCAGCCCTGATGCAAATCATCCCATCAAACCCCTGGGCCATCTGCTTCTCTAGGGTAGTAGGCAGTATGCGTGGGACTGGCCCACTCATTCGGAAGTCTGGGAGAGCTCCCCGAAATTTAGGACTATCCTGGACATTCAGGGAAAGTTGACAAGCATAAGCTCATGGTTTAAACCCTCGACAAGCCCACTGGGAATTATGGGCCTGATTCAGACCCACTCGCAAGCGGCTGTCTGCTCGCAAGTGGGTCGATGTTGTGCTCTGCGCATGCGCATGACGGCGGGAGCTCCGTCGTGTGCATGCGCCAGACGCGACGAGCGAAAGACTTTCCTTCGCTCGTTGTGTCTGATCAAAGGGGGCGTGCTGTCGATGTTGATTGACAGCACGCCCCCTTTGGTGGGCGTGCCGGGGGCGTGCCTCCCTGACGGGGGCGTCCCCATGGGAACGCCTACCGTCAGAAGCCGGCCCCACTGACATCACTAGTGATGTCAGTGGGAGTGATTTTGGCTCTGATAGAGCCAAAATCACTCCGGGGCTTGCGTTTGAAAACCTCAACCGCAGGCTCCGGCTCGCAGTTTCGATGGTCGCGATGGTCATGACCATCGCGGCCATCAAACTGCACGCTCGTTTAGGCTGTGGGTGGTGACCCACAGCTATACGAGCGTCCAGGAGGACGCTCCATTTTTATGGAGGGCGGCCCTCATTCAGAGCGTGCGCTCTGCTCAGAGCATACGGCTCTGAATGAGGGCCTATGTTTCCAATTCAACTTTTTCCTTACTGTGTGCAATTCAAAAACATGACATGGTGGCACAGTGGTCAGGGATTCTTCTGCACAGTGCTGGGGCCATGAGTCCTAGACTAACTAAGGCACAATCTGTGTGGAGTTGTATATTTTCCCTTTGATTGTGCAGTTTCCAATCACAGGTCATAACCATACTGGTTTTGTAGTAGATATTATAGAGTAGACTGTAAAGCCCTCTCCTGATCTATCGACGAATCGGGTCAGGTGTATGCCTGCTGGCAGTGCCGGGTCCTCATACCCTGGACGCTGTGCTGCTATCTTTGCTTTTAGTTATACATAAACTGCATTTCTTGAGAGACATTACCCTGGGATCCTACAGTGTGATCCTCACAGCTGTGTTTCTCTGCGTTTATGGAATCTCTCAGTTTGCTTTCCTCTCCTACTTTATGATGCCCCGTTTTGTAATTTACTATTCACTTTTTGTTTTTCTTCTATCCTAAAGCAATCTCTGGTCTCCCTCTTAGGTTTGGTTTCACATCAGTTTTTCCTTCACCCTTCCAGTCTACCCATGAAGTACATGTTCCATGACCATCGCTGTGT